>JAQQBS010000001.1:7765103-7788696 GCA_030347275.1 Microctonus aethiopoides
AAAAAAAAAAAAAAAAAAAAAAAAATCTTTGAAAAATGTACGAAAGACTAGAAATACCTCCTCAACCTAATTTTTGAGTAAAAGTTGTTTAAAAAAATAAATTCCAATACAAATTATCACCAGACTTTTATTACGTGTCTTATTAACGATTCAAATAAAAAAAAATACATATTATATTTTTTTCTCAGAAAAAAATATCAATTATAAATTAATACAAAAATGCAAATAAATAATAAATGTATTAATTACACAAAAGTTTTCACTATCTAACAATTTTAATAATTGCATATCATTCGCGTGTATATACCTTACACAAAATTAATTCCAAATTGAATTTTAATCGAGTCTCAACATGATGATTAAGCTTTTTACCTACAAATAAACAATATGATTTCCACATCATCATCATCATCATCATCATTAAAGCTCCTGCTGTTGTTGTAATCCTTTGGTCAGTCCTGTTCTACCTCACTCTTTTTTTATTTTTCATCCCTGAATGAAAGAATGACCTCGCGTCTTTTGCTTCTAGATAATTATATCATGCACAAACTCGATATTACCTGCAAAAACTTGTCTTAAACTTTGTGCAGAATTCGCGTCGACGATGCAAACACACGCCTTAATTATTATACACATTCTCATCTCGTTTTTTCTCATCATCATATACTCCCTCCTCAATAAAAAATATACATATACAGATATATATGTATATTATATATATTACATATATTTTATGTAAAATTGTTTTCTATCCAGGTAAAATGAAAATTAAAATTCTTTCGTTTTTATTTCTTTATTACGTTCATTTTATTTTATTTTTCTTCACTTCGATACTTTTAATTTTTTTTTTCTTTTATTTTTTTACTGATTGCACGTTCCTTGTACTTGAGTATGTCTTTTTTTTAAGTGACCACCAACCATTTCTACTTGTTCTTTCGCGTTCTCCAGTTTTGTCTGCTTTTTTTTTTTGTCATTTTATCTTGCTTCATCTTGATTGTAATTGAGTTATCACTTTATCGACATGAGATGAAGATGTATTTTATGTCATTGGAGAAAGCAAACTTGATTGATTGCTGTTTGTTTTTTATTAACGTGATTTAATTTTTTTACTTGAGAAAAATTTTGTTGTGAAATTTTTTTGTTATTTGAACTTTTTTTTTTAATTTTTTATTATTAATATATATATAAGACTACTTAGTGAATTAATATTTTAAGCATGTTAAAAAATCATAATTCATTATTGTTTGATGTATTGATTAAAATTCAAGTGTTAAATTAATTATTTGAATCGAAAATTGAATATTATATTTTTTATTTTCTTGAAAAAAATATCAGTTATTAATTAATCAAATGACAAATGAAAAATTTATACAGGATAACTTGAAAAATAATTGTTATGAACGGATGAACAAATTAGAATCAATTGATTGTTTGACATATTAATTAATATTCAAGTGTTTTATTAATTATTCAAGTCAAAAAAAAAAAAAAAAATAAAATAAATATATTAGTTTTTTTTTCTCAGAAAAAAAGTATCAATTATTAATTAATCAAACGACAAATAATACATAAATATCAAATTGATATTAATTTCATTTATTATCACGTAAAAAAAAAAAAATATTTTTGATAATCTTCACGTGATTAATAATTACTAAAATTCATGAAATTTAATTGTTTAATAATTAAATATGATTAAATATCCTTCATTTATACTGAATGAACATAATATCACATACAAAAAAATTGATATATAAATAAAACAATTAATTTGATTTTATATAATAAATTTAATTATTAATAATTAATCCCGTGATTTCAAATGGAATTAAAAAATTTTTTTCTTCATCATTTATGTAATTTATTTACTTAAAATGATCGGAATCTATTCTCCATCACGCGAAAAAAATGATGAATTATAATATAATATTGTCATCACGAATAAAACGTGTTTGAACGAGTTTGAACAAGTTCACAAATTTACCTTGATGAAAAAAAAAATGCAGAAAGAAATGTGAATAATATCCCATTTTTGACCGCCCTATTGTGGCATTCAGCATCTCACAATATTATTCATACATGCATATATATATATACATAGGTATGTAAATAAATATATATGTAACAGACGTGCAACGACCTCGATGATATGTGACGCAAAGTCTATTAATTTCTCATCGTCTCGTGTTCGGCTTCGCGGTCGGCCAAATGATATTTAAGTACATGAAAAAATACATACATACATATACATACTAAATATATGTATGTATAAGTTTACCGGTTCTACAATATTTTGCGGTGATGATATGATGAGAATAAACGAAGCCAAAGAAGTGCGGGAGAAGAATTCCGATGAATTCTATGTATACACTTCCGATTTTTTTATTTTCTTCGGCAAATTTTTTTTTTGTTCTTCATTATTTATTTATTCAACCATTCGATCATTTATTAAACTCAACAATGAACATTCAGAACACTTTAATTATTTGGGTAATAAGAATTTGTTTTTATTTAATCCGAATAAAAAAAAATTCTTTATTCTGAATTTTAAAAAATACACGGAGAGAAAAATCTGCGAAATTTTACTGTGCTGTGCACTACAAAACAGTCATAAATGACATTATTAGAAATATTTATCTTTCAAACGAAGAAAAATTGATATCGAGTCATAGAAAAATTAAGATAAGTGTGGATATTTTTAAGTAACATCACAGTAAAATTTATGTGACAGCACAGTAAAAATTCCCAATCAAGCCGTTTTAGAACTCTGTTGACGAACATTTCTTAGCTGCTCTAAGGTTGAATATGAGATACTTCATAAAAATTTACCGTGCTAGAACAGAAAATTTTCCTGTTTAGTAATCGGGGCTCACTTCATTTGTTTTTTTGTTTTGCTCAAAAAAATTAATCGTGTTGAATTTGTAAATTATTTATGTTTTCATTCATTTATTCATTGTATTTCCTCATGTATTTATTCGATTTTTTCGTTTATTTATTTTATATAATTTGTTTATATATTAATATATTTAATGATTGTTTTTTTCGAAAAAAATTTCAAAGAAAAATATTTATTTCATTCATGTCTAAGAATCAGCAGTGACGCTCAATAAAAAGTTCTTGCTTCAAAATAAAAATTCACAATTAGCCCCTTGAAATATCATATGACGTCTATATAATTCTATATAGAAACCATTTTAAAGGAAAATGTTTTCATTTGTTTATAAAATGGTTTTTATACAATTTAATTTTTAGAGGTCTCGCACGGTAAAATTTCTTGTGCAGGAGAATTCCTTTTTCTCAGGCGCCACCAACAATTATTACAGTTTATTCTGTCAATATTTATAAATGTTTGATAAATAATTTTTGTTTTTCTGACAGTTGCGACTCGATTACTAGACAGCATAGTAATTTTTGTTCGATTTTCTTTACAAAAATTCTACGATTTTTCTCTCCGTGTATATTTCGATGATTCACTTGGATTTGATTATTCTTTCTCATTCATTTATTTATTTATTCATTTATTTATGGGTTATTTGCATTGTTTACTTTGCAGGATCGACATGTGAAAGACTCAAATAGAGATCCACAAATGGATTCCAGTCAGGATTATCATTTGTTGCTGGGCTATGAGAATAAAACTCACACAGTATTGCGATTTAGTCGACAATATGACACGTGCGATTTACGAGATCTCAAGATCACGGTAAGTGGATTTTTTAAAATAAATATAATATTATAAAGAATTGGTTTATGTGTGTATGTACCATATAATATATATAGAGAATCCTTTGATATAGGAAATGGAAAAGAATTATTTTATGAATGTATAATGTGAATCTTTACCATAATCTTTGGAATCAGAAAAATCTCAAAGCTTCAGTTTATTATTTTACATGTATTCATATTATCTTGTACTATTGCGGTAATAACCACTTTCCGTAGTCAATCTACTTGCTCGAGCACTCACGGGAAACATTTATATTTATGCAAGATGAAAATACGTGACGGAATTACTGGCAGTGTTGAAAAAAAAAAAAAAGAATGATTAAATAACCGGAAAAAATAAAGTAATATATTTTATATATGAAATATATGATATATATTTCACAACAGTCAGTTCATTTGGATTCTATTGCAATATATCGTGTGTGTATGTGTGTGTGTGTGTGCATGCATATATGAATATTATAAATTTAGCGGGGATATAAATAAGTTTTTATTCATTAAAATAAATAGTGATGTTTAATTACTTCCGCTGATGATTTTGTCGTTATTTTATCATGACATGTTCATTACTTGCAACAGAATGGATATATATAGGGAGAAATTTTGTGTGGAAATTTACTTGATATTTGTGGTGGGATTTTTTTTACAGAAATTCAAGTGGAATTATTTTTAGTTAATTTACAGACAGATATTTTGTTTTAAATTTTCTGTACGGGATTTTGAATTAGAAAATATCAAATTTAATGTTTTGGTTGTGATATTTATAAAGCATTGAATTATTCAATTGTTTTTGGAATTTATTTTGGAATAATTTAAATTTGACTCATGTCATTGTGAGTACGTGAAATTATTGCAAGTTTTTTCGCGTGTAACAGTGGCTATTGTTATATTATTATCAGTGAATATTTTTTATAAAATATCCCGACAATGAACATTGATTATTTTTTCAATAAACAAAAAATTTCATATTGAATTTTTCATTGTATTTCTTGGAATAAATAGAGTTGACCAAGTAATTGTATAATTCATTAAAATATTCAACATCCACAATGTCTGATAAGTTTAAATAAATAATCTCAATTTAACACGAAATTAATGAAACGAAACAACTTCAAAATTATGTAACTTTCACACATTCATTTATTAATTAATTCCAACTAAAATCTTATGTCTCAATCAACCTAAAAAATAATTCATCTCCCACAAAATGATTTTCCCATTCCAACACAAACTTTTCCGTTAAAATTCACCACAAAAATATCTTCAAGAAATTCCAACACAAATTTTAAGCGGATTTTTGTACAAAATTTTCTACTATCTATATTTATTTATACATTATCCCACCACATTCATATTTTTCGTTTACATATATCAAATCACAAAGATCCAATATAAAACGTTGGAAAATTATGTAAAAATTTTCTAGCAAAATTTTAATAATAGAAACATAGTTTATATATATGCAAACGTATTTACATATACATACATAAACTCATATACATATATATTTATGTATGTGCCTGTACATACATATATTTATTTATTTTGCTGTCAAGCAAAACAATTTCGTTGCACGAAGAAAATATTTATTTCACATTTTCTTCTATATTTTTCTTATTATTTTATTTTTCTTTTCAGATTTTTTCATCATGATTTGATTATATCTCCAGATTTATATTCAATATATCTATATATGTATTTTGTGTACTGAAGAAAATTGTGTCGTCTCTTGTAGATGACACATGAAGTATTTTATGACAGTTGAATGATATTTTTCATTGTTTATATCTCAATTTCGATAGATTTATATTTGTTCTCATGTATACTTATATATAAGGGTGTGCCATTTATAGGCAACTTTTTTTTTCATCGAAAAAAGCCTGTTCATAGCGGTACTATTAATTTTAATATTCAGAGGTTCTTCATCGTAATTTTTGTTTTTCCATTTAAATAACATGGGAAAAGAAATTTTTTTTCTTTGGATTTTTGTAGCTCGGCATTTGCGATTCATAGAAATAAGCTCATAGCACATTCTTGTAGGGAATCGAACGCTCTACAAAAAAGGTCTCTTATACTTTTTTCATAGACACAGCCATTCTAAAGATATTCAAACCCAAAGTTCAAAATTTATGAAATTTTGACTTTTTCGTCATTAAATCGATACTAATCACTTTATTATTGTCTTAAAAATTATTTTTAATCGAAAAACTGGCTTTAGTGTGTTAATATTTTCGTACAGCTAGAAAAAAAATACTCACGTGTCGAATATTTTTTATTCTTTGTTTTTATTGTAAAAAAAATTATTTATAACTTATGTCAAATGAATTTAATTATTTTTTCAATGCAATAAAAATTCTTGTGTCAAAATAAATACACAATCTCCCTATACAAGTATATAACACCATCTTCTCCATTCTAACATTGAATATTTCTAAATATTTAATTAATTAATTATCCCAAAGAGATTTAATCAACGAATCAGATAAATAAATTCGTTCAATGATCTTCAACACATTCCAGCAGGTGTTGTAATTTATTTTCCATAACAATTCAAAACGTTACAAATAAATCGTATATATATACACCTATATACGTATGTACATATGTAAATAAACGTAAGTACATATAGCTATGTATAAATAATAAAAGATATCATCGTTCACCAGCTGAAAAAGAATGAATTTATCTATTTTATTTCACGTTATTTTTTCCTTCTTCTTTTCTCTACACTTTTTTTTTTCTCTTGTTTCATTTAATTTTTTAAACTTATTTATTATTCACTATTTTTTCTTCTCTTCGTTTTCTTTTCCTTTATATTCCTCTGGCAACTATAGAACTAAATTTCTCACCCGCGTTGGTTTATTGTACATCTGACCACATGAGATCGTAGCGATATAATATTTCACCTTTTGTTTCCCAAAACCGTTGACCGCATCTTTATATACACATTTGTAAATATATATGTATATATAAATTCTCTCTCATTCTCTTTGTTCTCTTCTATAACTTTAGCTTCAAATAGAATTCAAAATAAACCTTAAAAAAAAAAAACACCGGGCCTCAAAATGTTTCACGCTTCAGTTGAGTCATCACATGAAATATTTTTCTGTGTATTTTTTATTTTTTTTTTGTATATAAAAATATATATATTAAAAATAAATAAATGTGGAAGCTACTAGGTGCGATTTTATCTTTTCAGAAGGGACAAATTGCTTTAACGCTTACCCTAATATTAAATATATACAGTGTTATATTAATGCAAAGATTGATGCTAAATTTCGTTGGTTTTCATCGCGTGACGAATCAAATGAGTTTACTCACACTCGTACATTGTTTCACGTCAATTCTATTTTGTATCACTTATTTAAAATTGTATAGGTATATGAGTGTATGAACATTTGTTTAAAGTGAATACAGTTGACGATCACCCGCATTTTCACTTATCTTTTTGCTTTTAATATCATTTGTTTATGAAAACTATTTTATCTTTATTTTGTTTTTGCTTTTGGATTCAAATAATCTATTGTCATAAATATGAATTCCCATTAGAAATTATTATATATGTGCATGTAATATACTCAATCATGTTTAGATATATTTGAGTAAAAATACTGTGTACACAAATGAAGTGTTAATTTTTTACTGGATCTTAAAAAAAATAGATTTTTATCATGTTTTATTTTTTTGGATTTTTTATTACTGCAAAAGTGTGCGAAATATTTTTATATTGGTGTTATATACATGCGATTGAGTCATTTATAAGAATTATAATTAATTGAAAAAAAAAAAAAGAGTTTTTTTTTTTTTTTTTTTTTTTTTTTTTTTTTTTTTCGAACAATTTATAATAAAAATCAAAATTTTAACTATTGAATGAAATTACACAGTCTGAATAAGATTGAATTCCGAAAAGTTATGAACAGCTTTAATTCTCGTTGAAAAACTGTTCTCAAATATAAACAGAAAAGATTTTTATCATTTTTTTTATGTTGTTAAAATTTGTTTATAAATAAATTTCTAAAGGAATATAAAGACTTTGAAAAGAATATAAACAAATTAAATTCGCTTCAAGAATTTGTCCTCAAATATATATAGAAAAAAAAAACAATCTTCTTGTATAACATTTAAATAAATTTTTGAAATGAAAAAAAAAAAATGTTCTCAAATAAAAATCAAACATTATATATAACTCAATCAATTCTCGAATGATTTCATCGTCTAATTACCATCATAAATGAACTCATCTAGTTCAAAAAAAAAAAAAAATTAACTACCTCCCTACATTAATAAAAAATCGCTAAAAAAAAGATTAACAATAAACACCGATAAAATTTAAAATCAATTCATCATGAAAAATTAATAACACACTTCATTGATAAAATATTTCTATGATTTTCAATTTATTTACATAATCAATAACTATATATAAATATATATTCAAATAAATATTCTATGAAATTTTTATTACAATATTTATTTCCACCCCATATTAATAATTTATATTCATCCATCGAATCTATTATTTCATCATAATCTAAATAATTCATAAATAATAATTAATGGTGTAGAAGTAAATATATTTATGAATATTTTGATACATTGAAAGTGGTTTACTTCACATAACATTACAGAATAATAATATTGTCCCTTGAAATATAAAATATCGATGTTCATATTCGCGTAACCGTCAACAAACTCGTGAATATAATGCATGAAATGTCGAAAGCTGTCACTCGTAATGTAGATGACATGCAGAGTCAGCACGTAAAGAGATGAGTGGAAACTGATACTGTGCTGATGGATCAATAAACTAATATACTTTTATATACAAAGATAAATATGTATAAATATATTAAGGTGAATCAAAAAAAAAACTTTTTTTTTTTTTTTTTTTTTTGATTTATAGGCTTGAAAGTTCCACTCAGGTCTGAAAATAAGGCCCTGAAAATATGTGCTCTTAATTTTAATATTAAGATATAGTGCCCATCGCACTTTTTTATTTTCCATAAAAACAACATGGAAAAATTGTTTTTACATTTTCTGATTTTTGTAACTTGTAAAGTACTGATCACACAGAAAATTTGTAATACACTTTTTTGTCGAGAATCGAACGCTCTACAAAAAAGGTCTCTTCTCATTTTTCGATTAGTCTGCTTGTTCAAAAGTTATTCAATGTGAAAGTTCAATTTTTCGTAAATTCGGCTGATTTTTGTATATATTATACCAGAACTGTTAGTTTTATTGACAAAATACGTATTAAATTTCATTTCTAACATATATTTAACTTTCAGAATATGTTAAACAATATTATTATAAACATTTATGTTTTATGGAACCAATTGAATTTCGATCTGCATCATAAGGAATTAGATATAATTGTTAAAATTTCGATTACTTTCTGTGATTGATTGGATTTTTTTTTCTTTATTTGAATATTTTTTTGGATCATTGAGCAATCAAAATTTTTTTTGGAATTGTAAGCGAATTGATAGGTATTTGATGGAAATAATTTGATAAACCAAACTTGAACAGTTGTTTATTTTTTATTTATAATAATATTAGGTATATTAATAAATATTTATTGATAATTTACAAATATTAAAATTAGATTTTTTTTTTTCGTTGTTTGTAAAAAATTTTGTATTTATCGCCGATAAAACCGCGTTAAAAAGCTGGTCACAACCTGGTTTTATTTGAAAAAATATTCAAATATTGATTTTCGATTGTTAATACAAAAATAAATATTTTTTCAGTACATGAACAATTTCAAAATTGATATTTGTGATAAGTGAAAAAGATAAATAATAATATGATTATTCATACTATATTAGGATACAAAATGTAATAATAATTATAGGCATAACCAGCTGTTTTGGAATTTTATTCACTCTGTGGTTTATTTTGAAATAAAATATAATTGAATTGTATTATTTTTGTCCTCGGGCTTAACTCTGTTCCAGAATTTATTTAAATATTATTTGAATTGATTGAGTGACGTTTCACTGTATGATATGATAAAAATAGTTTTATAAAAATACAAAAATTAAAATTGAATAATAAATTCAACGTCCGATGAATGTATTTCAAAAAATTATTTTTAACTGTAATAATATTCAAGCTTCATATGAATCCAAATTCAATTTATCCGAAAATTAATTTCAATTACAATTTTAAAATAAGAATTACTGGAAGGTATTTTATATTTGATTTTAATTATAGTTATTTCATCATTTACATAACGAAAATTCACATTTTATCTCACGAATTGTTTTGTTGTAATGGAATCGTATAAAATTGTTATTTCGAATTAATTTCAGAGGATTTCCAAAAAAAAAAACGACCAAAATGAAGAGTTAATATTTTTTCTTTTGAACAATTTTTACTCAAAATTTTTTACTTAAATGAATTTATTTTTAGTATCAATATAAATTACAATTGTTATTGACTAACCTTTATGTCAATACCCATATGTGAGAATTTATTTAATATTTCTGAAAAAATGAAATACTTCGATCCTTATCTATTGGTTTTTTTGAAAATACAATAACTAGATAAAAATTGAAACAAATAAAATATTTCTTCTTTGAAATACAGTAATTGCAACTTATCTAACGATTGATTGTTCAAAGATGTAAGTATCTTTCAAAGTCTCACAATTGTTTGAAAATTTTCGACTTAGCATTTACTTTGGAAAGTTTGTTTGAAAATACCTCTCACTATGTATTATCATTTCATACATATATACTTCAATCCAACATATATAATATTTGTTTCTTTTGTTCTTGTTCGTTTGCGACCTTCTCTCTTTGGAATTTTGCCCATTGTTGAGGAAATTTTTGGTTAAGAGTAAACTTTTCTACTTGACTTGACAAAAACTAACTTGAAAAACTTTTCTTTTTCTTCTTCTTCTTTTTTTTTCCCCCTTTTTTCTTCTTCACTGTCACATTCAATGTTTATTTAACACATTTATTATGTGTCATCTCGTGCCTTACTTTAAATTTTCTTCATTTGTTTGTATATTGACGAAGAAATTTGGAAATAAAGTAAAATTCAGTTATAAAATTGGGAATTTGGTTTACCTACATTACAAGTTACTATTTTACAAAATTATTTTTCCTAATTTTAAATGTACACACAGTGAATAATGATGTGTGAAAGTCTAATGAAAATTTGTATTGATTATTATTAAAGCAAATTTTATATCAGATTTTCATTCAAGAACTTTTTTTCAATCAGAAAAATAACTTCGCGGAAAATTATTAATATTTTATGTTGAATTTTACACTTAATTTTTGACTGTTTAACATTTTTAATTGCTTCTTTTAAATTTGTTCAATCATTAATAATTATAATATTGTTTGATACTGAGAATGAATTCAAAAAATTTTTTTTTCGACGCAATTAATTTATAATAAATCATTTCTGTTCTCATCAATTTAGATAAAGATTTCTTAAATAAATTCATAAAATAAGGAACAAAAATGTATTGAAAGCAAAACATATTGTCCTGATTTAAGGGGACTTCTACTTTGACGCACCATTTTTCAGGTTTTTATATTTTATTTTTTTCTGAGAAAGCAAATAGAGATATTGAATTGCGAGTTTTTTATAATTTTTATTCAAGTAATGACACATAAAAAACAATTTTTTTTATTTTCAAAACAATCAAAATAACAGCTGTCGCTATTGTTCAAAATGGTTCAAAATTGGAACGCTTGCAGAGGAAAAGTGCTGCCACTGTGACGCCCACCCTGTTCATTAGAAACCAAAATTTCACGAACCATCTTAATGAAGACCCTTGAACCTACTGATTAAAGTACGATTTTGAAAAAAAAAAAAAAAAAAGATTTTTTTTTTGGTTTTTTTCGAATAAAAACGTAGATTAAAAATTCAAATTTTTGAATTTCGAAAAAATCGTACGTCATTCCTTGCAGAAATGTAATTTAAATGTTTCGTCCAATTTTTAAGACCATCGACCAAATAAAGCTGCCACAGAAGAGTGGCACCAGTTTTTGAAAATACAGTTCCAAAAAAAAACGCGTTTAAAATTTTGCAACTTCGGCACTTGGAATTGTTCATAAATACCATCAATCTACTATGTGAGTACCGAAAATGATCGAATGCAAAAAAATTCTTGTTCAGCAAAAATTATACTTGAATATAGATTAAAAATCCGCGAAAAAAAAAACTATTTTTTGAAAATATACCAAGGTAGAAATACCTTTAACAAAACTTTTACTTAAAAATTTGCATGAAAATATTTTCTCTCTATTGAATAACTTTGTTTTCAAATTCCTAATTACATTCGATGATACCCAATAATTATTAATAAATATAATTTTCATTATAATCTAGAAAAAAAATACCCTAACAAAAAACTCAATTGAAATTTCATAAATGCAACTTTATTTTTTATTCTTTTTACTTTTACGAGAAAAACAATATGTTATCTCAATATCCTTAATATAATTTCTCTATAATTAACTATATTTCATTTAATTTATCGAACCTAACAATTTTTTCGTCTTTGTACATAAATTTCGACAAAAATTAAAATATATTAAATTTCCCTTTCAACATGAACAAAAAAATCCAACCTCACAAAACAACCAACCCCCTTCAAACTTGCATTAAACAATCCATAAATCCATCAAACCACATAAACAATCCAACCATAAATAAACTTCATGTCACAAAATTCAATAATAATTAAATTTCTCTTTTTCCCATCAAAATTAATCCCCAAAATTCGCAATTATAAATTTGTTCCCAAAGTATACACTCGCTCCAAATTATTCCCACACAATATACATAAACAAATACACATATATACATACATACATACATTATACTATTTTATTATAATATAAATGTCAAAGTCATGCACTTGACTGTGGTTGTCAATATCGTAATATTGTTCCGATTGCAAAGTTTGATTAAATTCAAATATTTTACGAGCATAAACATGTTCAAACCTGTATTTAAATCTATATATATATATACATATATATAGCATATCTATGCACACCTTTCACTGATTATATAAGGAGGGATATGGATAAAGGATCGTGAATTAAGTTACATTGTGAGCAAGGACCTTGGTTACTGCAAGTTACAATGTCTCAGCATCACTTGCTGTGGCTTCATTGATCCCTACTGGCACATATATACATATGGATTTAGATGTATATAGTGGCTATTGAGTATATACTATGTATAAAATATATTTACTCTGTTGAACTAGAGTTAAGCCGAAGTTTT
Organism: Microctonus aethiopoides; assembly: GCA_030347275.1. Lineage (NCBI taxonomy): Eukaryota > Metazoa > Arthropoda > Insecta > Hymenoptera > Braconidae > Microctonus > Microctonus aethiopoides. The sequence goes on from JAQQBS010000001.1 coordinate 7,778,088, forward strand.
AGCTTCATCCAAAGCCGTAAAAGAACATCCGATTTTGTTGTTCCTCGTTTGGTTGTTACAAGATTCAATTTATCTGTACATATGTACATTTGTCTAAATATATATGTGTTTTGTATTGTATATAGATGATGAATTAGTATATCAATTAATGTTGATTCTTTTATTTGAAGTAATTTATTTATTTTTTTTAATTTTATTTGATAAATTTAAATCGATTTGCTAAATTATTTGCAGGTTTTTTCTTGTTAGGTTTGAATTACTCGCAAATAATTGACGTGAATTTAGAGGTTTTTAAGGAAAGATTCAAATTATTTATGTTCATTTTCATGGAATATTGAATATTAAATTATATTTTTATTCGTAAAAAATTCTTTTAATTTTATGTTAATTAATTGATATCAATTTTTATAAATATTGAGTATACATTATAGTGTTAATGCAACTACAAATAACCCTCAAAATTCTCAATTTTTATTTTCCAAACAAAAAATTTCATTTATCAAATATTTAAAGACGTTCATTCGCTACGCTAGTCAAATGAGTACTAACTTTTTATAAAATTTATTCGAGGCTTGAAACAATTTGTAAAATATATTAATAATTTTACAATGATTTATAATTATTTTTTATATGTAACAATTAATGTCAAGGAATTTATTTTAAAAAATCAGTTAATCCACATTAACAATTGATTTGACGTCATTTGAATTGCTGAATAAATTTGGCAACAGTGCCTATGTTATGTTTTGACACTTTCAATGTGTATGTGCATATGTATATATTTCGTTACTGCGCGCTGTTGCCAGTTTTCAAGATGGCTACAAATTTACCAAAACAGTTTTAATTATCTTTATTAAGATAATTAATATTTAATTTAAACATTCGTCAATACCTGTTTTTTTGTGGAGTTATATAAACTACATATTTCAAAGAATAATTTTAAACATTATTTATTATTGTATCTACTCTTACAATATACTTTTTGTAATTTTAAATACATAAAAATGCTAATTCTCCATAAGGCTCTATGTTAAAATTTTGAATTTTGATCTTCAATAACTTTTTTAAATTATCGATAAGGCGTCTTGAAATTTCAAGGGTAGATAGCTACATGATTTAACTTATCAAAACTGAAAAAAAAAAATTTTATCTACTAAAAAGTCTCATGAATGAACGTCTTTAAGTAAATAAAAAAATTTTTTATTTTTTTTTTTTTTTTTTTTTTTTTTTTTTTTTCATATAAACAAATCACCGATTTATTTAATAAAACTTGATGAATAATGGTCTTTGCATCATTAACATTGAACATAATAAAAAAAAAAAGGTAATGCAAAATTGTATAATTAGTTAATATAATAAAAAAAAAAAAAAAAGTAAATTGAATTTAAATTAAATTTTATCAACTTTTTTATTTTCATATTCATATATCAATGCTGATATAAGTATAAATTTAATTACATATTAAATCAATCATGAGAAGGACTTTTGTAACTTTGAAATATATTAAAATCAAGTTTTACTCGGCTTTCATTTATCTTCAAGGACTTGAAATTAAAAAGGAAAAAGAAAAATGTTACACTTTAATCATTGCCACTATTGAATCGAGAGTAAAAACATATTAAATACAGATCGTTATAACATTATAATGCAAGAAAAATAAATTAAATTACTGTCTCCATGTCCAGCTTATTAATGTGTTCAGTGACGTCAAAGTTTCAACTTGTTTATGCACGCACAGACAGGTCAGAAACTGCGCAACGTATAGCTACATTTTCAATGGAAGTTTCATGTAAAAATAAACTTGTCGATCTCATTCCAAGTGCTCTCAATCGCAAGTATATATGTACGAGTGTATGTATACATGTACATAATATGAACACGAAAAGTTTTCTTTTAGATGATGTACATGTATATAAAGTCATCATTAAATGCTGACAGAAGAAATATTCGATAAAGTTTTGTCGAATGAAAAGGAAAAAAAATAAATAAAATGAAACAGTTTAATCGCTCGATTGAATGGAAAAAAATTGTTGCAAGTATTTTATTTATAGTTTTATCAGCAAACCAATCAATTTTATATCAGAATTCAACAAAATAATCCCCAAAAAATATTTTTCAAAATGAGCCAAAATTGTATTCTTTCATTTTCAGTACTATTTCATCATTTAATCAATAAATCAACCAATTTTCTATCAAAAATCAACAAAATGATTCCCAAAAAAAAATTTTTAAAATGAACCAAAATTTTATTTTTTCATTTTTAGTACTATTTCATCATTTAATCAATAAATCAACCAATTTTCTATCAAAAATCAACAAAATGATCCCCAAAAAATATTTTTCAAAATGAGCCAAAATTGTATTCTTTCATTTTCAGTACTATTTCATCATTTAATCAATAATTCAACCAATTTTCTATCAAAATTCAACAAAATAATCCCCAAAAAATATTTTTCAAAATGAACCAAAATTTTATTCTTTCATTTTTAGTACTATTTCATCATTTAATCAATAATTCAACCAATTTTCTATCAAAATTCAACAAAATAATCCCCAAAAAATATTTTTCAAAATGAACCAAAATTTTATAATTCTATTTTTAATACTATTTTATCATACAATCATCTACTCAACCAATTTTTTATCAAAATTCAACCAAATAGTCCCCAAAAAATATTTTTCAAAATGAATCAAAATTTTATTATTTCATTTTCAATACTATTTCACCATTTTATCATCAAATGAACCAATTTTCTATCAAAATTCAACAAAATAATCCCCAAAAAATATTTTTCAAAATGAACCAAAAATTTTTTTTTGTCATTTTCAAAACTACTTCATTAATTTATCCCTTCCAAAATTTGACACTTGTACAAATTTCATATAACAACAACCCAACATCGACAGGTAGTCGCGCGTTTGTGGCATGTGACACGAACGGACAGGATTAAACACATTTCAACGAGGGTGCGCGCAATATAAATGTGTATACATTACACCCCAACATAAAGACACACTTGGACTGGTATTCTGTGACATAATGCCTAGCAAATGCTCCAAAGACTATTGTAATATATAAGTACATACATAGGAATATATACTTATATAATATATAACAATGCGCAACTGTTTTCCCCGCGTTAAAATGAAGGAGGTTTAGATGTAGAATGTTGGGGCAACGAGTGCTATACGTCAAGACAATAAGTGCCATTAAGATAACACTTGAGCGGATAACCACCCTCACATGAACCTCCGAAGATCCGGTAATGGAGAATTCCATTTTACCCAAGGAGTTATTTTTACCGGCGCGTTAGAAACGTTGAGAATTCTCTTGGTTTTTGGGACAATCCAATCTCCGGATTGTAGTCTCAACCGAAAGGAAAGAAAGAAAGAATATAAAAAAAATAAGGGGATGAAAATAGCGCGGATGTAGTGGGAGCAGGTACTGACGGTTAACTATCACGCAGACTTCCTCTTATCGTCCACGAGAAGGAGGTTGAATGAAAAAAAGAGAAAAATAAAAGAAAAAAATCAGTAAAAATAGTAAAAAATTGCTATCACGTTATATAGATGGGAAAGTGGCCTAAAATGGCATACCATTTTTTTTTATTGAGTGCTACTTAGAAAGTACAAACTGGTGGGTTAAAATAAAATAATTTTCTAACGCTTCAAGAATATTATTTTCATACTGACACATTTAGAATATCGTTCTTTTTCACAATTTATTTTATTGCAAAAAAAAAAACCATAAAAACGGTCATTAACCATTTTACCCTCGCTTCTATGAGTAAAATGGCACATTTAAAAGAAAGCACATTAAATATATGTCGGCCTAAAATGGCATGTATGTCGTTTTAGTCCACGACAACATATGCCGTTTTAGGCCCATGTCACCATTTTAAAAAACATAATTAATTTTTAAACTTAAAGACAAAATCATAATTTTCCAACTAGTAAAACACATGAAATATAACCTATATCTATGCACTCACCTATAGTTTTGTTGATTCGCTTCACTTGGTAGGAATATTTCAACTTCAACTACACACAAACAAAATATTTCACGAAGAGCAAAATGCAATAATGGCGCCTTGCATAATATGCCCTTTTACTCTAGTATGCCGTTTTAGGCCACTTGCCCTCAAAACAAAACCATTTGAAACATTTGATGTTTGGCATTCTCGTTGTGTAATTTATTATTATTATTATTATTATTATTATTATTATTATTATTATTATTATTATTATTATTATTATTATTATTATTATTATTATTATTATTATTATTATTATTATTATTATTATTATTATTATTATTATTATTATTATTATTATTACTACTATTATTAACATTACTATTATTAACATTACTATTATTATTATTATTATTATTACTATTACTCTTATTACTATTAACATTACTATTATTACTATTATTATTATTATTATTATTATTAATACTGTTAATATTACTATTATTTATATTACTATTATTATTACTCTTATTACTATTAACATTACTATTATTACTATTACTATTATTATTATTATTATCACTATTATTATTACTCTTATTACTATTAACATTACTATTATTACTATTACTACTACTATTATTACTATTAATATTACTATTACTGTTGTTGTTGTTGTGTGACTTATGATTAGTCTATAGTGTTCGTTTTGTAATTAAATTTTAGCGATGGAAATTTTAATGAAAATTTCACTGAGTGTGTTTGATAGTAAAAATAAATCCATTATAAAATGTATATGAAAATGATTTTCAACGCGCTGGGATTCGTTTAATCTGTTGTGTTGTATGGACAGGAAAAAAAATGGAGGAAGGAAAAAAATTGTGTATAAGCTATGAGACGTGAATGAAGGTTGGAAAAAAGAAGAAAATATTCGATGTGAATTCACCACGAACGACGAGTTCAATCCCAGGTTTTTTCTCATTTTTCGTATATAATTCGACTGTGCACACCTGCCACTAACCCACACGGGAAACGAAAACTCGTTATTCGAATAGATTCTCGAGTAACCCATGGTCGAGTCCCTTAGTAATCTGTCGCAAATGAAATTCAATATTTGATTGAGCATGTTGTCGTATTACTTCTTTTATAATTGTTATCTTTGAATATTTTTCGATTGTTTCTGTATTGGTTTTTTTTTTTTTTTTTTTTTTAGGGAAATTTCGACTCTAAATTTGTGCTGACTGTTTTCAATGCAAATTTTATATCGGATTTTTACACGAGAATTTTTGTTAAGGGAGAAAAATTATTTTTCATTAAATCGATGAATTTTTATGTTGAATCGAATTCACATAAATATTACATTGATTTAAGATAACTTTTGAGTAAAAATTGTGTAAAAAAAAATTTTCGTGTCGTAATATTAATTGTTTTATTCAAATTCATTTAATAAATAACAATTATTATTTGTTTTGACATTAAAAATAAATTTAATTTGATTTTTTACTCTTAAAATAATTTTTTTTAAATGCAATATAAATAATCATAAATTAACCTAACTATAATCAGCTCGTTCAAACTATATTATTCATTTATATTGAATCATTTTTACTGCCATCAATTCAATGATAAATTCCTCAAATGAATTTACAAAATGGGAAAAATAAATATCAAATTTTGATATTTATTTAATCCAACAAAAATAAAAATTATTTCAATACACATCTCGAATCATCATGAACATAACATTAATTATCCCTCCAAAATTTCCACTCAAATATCCATCAATAAAATCAAATAACTCTCGCAAATTTAAACACATGAAAAATCAATTCAACTTCAATATAAAATAACAATTCAAAAAATGTAAATTTCCAAAAAAACTAAACAAATATACACTTAATAAAAAGGTACAAACACTTCAGAGCAGTGACGTGTATGAACAATAATTGAACAATATTGATTATTAATGTTGGATAATATAATAAAACACTTACTGAAAAACAGAAAAATAAAACAAAATTTGTAATTCAATTGAATCCACTCAAGTACTTGTACTCAATAGCCAAAAAAAAAAAAAAGCGAGTAATTTCTGTACATTAAAAGCTCTCTTTTAAGCTCAAAGTATGACTATTAAAAAAAAATATAATAAAATTATTCCAACAAACCAATAAATATTACTTAATAATTTCTTTTCAAAATTTCCTTCAATATCAAATATCTGAAAATAAAAATAAGCACAACATTTAATTAAATTTCTTTCTTGTTAAATTTATATAAATAAAAAAAACAAAAAATAAATTACAGTTTATGTTACAAAGCGAGGTTTAGATTCCACTTTCTTTTATTAAATACGAAACAATTAAGAATAAAATCGTGTCAAATAACTATTTAATTACTTCAAAAGAAAAAAAAAAGAAAATTTACAATTCTCATCTTATTACTTGTTTTAAATATATTGAGAATTTATATTTGTTTATATACATATACACATATATTTATGTAAATACTTACATGAGAAAATACACCCTCTTTTGCATTCTACTTAGGAATGTTCAATATTAGTTTTCCCTATCGAATTTCGTATAGAAACACAGACTTTATCTTATTAGATCTTATATAATGTTAGTCTCAACTTGTCTGTGCAGGTTTAAACGTGTTTGTGAATGAGGGTTTGTATTTATATATGGTTTATTTGAAGGGTTGAACCAACGCAATTCGCCAGTGCTTTTAGTAACTGGCCTCACCAGCTTACTCAACTCTAACAATTAACGACACCTTTGGAAACCAACCCAGCAAACACGTTCATACACGTTTTGTTATTTTATTTCTTTGCTATTTTATTTTCTTTTATCCACTCACGATTCGTCGTTTTTCAACGTCTATCCGTATATATTTCTTTTTTCACTTCATCATCACTTGCTCGTGTATACTTTTTCCACCCCTCATCATAGTCCCGGACTTTGTTAAATAAGTTTTCCGACTCTTTCGCTTTTTTTTTTTATTTGCTCAACTTGTTCTGAACTTTTACATCAGTGTCTGAGATCGATTCAATACAGAAAATAAAAATCAACGATTGGTATTTGTTAGATATATTTTTTAAATTGCATTGTACGTTATTATTTTTTATAATAATATATCAACATATTTTTCTTCGAATTTATTCATTTATCTTTCTTTTTTTTTTTCAAGTTATCATCGAGTAAAATCATCGATTTTTTAGATTATATGATATTTTATTATATTTATAATGATGATGAAATTGGGGAAATGTATTGAAGGACAAAATTTGATAATATATAACATTAAGAAAAATTAATTTTTTGTTTAAAACACAGATGGGGCTAAATAGGGTATTATAAAAATGTTTTTATATAAGTGAAGTATATTGGAAAATGGAATAAAAATAAAAGTGTAAATTATAAAAATATTTTATATTTTTATTGGGGCAAAATGGGGTAAACTAAAATAGTTGTTTCATGTATAGGAAGTCTATGAGATAATAGAACAAAAATAAAGACGAGAGTTATGAAAAAACAATTTTTCATTTCAATTTTTTTTTAAAAATGGGGCAAAATGGGGTATATTGATAATTTTGAAAATGAGCGAAATAAAAGTTTGAATAAATTGATGACAAGAATGTGAAAAAATAATTTTGTATTTGGATTGGGGGGGGGGGGGGGGGGCAAAGTGGGATACTCGAAAAATATCTTAGATTTTTTTTTGTTCGATTTTTTGTTTTGTTTATTGAAAATTATTTTTTTCGATAAAAGCTCATTGGGATGAATTGAATAATTCAATTGATAAATTAATTCACATAATTAAATCAATAAAAATGATAAATGTGAATAATATAATTAATATGAATTGGTGAATTTAGCAATGAGAAAATGTTGATATAAAATGGAGACATCACGAGATGACATTTAGAATAAATTTTAACATAATATTGGAATACCCCATTGGGTTTTGACTATTGTTTCTGCAACTGGAAAAACAATTCGATCGTTGTACGATCTGGGTCACTTCCCTAAAGACAACGACCTCCCCTGTAGGGACACAGCCAAGTAAATGTCAGCCAATTGTCTTGTACGACCAAAATAAACGTCTTTACACTGTAGCATATATGATTGTATAATGTATATGTATATAATACATTATGGATGAATATATCTATGTATTTAATATCAGAATGTGATAGAGCAAAGTTAGTAGTGAGTTAATGCAATGATATTAACTAGCCCCTCTATCCAATATTGACAATACTGGCTTAACAAGGCTAATTATATATCATTGTCGTCATCATGTAATAATGATTGTCGCTATAAAGTTATATGATGACGTAGTTTACGTTGGATCACGTGTCTGTGTATGTTTATAGACGTTTTCTTGTGATTGTAATAGTGTGAATGAGTTTATTTGAATGTGGATGAAGAGTTTGTTGAATTAGTTATTAAGTGATTTTTTAGAGAATATTAGTGGTTTCATAGAGGAAATTTTGAATTACAAAATATTAAATTTAATGTTTTGATTGGGATATTTATATGTCATTGAATTATTCAATCGTTTTGGGAATTTATTTTGGAATAATTTAAATTTGACTCATGTCATTGTGAGTACGTGAAATTATTGCAAGCTTTTTCGCGTGTAACAGTGGCTATTGTTATATTATTATCAGTGAATATTTTTTATAAAATATCCCGACAATGAACATTGATTATTTTTTCAATAAACAAAAAATTTCATATTGAATTTTTCATTGTATTTCTTGGAATGAATAGAGTTGATCAAGTAATTCAATAATTCGTTGGAAATTTTTTGAAGTCTTGAAAGTAAATGTTATTTTGTATTTTTGATTTACTATTTTATTTAATTTCGATATGGTTAATTATTACTGTTGGATTATAGAGTGATAAATTTTGTTTGCATGTCAAAGCAGAATTTTTGTTGAAATTTTATTTGTACAGTAATTTAACATGAGAATGATGTTAAAAACTCGAAAAGAATTAAAAATTTCCCGATTTAACCGAAAATATTTGTAGTTTTCTATTTACAAAAATCTTTGTATTAATTTTTCTGTACTGAATTTTGAATTAGAAAATATCAAATTTGATGTTTTGGTTGGGATATTTATAAGACATTGAATTATTCAATTGTTTTTGGAATTTATTTTGGAATAATTTAAATTTGACTCATGTCATTGTGAGTACGTGAAATTATTGCAAGCTTTTTCGCGTATAACAGTGGCTATTGTTATATTATTATCAGTGAATATTTTTTATAAAATATCCCGACAATGAACATTGATTATTTTTTCAATAAACAAAAATTTTCATATTGAATTCTTCATTGTATTTCTTGAAATAAATAGAGTTGACCAAGTAATTGTATAATTCATCAAAATATTCAACACCCACAATGTATGATGAGTTTAAATAAATAATCCCAATTTGACACAAAATTAATGTAACGATACAACTTAAAAATTATGTAATATTTATTAATTAATCCCAACTAAAATTTTGTGTTTCAATCAAGATAAAAAACAATTCATCTCCCACAAAATGATTTTTTTCTATCAACACAAACTTTTGTGCTATAAAATAACATCTACCTTCATAATAAAACATATATACAAAATAATATTCCCTTCATGAATAAATATAAAACTATTTCATAAAACCTTTGACATTTACAACCAACAAAAAAACATATATAATTATATTAATAAACTACTGTTAATAAAAGTAACACAATAATTTTCTTTATATTTCTTTCACAATTAAAATTTTAAAAATATTTCCTTGATTGCATCAACAATCCACATCAACAATAAAAATAATCCTCAATAATAACAATAATTATAATCCTTCAAATTTATATTTCATCAAACTTTTCAATGACTTCAATTAGATCTGTTCATCTCCTCATGATTAATTCATTCAATTTCTTTCTCACTAAATTCGTCTCTATGTGCTATATGTTAAATATGTACGCCCCAATTTCTATGTATTCAGACGGTACATAAGAGGGTTGGTACAATCAAAATTTAACTATCGTTCTATTGCTAAATCCGTTGATTTTACCTCTCTCATTTGGCTTCATTGCGTTGCATTTAAGTTTATTTAGTCTACCATTGATCTTGATGATGGAAATTTCAATGTAGAATTTAATGATGCATCTATTCTCCAACCCTTAATTTTATGTTGATGCTTACGAATGAATGTTACATATGTGAGAAGTGAATGTGCACTTTATTCATTTAGATAATAATAAATTTGTCGTAATTATTGTAATTCTTTGCATGAAGAACATGACTCAAGAATTATTTTCAAGTGTAGATAACACGTGTGGCTGGAGAGAAAAATCTGCGAAATTTTACTGTGCTGTGCACTAAAAAATCGTCATAAATGACATTTTTAGAAATATTTATCTTTCAAACGAAGAAAAATTGATATCGAGTCATAGAAAAATTAAGATAAGTGTGGATATTTTTAAGTAACATCACAGTAAAATTTCTGTGACAGCACAGTAAAAATTCCCGAACAAGCCGTTTTAGAATTCTGTTGACGAACATTTCTTAGCTGCTCTAAGGTTGAATATGAGATACTTCATAAAAATTTACCGTGCTAGAACAG
>JAQQBS010000001.1:7788947-7800684 GCA_030347275.1 Microctonus aethiopoides
TATTGAATTTGTAAATTATTTATGTCTTCATTCATTTATTCATTGTATTTCCTCATGTATTTATTTGATATTTTCGTTTATTCATTTTATATAATTTATTTATATATTAATATATTTAATGATTGTTTTTTCAAAAAAAATTTCAAAAAAAAATATTTATTTCATTCATGTCTAAGAATCAGCAGTGACGCTCAATAAAAAGTTCTTGCTTTAAAATAAAAATTCACAATTAGCCCCTTGAAATGTCATATGAAGTCTATATAAGTCTATATAGAAATCATTTTAAAGGAAAATGTTTTCATTTGTTTATAAAATGGTTTTTATACAATTTAATTTTTAGAGGTCTGGCACGGTAAAATTTCTTGTGCCAGAGAATTACTTTTTCTCAGACGCCACCAACAGTTATGACAGTTGATTCTGTCAATATTTATATGTTTGATAAATAATTTTTGTTTGTCTTACAGTTGTGACTCGATTACTAGACAGCATAGTAATATTTGTTCGATTTTCTTTACAAAAATTCTACGATTTTTCTCTCTGCGTATTTATTACAAAAGATACTATGCTATATAATTTTTTGTACCAAAAATTATAGTTTTATTCCGTGTGAAAAATATGGAAAATTAATTCTCGACTGTTTTTTTTTATCTGTTTAAATATTTATATTCAAGTTAATATCAATTCAATTTCTGGGAAAATCTCAACGGTTTTTATCAGTTAGATAGAATGAAAATAAAAAATTTGTGATGTATTTTAAATGTGTGAAATATTTCGTTTGATTTTTGCAAGTGGAATTTTTATATATTTGAAAAACAATTCATTGAGAAAATTATTGTTGCAAAATTGAATCAATTTGTTATTAGTTGGAGTTGATATTTTATTTTAATGATGAAATTGGGGGATGAATTATGATGAAATATTGGAGATTAATTTGTTTCATGTGAATTATTTCAGTGTAATAATTAATGCAAATTAGTAATACAGTTTATGTACATATTTGTTTATTTACAAGCGAATTTATCGGGAGAATTATTAATCTATCTCAATTATTTTGTTTTAATTTGTTCAGTTGTAAATCGATGAAATAATATTGTAATTTAATTTAGTAGTTAATTAATTTATTGATTGATACTTTCAGATAATATATTTGATAGTGTTTGATAATATTAATATTATTTTATGTTGAGAAATTAAATTATAAACCGAAATTTAAATGCTTTAATTTGAAATTAATTATAGTTTTGTATTTATTAAATAATTATATCAAATTACTTTTCATTTCATGAAATAGTTCTCAATATATTTGAAATATAAATTAAGCTGAAAAATTTATTTAAATAGAGATCATTTTTATACAACAATTAAAATAAATCAAGAAAATTTTTTTTGCTTTTAATATTTTTTCTTTGTCTCATGAATTCAATTAAGGAATTTTTATTTCAATTGATAAAAGTGAAAATGATTCAATATAAATGAATAATATAACAAAACAAAACAAATGATAATTGTTATTAAATAAATAAATTTAAACAAAGCAATAAAAATTGTTGCACATTAAAAAATTTTGTGTTAAAATTTTTCTTTTACAATTTTTACATAAAAATTATATTAAATTAACACAATATTTATGTGCATTCGATTCAACACAAATACTAAATCAAACAAAGGTTTAAAAAATTCATCAATACAAAATTAATTCAACTGAAATATTATTAATTCAAAGTAAAATAATTTTTTTTGATTCAACCCAAATTCTCATGTTTCAAATTTGATACAAAATTCTCGTTAAAAATAATAAACATAAATTTTCAATTGACTTTTACCTAAATTTCTTCATTACATAAAAACAATAATTTATTTATATCTTTTGTTAGATCAATATTTTGTATTGCACGCGACTTTATATCTCTCATTCCTTCTCTTCCTCCAGGAAATACTCTCTTATGACTTATGCAGCCTTTTCGATATTGGAATAATGCCAAATCCAGTAAAATCGGTCGATTCCACGAATTCATAAATAAAATACATACTTACATGCCCATAAAAAAAAAAAAAAAATACCATAAGATTTTTCTGATTTTTGCCCAGTTTACCAGTTGCCATGTAGGCGGATTTCCGCTTTTATTTGGTTTCCGTCTGTGCATATGTCAGAATAACCACTAAATATATATCCAGATCTTCCAATGTGGGAACATTCCATATAAAATATCTAAATTCTTTTTAATGAAATCAAAAATAATATTAATAAATATATAAATTGGCCGCAACATATGTTCGTAATTTATATTGTCGTTCTTCATTTTTATTTGTCTGATTTTTATATACAAAATTTTTATTCAAAATGATTTTAAGGAGGGAGAGAAATATAGACTCGCGAATTTTAACTAGCGTGACTTGTAGCTCCTGTTATATTTATTTTAAATGAAAAATCTAAAATTCTTAGTATTTGTTAATGTTGTAGTTCCTAGATGAACCTAAAAAAAATTTAAAAAAAAAAAAATTCAGCCTTCCAAATATTTTATAAGAAAAATTTTAACTTTCAACCAAATTTTGCAACTGTTTTTGTTTCGAAAAAATTATTTTTTCAATAAATTTTCAAAAATAAATAGGTTCATCTAGAAAGTTATATCATTAAAAAAAATGTGTGTAAAATTTCAGTGCGATTGATAAATAACTTTTTGAGTTATCAGTCACGCCAATTTGAAAAATATAGTTTCGAGAAAAATGCATTTGAAGATTAGACAAGTTCTAACATGAAAAATTCTTTGAATTAAATTTCAAAAATTTGGTGACATATTTTTAAGATGTTATACCAAAAAAAAATGACTGAAAATTTTATATGTATCTCCAACCTTAATGCAGAGTGAGGATTTATTTTTGTTAATATTTATATTTATGTTCAGTGGATGATTTTGGTTGATGTTTTTCATTATTTAATGTTTCAGAATGACACAATGCAAGTTGTTTGGCAATATCACGTGGAGGAACCTGTGTCTGCGGCGGGAGTACTTCCGCCCCATGGTGCAGTTCGTGGCTCTCGACCTCTTTATCTTGTTCAACGAGACTCACAGCCAAAGCGTGCAATGAGAAATCATGAAGTTCCACCGACTTTAAAAACATGGAATGTATTGAATCAACAGGTAAGAGAAAGAAATGTTGAAATAATGTAGTCAAAATTGGAATTATATTTATTTGTGTTGATTATTTTCTTCGATGAATATTTGCAAATAATGAAGTAGTGTGATAGAAATTTTAATACAAATTTTTAGTAGAATTTTAGCAAATTTTTTTACTGTGTGACAGTTTTGATTGGTTTATTTGAATTCATTTAATTGATAAAAATTTTTATTCGTTTTGAAAATAAAAATAAATTCATATTGTCGATTTTTTATTCATCGAACAATTTTTGTTTTAATGCAATTTGAATTATTATGAATTAGTTCAAACAATCAACTTGTTTAAATTATATTATTTATTTATATTGATTGATTTTTATTTTTATCAATCCAAGTATCAATTCTCGCCATGGAATTACAAATTGAAAAAAAGTATTTATTGAAAATAAAAAAAAATTTTTTTGATTTAGGCAGAATTTTGAGTAAAAATTTTTAGATAAATTTTTTGTGGACTTTTACACAAAACTTTTTACTATTTGACAACTTTATTTGCTCCATTTAAATTCGTTTAACCAAAAACGATTCATTATTCCTAAATCAATTTTTTTTTGGTAATTAAAATAATTAGAAAAAAGAACTAACTAATCATCTCGTTCAAACTATATTATTTATTTAAATATTGAATCATTCCCACTATTATTAACTAAGATATAAATACCTTAAATCGATTCACAGAAAGAGATAAAAAATAAATATACATCAAAAGCAAAAAAATTTCGTTTTAAATCAACCAAATTTCAAACTAAAAATTATTCAAAAAAAAAAAAAAAAATAAACAAATACTCAGCATCCTCTCACTCTCAATGTTTCACTCCATATATACACATACATAATATGAGCACATATATGTAATAAAAAAAAAAATGAAAAATTAATAACACTTTTTTACTAATTCATCAAATTTTTTCAACTTTGAATTCACATAAAAAAAAATTCATCATCATAACACTCATAGCAATTTATATAATACAAATACATACATATACGCATATAAATGTATGTATTGTATGTGTTTATAACACATGCGAGATGAAGTAACAAATAAAAAAAAAAAAGTCGAAGGGACACGATTGCAAAACGTGAAGTGCGCACCGTCGATAATTGAATTCTAGCATCGATATTTGGCTTTCCGGTGCCGTGAACATCTCGTTGGTATATAAATTCACTCGTTTGAGACTACGATATAGTTTTGGTGCAACATGACCCGACGACCCCACGCGCCAAACGAATGATATTTGTCCAAGCACAGCCGACAGTAATCGAGCAAAATATACTAGACCCTGATGGACGTATAACGAATTTATCTGTTAACAAAAAGGAGAAAATGAAAAAAAAATATATAAATATATATATATATATGTCCATGTATATAAATGAATGAAAATAAAAATACAAATGTAAAACGTATTTTATAAATGCTTTTATATTTTATTTTATTTTATTTGGATTATTTTCACATCAAACAAAATTTTATTTGTTTTTTATTTCAGGTGAAATTACCGATGGGACAAGACACTTTGTTATGGTGTCGAGTTGTTGAAATGCCGAGTATTACACGGAAACATCATGTCGTGAAGGTGAGTTAATTTTAGTCTTTTTTTTTTCAATTCGATAAAATGGTTTATTTTGAAAAAAAAAATTAAGATAGGGAAAAAAATAAAAGAGGAATTCAAATATTTCGTGCACGTTTTATCGGCTGAGAATGGTTTTCAACTTTATGGGCTACTAATTTTCAAGATGTTATAAAATTTTGTGTTTAGTGGGGATGTGTGCGCATGCGCGCACGTCAAAGTTGAGGAGATACTTTGAAAGTCGCACTGGTATAGTTTCAGTTAGCAATGTTATATACACCAATAGTCGAGAACTATCCGGATCGCGAACTCGATTGAACGTGACCGAACTACAGAATGAAATTGCATTGTGTTCTATATGACTGTTGGGAAAATGAAAAAGAATGAAATGAGGGGTTGTAAGCAGTATATATACGCGACTGGGACGGATGGAATAAAGAGAAAAAAGATTGGGATAAAAGAGGGAAGAAAAAAAATGAATGAAATAAAAGGTAAAGAAGAGGATGGTAGAAGCCCTGGTACTCGATCAGTTTTCATCAGGGTAAAGCTTGAGAAGCTTTTAAAAATTAGTTAATTTATTAAATGCAGAATTTTTTTTGTTTGTTATTGTTATTTATGGGTTTTTAATATTGAATCAACTAAAATTGTGATAATTATCAGAGGAATTAATTTTTATTTAAACTCTTCTAATAAATTTCAATAACACTCATTAAAATTTTGTTAATTTCCTCGATAAAATAATTTATTTCATAGACGTAAATAAAAATTTCCAACCTCCAAGTCATGATTTTTATTAAATAATACAAATACAATATAAAATAACAAAAATTCTATCACAATATTCCATTTTATTGACAAACAATAAATCATTACTTAACCTCATTCTCCACACGTCAATTATTCATATAAAATAAAATTGTCTTCCAAATTAACTAATATAATATCCCTAAATCCAACCTGTATAAGACACGTTCCAACACGTCGAAAAAATCCAACCGATAAAACGTTTACTACTGTATAAGATAAAAGCTCCAGTACTCGCTCACTTTTCATCACTAAAAAACTTCAAAAGCTTCTAAAAATTAGTTCATTCATCAATTAATTGTAATACAATTTGATTATTTCTATATTGATTTATTTTTCATTCCAGTACGAGCCAGTTATTCAACCAGGATATGAACCGTATTTACATCACATGACTTTGTACGAGTGTCGTGGAAGAGACTCAGACTTAGAAGCAGCAGCAAGAATGAACGGAAGCACTTGTTATGAGCCAAATGCACCTTCACTTCAATGCACCGCAATTGCTGCAACTTGGAGCTTAGGTTCAGAGGTAAAGTTGGGTTTATTGTTAATTAATATTCATTTTAATAGTCGTGGTATTTGATAGGTTTACACTTTACAATGTCCTTCAAACTATATACTGAAGCTTCAACTAAGTATCCTCACAATTTACTTGTTATGGGGTTTTTGTTATAACTTATGCGTCGCCAAACGACCACGGATTCTTATAGAACTCGACGAGATAAGACTTTTTTAGAAAAATAAAATTTTTCGCTTAGTTTTCGAGATATCGAAATTCAAAAACTTTTTTTTTTGTTTTATTTTTTATTTTAGGCTTGATAGTTTTCGACAAAATAATACTTTAAAAAGCTTTATTTCGTCGAGGAAAGTATATTTGTATTTATATGTATGCAAGTGTTATATTTTTTATATGATCGCGTTTACATAAATTTTTTATTTTGTGAAATTAAAAAAATAAGATTCCTAAATTTTTCAAAATATTAGTTAAAACTATAAACTAAAATTAATTCTGATGATTTCGCCAAAGATAAATTAATTCATAAAATATCTTATAGAATGCGCGCTAAGTTTAAAAATTTTTATTTCATTTTTGTTTGAAATTCATTTTCATGATGAGCCCCTAAAATTAATTGTTCCTGTATATGTATGTACGCAATATTTTTTTTTTTTCGTATGTGATGCGTTTTATATGCAAAATTATTGAATTTTAGTTTACTTATAACATTAAAATTCATTGCAAAAAAATTAATTTATTATTTAATTTTTTTAATTTCAAAATTCGATATTTTGAAAACTAAGCGAGATTTAAAAAAGTCTTATCTCGTCAAGTTCTATAAGATTCGTAGTCGTTTGGCGACGCATAAGTTATAACAATCGTGCCCTTGTTATAATCTCCAGATTTATCAACTGTCTAAAATCTAAAATAAATAATTCGCACATGAATATTTTCTGAATTTCTACACAAAGTTTTATACTGAATGAATAAAATAATTTTACTTATTCTATTCTCAACGAATGTCGATCTTTTGATAGAACAATGTGCGAGTTAAGGCTGTGGATAATTTGTGCTAATTAAATACCGCGGAAGCCACAGAACCTCAACATCACCGCAATTGTCACCTCTTTAGGAAAATGAGCTTCCTGTGAAAACACGACAATGTCTTCGTGGTCACAAGCGACAATATATATATACCAGTAAATTTTACTATTATGATTATTATTATTATCAACACATAGTTATTTTAGTTATTTTCTATGAAGAATTGAAAAATCGGAATTTTATTATTAAAGTTCTTTTTGAAATAACCCTTTAAACGGAAGGATCGACAGATAACTAATGATCTAGTATTGACTTCGAGATGTTTTATCAAGAATTTTTTGAATTGATATTTGCGAATTTGATATTGAAATCGACGAATTCATAATGGCAAAATTTCAATTTTTTATAGTTGTTATTGTGAATTTGGGAATTGTAAAATTCTTTGGCGATTTTTCATTTATCAAGATAAATTTGGAATTTTCTTTGTGATTTTCTATTCTTCACTATTATTTGTTTACGATTTGGAGAAATGAAGGGAATATTTATTAATAAGTGTATTATTTCAATTATCTTGTAAATAAATTAAGATATTTATTTTGATGAAAAGATGAAAAAAATATATAAAAATTACGAATCTTTTTTATTACTGTTAACTCTAGGGTATTAGACTTCAATCGAAAAATTGCATTATTTATATGATTTACAACATAATAAAATGATGAATCAATAAAATAAAAATGAGAAAAAGAAAGGGATAAAAATATGAAAATGTTCAAAAAGTTTCTAATAGTATTTATTAAAGAATTTTTTTTATTGTTCTGTTTTCGATTATTTTTGTCTGTTGTTTAACCATCTCAGGACGGTACTATCCTTAGTATGGCTTCCACGTTAATAATTAATTCACCATAACTCTATTATTAAATTTATTATCACTTTTCTCATAAACATAAAAGCTAGAATAACATGATATTCGATCCAACAGTAATGACCACGATGCATTTTGATAGTTTCAATAGTATGACAACCTGAGTGGTTCTTGAACTTTACCAATTAAAACCTTGAATACTAATAAATATTTATATCAAATAAATTTATGAGTTGATAAACTTTTGTTACAACGATAATTTTTACGATATCATAAAACACATATATTTGACTAATTAATAACATTATGAATACATGTTCATTAAACTAAAAAAAAAAAAATAAAATTTCAGAAGTTTGTGTTCTAAATAAGAAAACAAAAAATATAATGTTAAAATTGAATATTTTTATCATCATTTTAACAATGAATCCAGCAAATCATTATGAATATATATTAATAAATATGAAAGTGGATTAAAAAAAAAATGATATTTCAGAGAATTTTTTTACAACTCAAAAACAATTTGATGAATTTTGAAAAATAAAAATAAATTCTGTTTTCGTAGTTGTTTTCACTATATCTCGAACAATAATTTTCATCATCGAGTAATATTCAAATTTTTCAATTTCTCGTAAATTAAAAAATTGAAAAACTCAAAAATTGAATTTTTTCGTTTATGATAAATAACAATTTTTTTTTTATTCATCTGAACGTTAATTCTCATTTTGATTCGAAATTATCATTTTCAGCCTCATAAACATTAATAAATAATAATCATTCATCTGAACAAAAAAAATGAACTGTATCTAAATTTAGCAAATCATAATTTGTTTTTTTGGTTTTTTTGGTTTTCAGGGCTTCAATTATCCACCAGAGGCTGGATATGCATTGGACCCGAATACCGGTCCGCGTTATTACATGCTTGAAACCCACTACACAAATCCAATGCTGGACAACTTTATCAGTGACAGTTCTGGGTTGAGATTGCTATATACTGATCAGTTGCGCACTCATGATGCCGGCATTCTCAGTGTTGGCATCGATCCCAACTGGCGTCATATTATACCACCAGGTCAACGTGAGGTCGTATCGGAAGGTCACTGCGTTGCTGATTGTACAGGTCAAACAATTCCCGAATCGGGCGTCAATATGTTTGCCGTCATCATGCACACCCATCAGCTCGGCAGAAAGGTCAGATTGCGGCAAATTCGCGCCAGTGAAGAACTTCCGCCAATTGCATCTGATACAAATTACGATCCGAACTATCAGGAATACAGAAGACTTCAAAGACCGGTCAAAGTTTATCCGGTAAATCATTATCTCATTTTATTAAATCTAATTTGATTCGTCCTAATTATGTAGTCCGATTTTGAAACATTCCGGAATTATTAAAGATTTGAGATTTCGATTTATTGAAAAGTCTCGGAAATAAGGTTGAGTAAAATTGTAAGAACTTACGAAAAAGGGATCAAAATTTGTCGAATTGTCTTGATAAAATTTTCATTGTATTTTTTTACGCTACATTCAATTCGTCCAGATTTTGTAGTGTTATTTTAGGACATTCCAGAATTATTAAAGATTAAAGATTTTGATCTATTAAAAAGTATCGGGAATTAATTTGAATGAAATTATCAAAACTTACGAAAAACGGGATCAAATTTTGTCGAATTGTCCTGATATAATTCTCATTGTATTTTATTACGCTACATTCAATTCGTCCTGATTTTGTAGTGTTATTTTAAGACATTCTGGAATAATCAAAAATTGAAGATTTCAATTCAATAAAAAGTATCAGGAATTAATTTGAATTAAATTATCAAAACTTACGAAAAACGGAATCAAAATTTGTCAAATTGTCCTGATTAAATTTTCATTGTATTTTATTACGCTACATTCAATTCGTCCTGATTTTGTAGTGTTATTTTAGGATATTCCGGAGTAATCAAAGATTAAAAATTTTAATTTATTAATAAGTATTGGAAATAAATTTAAATAAATAATAAATCAAAACTCACAAAAATGGGATTAAAATTTTTCCAATTGTCCTTGTACAATTTTTTACGGGTTTACAATTACAAAATATATTAACTGAGTGAAATTTCATTCTAAAATCAAACTTCCTGAAATATAAATGTCTTTATCTTCATCAAAAGCAGGTTATTAATTTTGATTTTTGATTTTATTTTCATTAATAAAGGGTGATCACCTCGTCGCTGAGTGTACGTACTCGTCGGAATCTCGTCAAACAATGACACTGGGTGGCGTGACAACACGTGAAGAAACTTGTTTGATATCAGCGCTGTACTATCCACGAATTGAGCTGTCACTTTGCTATTCATTACCATCATTACCCACCGTACTTCAAAGCCTGGGAATTCAAAAGCTCAAACAGTAAGTTCAATACATTTATTACTTCCTTCATAATCATTGCATGACGAGCCACTTATATATGTATAATATACATGGGGAGAGCTTTTATGAACAATTACTTCCTTTTTTTTTTCTATTTTTTTTTTTTCATTTTCGTCTCATGATTATCGTAAATTGCCTATCAACGACCCTCGTTACTGGCTAATATGAACGGCACGTAACGTTGATTGGAATAATCGGGTCAGTTTAATATATACATAGTGAATATTGTATATAAACTATTTTTATATATATAATATATCTTCACTCAATGTCAATTATATTTTGCATATTCACCAAGTCGTGATAATAATTATATATTATTATTTTTTATCATGTGGTGATCGCTGAATTTTTATATAAAATGCATTTTCTCAATTTTTAAGTGAAAAAATTTTAGTAATAAAATTCACTACAAATAAAAAAATTATTTCCGAAATGAAACAGATTTGATTTTTTTAAATTATCACGATCATTATCATGATTTCGATTGGTTCAGTATTGAAATGTCATGAATATTAATTTTAAATTAGAAAAATTCGATATTTGACGAATTGGCTAATTTTTAAAAGCTTTTCAAAATTTGCCCTGATGGAAAGTGAACGAATAGTGGAGCTTTTACGTTACATACATCCTTTTATTTATTTATTTCCCTTTTTTTATGATAGAGTAGAAAAAGAAATTTATTTTTCATTTATTTATTTATGATCACGATAAATTGACGTTTTCTTTTTGAGTAATTGGTTTTGGTCAAAAAACACTTGACAGATAATCAAAATTCTGAAAAGGGAATGCAATGACGCATTATATAAATATTTTTCAGTGTGAGATCAATAATCGAGTAACATGCGGTTAATATTATCAATCTGTCAAGTAGTTACTGAGCAATCAAATTGTTAGAATCGAAGGATTATTGGTCACGTGACGTCTACATCCAATCAGAAAAGCGAAATAGTTTTGGTATAAACTTTTATTGGGAGATAAAAAATTTTTTATTTTATGAACCTAGATGTGTATCTAAACCGCGTTTTAGAGCACTTTTCGATCTGTGAATAAGTATGTATATATATATGGGTGTGTGTATCTGTTTGTGTACAATATCGGTCGTATAATCTGGAAGATACTCGAACCAAAAAATTTGTAAATTTGCAACTATGGCAAATCGATATTGGAAAAACGATAAATTACGACTTCTCATTCGAATTCCGATTCGGTCGAGTATAATATCTCTAAACAAACAAAATGTACTGTACCTAGAGTTTTTAGTAACACAAATTAACAATGGAATAATGGAAAAGTTGTTGAGTAATCAGTTGCTTCATTGATGAGTAAATAAATACTAATATATTTCCTTGTTTGTGTTTTTTTTTTT
>JAQQBS010000001.1:7815086-7827969 GCA_030347275.1 Microctonus aethiopoides
GACGTACCAATGGCACTCATGAGCTTTGCAAAAGATTCCATGGTTGTTATTGCTAGCCAGAGAAGCTTCTGAATGACTACTCGTCCAAAATGCAGGCCTTTATATACCCAAAAATCGCTTTCCGGTTGACTGATTCGGCCAATCACAGCCCAAGTTATGGTTCAAGTTCAATCGACACCGGAACGAATACAAAAAAAAACAAATGGGTCAACTAAACTCACTCCACAACTATTCCCCCTAAGATATCAAAGACAGTGCATCAAAAAATACCAAGTGCTTTATTTTCCCAATATTAAAACACATTTTTCAATTTTCCACGAATGTCCAACATAATATTTTCAATAAATCGATTCACATAAAAAATTGCGTTTATTTAACTTTCGTCTAAAAATAATGCTAGAAAATTATTACACAAATTTAAAATATACTTCTTCACAAAATCGTCTACTTTATAAACTTTAATGCTCCTAATATTTAATTCAACATCGACACAACGAAACTATTAGAAAATAAATATATTCATACACTATATATAAATAAATTGAAGTTGAAAATACTCAAGCGCAATGGAGACGAATGATACAGTCGGAGTAAAATGGAATTAAAGTGAGTCTCTCTAATGGTAATTAATGTATAGCACTGACGGAAAATAAAGAGAGGGCGGAAAGCAGATGTACACAAGAGAAATGGTTGAAGAATAAAATAGAGGAAAAAGAACACGATCAAGTCGAGCTTTTGCGTCGGATGTTTCATCGAAGATTCACTGTAGGTGAACGTGACACTACAGCGGCTTTACTTTAGCAATACATACAGACATACATACATATACCTATGCCAATAGTAGTAATAGATTGTAATAGTAGTTGTAGTAGTCGGTGCAGTGGCGATGGCGCCGATGGTGCTCGTTTCATTCTCAACAGAGAGTGTATCGCAGCACTTTTAAACAATGAAAGCTGATTGAATCGACCTCCGTCCGTTAAAATTCGTTCGCTCTTTTCTCGAGTACATGTATATGTGAAACGGAAACCGCCTGGTATATGTAATATGTATGTATGTATATGTGAAAATAGCAATTTCAGGATTTCAAGCCACAATTTTAAACGAGGGAGATGGCGAACAACGACGACGAAGACGGGATAGTTTTGAATTTGATACGTTGCAAGATTGAATAGGAAATTATATTGACGCTGGTGAAAAATTAGAAAACGTTTTATATAATATTAAGAAATGAAGAACTTGGTATTGTTTGATACATTTTCTTTAATATGTTATGATAAATAGTTGTGGGGCGAGTTTAGTTGACTTGTTTATTTTTTTTTTTTTTGGTATAAGTTCCGGTGTTGATCGAACTGGAACCATAACTCGGACTGTGATTGGCCGAATCAGTCAACCGGAAAGTGATTTTTGGGTATATAAAGGCCTGAATTTCGGACGAGCAGTCATTCAGAAGCTTCTCTGGCTAGCAACAACAACCATGGAATCTTTTGCAAAGCTCATGAGTGCCATTGGTACGTCAGGCGTTGAACATGACTTGGTTGAAATTTTGCCAGTTGAAATAACTGAAATTATTTTCAGACAATTGGACCCTCGTTCACTTCTCAATGTCGCTCGAGTCTCCACGAAGTGGATGAATGTCTGCAGACACGACTGTAAAATCAGACGCACTGTTAGACATCATTTACGAAATGAGAGAACGCGAATGTTGGATTTAGATACGAGTCTTCCAAAACCTCCAAAAAATAAAATGACCAAACCTGCAAAGGTTCATCCTATTCCAAATCGTCCCAGTACCTTTACTCCTGCTTCATTTTCTTTCAAATCATCATCAGGACCTGCGCCCAGACGATTGACTGGACCAAAACGACTCGGGAAACGTAACTCTAAAGCGCCTCCTTCAAGAATCACCACTAGGCTTAGATAGAATGTAAAAATTTAGTTTTAAGTGTATATTATAAAATAAAAACTTCGGACAAAAGCTGGCCAGCTTATTAAATATTAATTAACCAATATATTTACTAATATTTAAGAATAAAAAAGCAATAATTCCTATAGAGTATTTATTTATTCATTGACTATGTCTGGATTTGATGTCTTTAATAAATCATTGATATCAAATGACTCACTAAATTCATTCCCGAAATCATTTTAATTAACTCATTCACAATAAATTAGACCTGAATCAATAAAAATCGGTCTAATGTCGACTTAACACAAATCAATTTAAATCGCCCTTATAAATCTATAAAATGTGTTAATACAAAATTCACTCACAATCAGTTTGACAAACAAAAAGTGTGTCAAGTTCCTCATAATATACTCTCAATTTCAAACAAAACGATTTTCGCAACTTCAACACCATTTCTTGCTTCCCAAATAAAGACTAATACCATGTCACGATTCACCATGAAATTATTCTGTTTTTTTGCGAGTAATGAGAGAATGCAGTTGAGAGGAAAATTGCTTTGCATTGTACATGATGAGAAGAAACAAACTTTAGTTTGTACAACTGAATTTCGTGTTATATTTAAACTTCAAGTACATCAACGTATATGATTTTAGTTTTGTGTGAACATCAATGTTAAATACTCAGACAGGTAATATTGTTGCATACTCTGAAGTTGCTCTAGCTAGTGGTAATTATTTTCAAGTACTGCACATGTCTGTATATACGTTCATTTGTATATAAATTTATGTATAATACATAAGCATGTATTATGTGGATATTCATACATATGTGAAGAGAGATATTACGGCCACTATACATAAATATTATGGTGGGTAATCACTGGTTTGTATTCAGTAGTGAGTTGAAATAAATAAACTTTGAGTGGATATACACAAAGAAAAATATAATTTTTATTTATTCATTCATTTTCATCAATTTCCACGCTAAGTGAACATTGTTTTGAGGATGAATGCATCAATTATTTTTATACATCAAGATTGTGTATCATAAAAATAAATTTTTTGTTCATTAAAAATACTGAAAAATATTGCTAAAAAATTCAATTAATTTCCTTCATCCTACTCACCAAAAAGTACTAAATTCAACTAATAACGAAACGATTAATAATAGAATAAACTTATAAGTGAAAAAAAATACTCATAAATATTACTACAAAATTCAACTAAATTTTCACACCCTAAATAGCAATAAATAGTGAATTGAATTAAAAACTAAACTTTCTACACTAAAAAATATTACTCAAAAATTCAACTAATTTCCTACATCATACATATTAAAAATACTAAATTAATACTAAATAACTAAATCAAAAATAATAAAAAATATTTCTAAAAAATTCAATCAATTTTCTCCATTCTACATACCAAAAAATACTAAACTCAACTAATAACAAAACCGAAAATACTAAAATGAATTTATAACTGAACCAAAAATATTGATAAATATATCTACAAAATTTAACTAATTTTCTACACCTTAAATAACAAAAAATACTGAATTGCAATAATAACTAAACCATAAACACCAAAAAATATTACTTAAAAATACAACTAATTTCCTACATCCTACATACCAAAAATACAAAATTAAATTAATAACTAAACACAAAAAATCTAAAAAAAAATTGTTCAAAAAAATTCATCTAATTTTCTACATCCAAAATAACAAAAAAAAATCCGACATCAATATTTCCATCAATCTAACCGTATCTTATCAGAAAAAGTCATTGACCGAATAAAGGGTTTATAAAATGTTCATCCCCAAAGGCAAAATTACAAACTTGAAGAAAAGTTGCAAGTTGAATTCGTGTGCTTTGACTAACGAGGTTCACCATTATACTACCAACGCTGGTTTCCATGTATTGAACATAGACGAGGGTTACGGCGAGGGGAAGTCTTTAAACTTTTTATTAAAAACCCGACGGAGGTTAACAGCAGTCTTGACCTGGGGGTGGTGTAAGACGCGTGGCGCAGGCTTTTTACTTTAAAATAAAGCGAATGCAAAAGAGAAAAAAAAAATTAAAAAATCAGGAAAGTGGTTGAGCACAACGTTGAATGAAGACAGAAAGAGAGATAATATATAAAAAATAATAATAATAATAATAAAAATAAAAAAGTAAAATGAGAAATAATGCAAAAGTGAGGGCGTCAAGCGAGGGCCCCAGTGAGAATGACGCTAAAGAATGAGGAAAGTTAAGTGCAAGGTGATTTGCAAATTCCATCATCTTTTTACTCTCCCTCGTGACTTCGTCTCTCTTGCATTAACTCGCATTATACAATGAATATATGTATGTATGTATGTATATATATGCCTTATCCCACTCACTCTCTGGATGAAATTTAATGATATTCGGTGGCACTATCTCGTTGTGATTGCTGTTGGCGCAAGGGATGGTGAGGGTGATGATAGAAAAAAAAAATACGATTTGTGGGTATTTCCCCTTCGTCACTCACTTATGTAAAATGCGCGTTCGTAAATTCTGTAAAGCAGTTTGTATGTGTATGTGTGTGTGTGTGTGTGTGTGTGTGTGTGTGTGTGTGTGAGGGTGTGTGAAGGGATGTACGACCCCATTTTGATGTCAGGCATACATTGATCAGTGAGTTTATGCTTCAATTTTAATCTGTGGATATTTTTGAATATATTTATGGATTTATTTTTGTTTTGTTTGGTTTTTTTTTAATTAATTGGACGGTGCTTCGGGAGGAGAATTAATTATTTGTGACGATGAAAATGATGGGGTTGAGATGAGGGAATTTTTGTTGAGTGAAAGGAGGTTTTGAACGGAGAATATTTTTGATTGATTTGAGGAAATGAATTTGGATGGAGTGTGATTTTTTGTTGAGTTAAGAATGTTTTTTTTTTTTTTTGATTCGAAAAAATATTGGTTTGAATTGAGAAGATTTTTTTTTACGAGTTTTCAATGGGAAAATGAATTTATTGATGTGGGGGATGAATGTCTTGAATTAAGAGATAAATTTGTAGCTAGTGTTACTTACTGGTTTTGATAATGTTTATTTTTAATGTTGATTAAAACTTGTTGAATCAAAGGTCATTGTTTGGGTCAAAATAAAAATCTGTTGGACATTTTTGAAGGAGTTTTATTTTGAATAATGATTGAGAATAATAAGGGAAATTTAATATTTATTTACTTTTTCTTGAAAATTTTTGAAATTTTTTAAAACCAACCTTTACAATCAATATCAACCTGTAACAGATATGGGGTAGTCTGAATTTTTTTTTCATTTTTGAAAAGATTATACGTTAAGGTTAGGTACGAAAACCTTGTTCCTTTAATTTTTTGCAAGTTTTGATCAATCGGTCCAGAAAAACCGTCCAATCGATCGATCTGAAAATTTACAGGGTCATTAGGCATACATTGGGCTGAAGAATTTTCTTTGAACCTTAGCATTCCCATTAAACAGTATTAGCAAACATATAGTCGATTTACCAAAACAAAGGAAATAGTCACTTTTTTGTATTTTTTTCAACTGAACGTTTGTGATGAAAAAAATTTTTTTTTTCCAAAACAACATAACAGAATCTTGTAGGAAATTTTCTCCAGATTTCAGAACTGCCCTTTGATTTGCTGTATGACCAGTAGTTGCGTCAATATCGCTAATTGAATGAAAAAGGATCCTTTTGCATTCAAAACTCGATATCTCGGAAACAATAGGTCGGACCGTGGTCTTCAAAAAAGGAAATTAAAGCTGAATAAACAGGCTATCCGACCCATGTATTGGCGTAGCTCGAAAAAAAATTTCCATGCCCATGGACTGAAAAATAAAATGTGAAAAATTCGCAAACATTTTTTTTGTCCTTTCTTCAAGGATCACACGAAAATTGTTGCTTCTAAAAATTTTTCAATGAAAGATCTGAAAACTAGAATCTTCAAGCTTGAAAATCTTTTTTTTCAATCGTCGATACGACCATTTTTCACTGGAATACAGCCCGTCAAAAATGACCAAAAAAATTAGTAATTTTTTTTGTTCCTTTAATTTTTGCGAAAAGTGTATCTATAAAATTATTATATAATCATATTACTATTAGTTACGTCTATATAGACGTCAAAAAACAAATAAAATGAACTCAAAAACTTACTTTTTGACGGCGAAATCTTCAAGTAATTTAATTTCAGCATAAATTTCGAATTAGTAAATATTTTAGCATAAATTTTGAGTTAGTGAAAACTTGAGTTTTGAAAACGAAATCTTCAATATATCATATCGACGCGTTTATTTTTGACAAACTGTCAATGTTCGTGGGCGACATTTGACTATTGTTACTATCTCAAAATAACAATACATACATAAACAAATGACAATGGCTCTTTCAAAAAACTTGGTTGTTTCATGGCCACTCTTCTCCTACCAAAGTTTTTCCTCAACTAATTTTCAAAATAAAAAAATAAATGAACTAATCAAACACACATACCCCACACACACTATCTCCACTCACACATATATATATTCTCAAGCAATTTTCAATCACACAATATATATTTGAGAGTGCAGCCTCAAGGGACTTTGCAGATCAGAGTTGAATTTTTCCTCATATAAAATCTACACACACTCCTACATATATCCACACAAACATACACATATATGCATTGAATAAAAGCTCACATTTTTCAATGTGATCGATTTCCACCACCACCGCAATTGCTTATATATATATATATATATATATATATATATATATATATGGCTTCCCTTTTACCCGAATTGTGAGCTCTCTTTCGATCATCAGCGATTTTATTTTCACGAAGCCCTCAACTTTATTCCACTCTTTATTGCTATTTTTTTTCATTTATTCTACATTCTATATTATCATTTTTTTTTCTTTCTTCTATTCTATCTTCACTATTTCACTCGACGGCGATATCTCGGCTATGATTCTAACCAGCAAAAATACACTATGTAGGTGAGAAATATCCAGATATCCTCAAGCAGATTTGCACTTTAACTCTTTCAGTCACTGAACTATACTAACTTTATATATATATATATACATATATAAAAAAAATCATTCTTATATTTTTTGTTTTTCCATATATAACATTCTATTCTTCGTCTTTTTGTCGTTCTATTTTCACTCTTTGGGTCTGGGCATATGTACACGAGTCCAAGAGCTTGCAAGACCTCTTCAATGGCCTCCAACGACCTTTACTCCTTTCTTCTCTTTATATTCTATGTGTGTATATATATGTATATGCATATACAGTATACACCATTTACTTTATCCTTACTTTCTTGTAGACCACTTGGCTCCGTCGACTACTCAGTTTCCTCCTTCACATTTATATGTGTGTGTGTGTATATGTATATAAATAAAAGGTTGCCTTGCAACTGACCCAATTCCCTGAGGGTATTTCATTGAAGCTTGG
Source organism: Microctonus aethiopoides (assembly GCA_030347275.1). Taxonomy (NCBI): domain Eukaryota; kingdom Metazoa; phylum Arthropoda; class Insecta; order Hymenoptera; family Braconidae; genus Microctonus; species Microctonus aethiopoides. Next base: position 7,822,436 of record JAQQBS010000001.1, read on the forward strand.
TGTGCAGCTTTAGGTGCACGAAATTCTGCTGTTCGTTAGAATTACGGTTGAGGCAATGTAGAAGAAGATGGAGAAGAAGGTAATGATACGGGTTTGTAATTACTTGTAGGAACTAGGAGGTAAAGAAAAACAGAAAAGGTATTTGTAGTTAGATAGTAGGTAGGAAATATTTTTAATGGAATGATTATTTATTGGTGTTGTTCATGATTTTTTATGGGGTTGGTAGAGAGTGATGGGAGAATTTTGTGCGGGAGTTTAGTGGAAATTTGTGTTGGATTGTTTTTTTTTATAGAGTTTTTTGCTTGATAGTTATGGAGTTGTTTGAGGAAATTATATTTTTTGGTTTTAGAGACGATTTTTTATTTTTTTCTTGTGTGAATTTATTTTAAGAATTTTTGTTTGAATTTGGGGATGGTTTTTTTTATAGAAATGAATCAATGTTAGTGAATAATTTAGGTTGAGTAAGTTGATTAGTAATTATTTAAATTGCGTTGAAAAAAAATTGCTTTTTGAGTAATTGACGACATGAATTTATTTTTGATGTCGAAATTAATAATAATTATTGTCGATTATATAAATTTGAATGATGCTATGAAGATTGTTAGATAGGGAAAAATTTTGTGTGAATGTCCACTAGAAATTTGTGTTTTAAAATTTTTTTTACACTATTTTTACCCAAAATTTTGTTTAAATTAATATTTTTTGTTTTTAATAAATATTTTTTGTGAATTTGTAAATTCATTGGAGGAATTCATATTCAAATTGATAAAAATAATAATGATTTAATATAAATAAATAATATAATTTGAACGAACTGATTAATTATTTTAATTAATAATTATTCAAATTGCGTTTAAAAAAAATTGTTTTATGAGTAATAAATCGATGACATGAATTTATCATCAATGTCACAACAAATAATAATCATTGTCAATAATATAAATTGAAATAAATCAATTAAAATTGTTACACAATAGAAAACTTTTTGTAAAAGTTCACAAAAAAATTTGCATTAAAATTTCCTTCACACAATTTTTACTCAAAAGTTTCTATAAAATATTTTATGAATTAATTTATCTTTGGTGAAATCATCAGAATTAATTTTAGTTTATAGTTTTAACTAATATTTTGAAAAATTTAGGAGTCTTATTTTTTAATCAGGGGTTTGCCCCTGGCTCCCTAGTTATTTTTTCATATACATAAGTGAAATAAAAAATTTTTAAACTCGAAAAAACATAGATTCTTAAATTTGATTACTACGTTTTTTAAAAAATCAACATTCAATGTTCAGATCTCGAGCATCATTCGTTTATCCGAATCCAATATATGGAATTTCGTAGGGTTTTCTTTATCTAATTGTGCATCTAAAGACGAAAATTGAAAAAAAACATCACTTTTCACTGAACATGAAAATTTAAAAATTCGAAAAAAAAAATAGATCAAATTATTTGCCCATCAGTGGACTAGAGGGAAATGTTGCGGGATGGGTGACAGTATTTTAGGAAAAATTTTCAAGAAAATCGATCGCTACGTGTTTTTTAGAAATCAACATTTTATAATTCAAACTCAAAAATATTATAGAAATACGATTTTGAAAATTTTTTTGATTTTATATTCTAAAAGTGCTGTAAAAAAGGAAAATTAAAAAAAAAAAATGTCTCAATCGGCCCATTTTTCGCAAAGTTACAGGCATTTGAAAAAAAAGAGCCTTTTTTTTCGAAAATCGACATCTCGAAAACGGCTGGGCAGAAAAAATTCCAAAAAATCATAAAGGTCTTTCTCAATGGGTACTATAAGTCAAAAAATTATCAAAAAAATCGGAGATGCAAAATCAGATGAGAGTCCGGCTCCGCATGGAACGCCCCAAACACAAACATACTTTCCTCTTCAAATAAAACTATTTCAAATATTATTTTGTCGAAAACAAATCAATCATAAAATAAAACCAAAAAAAAAAAGTTTTTTGAATTTCGATATCTCGAAAACTAAGCGAGATATCGAAAAATTTTATTCTTCCAAAAAGTCTTATCTCGTCGAGTTCTATAAGAATCCGTGGTCATTTGGCGGCCCATAAATTATAACAAAATCCCCATATTGTTTATAATATAAATAAAATGAATTCGAAAAAAACCCAAATTTTCCAAATCTCTAAAACAACAAAATTCAAAATCCCCCCCCTTACTCCTTCTCCTAGAATAAACAATCATACTCAAAATACAAATTAAATCCTCACCACGTCAGACTAATTAACCAACTACCTACATCAATCCAAAACCAATAAAATCCATATAATAAAACTAAACTTATTCACCAAACAAACTACCACTAGTATCCACACACACACACACACATATCTTATACACACATACACCTATAACATTTAGATATAAAACAATATATATACATTACCGTATCATCAAAGTTTATTTGCGGTATATTAAACAACATACATTCAGTTGGGCTTGGAAATTCGCGTGACTAGATAACAACTCGATCGATGGTCAAATGGCATAGTTGTAGGATAAGAGAAGAAGCCGTAGAGGGAATAGTAAAAAGAACTCAGGGGGTGGGCGAGAGGGTGGATGATTAACTCTATGATTTGGATAATCCTTCGGGAATGGGCGTAGACAGGAAAGCATATTTATTCGGTCTATCACGGAAATTGTTTTATGCCCTCGCCCTCTTTACTTATTTTATATATATACACGTATATATATATGTATATGTATTATATGTATAACAATCTATATATTTATTTTTGTGACTGAAGCACGCGTATTTAGTCTTTTGTTTTTATTTTATTTTTTATGGCAATGTCGAGAAAAAAAAATACTTTCTTTTCGTTTATATACTTTTCACTATTTCATTGGAGAATTTATATACATATGTATGTATGTATATGTATATACATAGTGTATATGTGAATATTCATGTATATATATATGAATTTTTGTGTGTGCGTGTGTGTGTGTGTTATAGGTTTACCACGAGGTTGGTTTTATATTTTATATCAACAACAAATGGTCGACAGACACGATGTCGCGTGACTGAGAATTCTTCATACAGCTATATTGTTGATAAATTTTTTTGTGTATGTATTGGTATGTATACATAGATAGAAATGAGATTGATATATAGACAATAAAAAATTTTGTGTAAAAGTCCACTTAGAATTTGTGTTGAATATTTTTTTTTTTTTTTTTTGCATAATTTTTGAGGGAAAGTTGAGTTTGATTTTAATATAATTATATTTATGAGATTTGATTTGTTTTGTTTATAATACGACGGTTTATTAATTTACAGTGATGGATATCATATTTTTTAATTCGTTTGAATAAAACTGTCATTATTGTTATTGTATAATATTATTTATATTTGTTTGATTTGTAGTTTATGAATGTGGAATTTGATACAGGAACACTTTTCAATTTTATTTTGTTGAATTTATGGCGGATGCTTAATAATTAATTATATCAGGGTTGTGTGATTATTATTGCTATGCAGATTTGTAAATATTATAAACAATCATATTGTTGTTTCAATGTGACGAAACATTGAGTAATTTTTTTCTAAATATTTAAGTAAAAAAAAATTTTTTGCATAATTACACGAAAAAAAAAAAAGAATTTTTTTTATGTCACGAACACGAAATAAATAATATGTTTAATAATAATACCAATCCAGAATAATTAATATTCAATCAAATGATTATTTCATTTAATATAATAAATCTTCGTTGCTTTATTTAAGGGGGTAGTCTCGTGTCCGATTTTCAAAAAATTGATATTTTTTTTTGCATATTTTCAAAGTTTAATAAGTTGAGAACGTATGCGCCAGTAATAGATGATCAATGTAAGTATAAATTTTCAATGAAAATTTTCTTTCCAAACTTTGAACGCGTTTTTCTCGAAACAACTTTTTTTCCGTCGGCCCGTATGATTAAAAAAAAACTATTCAACGGATCGGTCTGAAATTTTAACACAAGGTTCTACACATCAATGGCTCTGTCCGGTACCATAATTAGATTTTTTTATCAATTTTTTTTTATTTGTTTTTAAAATTAATTTTAAAGCAAAAAAAAAGTCGACTTTAAAAAAAATTTTTTAACAAGGCCGCCATTTTTTTATTTTTCATCCAAATTTTTTGAACCTGGTACGGGACGGAATGACAACCCTACTAAGTAATAATCTTTTGGAAATTTTGATTTCAGATGATTACAAAAAGAGTAGTCAGGGGGGCCAGTCACCTACTTTTTTTTCGAGAGGCCTTCTTTAAGACCCCAAAATGACGTTAATAATTTTTTTCTTTATTCTACAAAATTTTTTTTGTATTTTTTAATATGTAAATAATAACATATAATTTTCATAAAAAGATTGAATTTCATTTTCCGCTAAAAAAAAATTCTTCATAAAACCTTCAAATTTTAGGCTCGGACACGAGACTAACTACCCCCTTAATTTTTTTTTCTCTAATCTATTAAGAATTTATTGATTATCTTCTTGGTTAATTATTTCAGGCAGTAAAGAAAAAAATATGTAAATGAATTTCAAAATATTCGAGGAGAGAAAATTATAAATATGTTTTGAATTTGTGTTGAAATTAAAAATGAAAAAAAAAATGAGAAAACAAACACAAATAATTAAATATAATAAATACTTGTTTAAAATGATATATAGTTGAAATAAAAAGACAAACGAATTGCGGAAAGAATAATACAAAGGCTTAACATGGAATTAACGTGAAACGCAATTCAATTGCCAAAGCAGTTATGCTAAATACTATCGTTAACGTGAACGAACGTTAATCTGTGGTAATTGGTTCTCCAGGCAAATGCCAAATCGATTAAATAAAAGAATAAAAATGAAAATAAAAAAAATAAATGACTATATACATTCGAGTGATAAATATAGTACAATTGGTAAAATTAATGAATTATATATATTTGGACCCCTTTGTTTTATCACTTTGAATAGAAATTCTACTGTCATTAATTTATTACATCGAGTGAAAAAAAAAAATAAAAAAAAATCGTACTGTGGAAGGCAGAAATTAATTATAAAACCATTTTTATAACAAGATTGAATTAATCATTTAATTATTGAGATATTGTCGAATATTATTATGGGATGGGGAGTGAAAAATTTTGTATGAAAGTTCGGGAAATTTTTTTTTCACTGTTTTTGGAGTAAAGTTTGTGTTAAGATAGGAAAATAATTTTATTTTTAATCTAATATTTAATTTTTGGCTGTTGAATTAAATAAACTGCGTGTGTTGATACATTTTTTAAACCATTTGTGAATTTTCGACACAATATTTGTGTCAAATTGAATTCACATAAATATTGTGTTGATTTTATATAACTTTTCAATAATAAATGTGTGATAAAAATTTTAACACAAATTTCTAATGGACTTTTACATAAAATTTTTTACTGAGTACTAAAGGTAGAATTTTACAATTCTACCAAAGGTTTTGAAGTTAATTCCGCGAAATTTGTGTTAAAATCTCCACTTAAATTCATTGATAATTATCAA
>JAQQBS010000001.1:7828519-7884431 GCA_030347275.1 Microctonus aethiopoides
CCTTCACGCAGTGCTCTTCCTTCTCAGCCATGCTGAGAAATAGCGGAGCGCTCAGTCGTCGGTCAGACACTTCTATCACCACATCTCTACGGGCTAGAGACTGATCCTGGTGTTCCATCTAGTGTCTCCACAACCCCCTTCCCCTACCCCTTTCCTCTCCCACGCATCCTCCCCTTTTCTTCTATTTTCTTATTTTTTTTTTTATTGATTTAGATGGCATTCTTTTCATGTTTCACATGTTTTTAAATGTCATCTTAATGAGCAATCCTCAAATGAGGTTGGTAGTACTCTGGCTGCTGCCCTTCTAACAGATAGTTTGTAACACAAATAATAATCCATTATAATGAATGTATGTATATTGAGTGCTGGGGATTGTCCAGCCACATATCAACGAATGATAGTATGGCTTTTTTTTTGTTTGTTCTTGTTTGCGCCAATCCTGTAATCGCAATGATTGTAAAATGATTATGGATAAATAAACAAAAATTATTAAAAAAAAAAAAAAAAAAAAAAAAAAAAAAAAAAAAAAAAAAATCACTGAAGCTAAGCAACATTGAGCGTGGATAGTACTTGGATGGGTGACCGCTTGGGAACACCACGTGTCGTTAGCATTTTTTTTTTCCAAGTAATTGATCTCAAATCCAAAATTCATTCATACTTCATATAATCACACAATGATAATTAATTAAAAATCATTATTTGTACATATTCTAATGTAGAAGAAATGTAGTGTGCTAACTATACTAAAAATTCATTAATTAAAATCATTGATAATTATCAATGAATTTAAGTGGAGATTTTAACACAAATTTCGCGGAATTAACTTCAAAACCTTTGGTAGAATTCTTAAACAACACATTCGGCTTAGAAATGTCAAATAAACAAACCGAGCTAACAACAAGATTAGGAACTACTATTGTACCCATTTGACTCTAGCGTAGCGAATGAACGTCCTAAAATTAGATATTCTCTTATTTAAAATTCTGTATAGAAAATTCAACTCAAAGTTTTTATCTGTGAAACTATAAATATTTTCAGTTCAATCAATAAGTAATTCAACATATTTTTAAATTCTTTGTGAGCATTTAACATTCAAGTGCAATCAAATCACATAAATAATCTATTGCTTCAAAATCATTTCCATGTTAAATTCACATGAAAAAAAAATTCCGACACAAATTTTCATCAAACTTTTACACAAAATTTTTCACTTTGTACATAATACACAGATTCATTCACATTCTTGAAATGCCAATACACCACAACGCTAAGTACATGTAATTGCACTGCAGTTTCACTGCGAATTTTTTCCTCATATTTATCATACACTTCACCGTCCAAATTGAGCTTTTGATGTCCTGTTTTATGTTTCTGAGGCAATTGCCACAACTATCTCTTGTATCTTTACCTTGCCACCTTCTGTTGAATTATCTTTTGAGTACCCGAGAGCCATTTTCCGCATCACAAAACGGTTAATACTAAAAAAAAAAAAAAAAAATGTATAAAGAAAAGTAACAAAAACATGAACAAGTTCCAACAAGTTTAGCCTTACTGCAGGATATTTCACCACTATATATAATACTTATATGTACTCACACACATACAAACATGTACTTTAGTATGTGTTTGAATGGAGGATGGCTGCAATGTACTTTATTTGTTCGTTACAACTTTGTTTTGCAATTTTAACGCTTGTAATATGAATGTACTCTCTTGTCTTTAATGAGAATTTGTCGCACAAAGTCTCATTAAAGCAATCGAGTCTTTCAGGTTTATATTTCTCATTAACAATTATATAGAACCTTCACATGTTTGATGTAATATTAAATAACAAGGAAAATTAAAATAGAAATTGGAAATTAAATTATCGAAAAAATTCTTTTCATTTTTTAATTATTGGGCATATTAATTTTAATTGATGAAAATTTTTATTAACAAAATTTATACGAGTTCATCAATTATGTGTTGTTTGATGCAATTATTTGTTTATTTTTCATTTGCATATTTTTTAATTTAAATAGAAATTTAAATAATTCGATAACAAAAATATAAAAAATTTTATTTTTATTAAAATTTATTTGATTCATTTATTTCTTGTTTGATGTAATTATGTACGAATAAATAATCTACATTTTTTTCCTGCAATATTTATGCAAAATTTGATAATTTATTTACGATTTTTAATGATTTTTATTATTATATATGAAATATAATTTTTTTATATTTTTATTTTGAAAAATTTGCAGCTTTTTTATTGAAATTTTTGTTTGTGATTATATATTTGTGATATTTATATGATCATTGTGTAAATTATGTAGATAATTTGCTTAAAATTAAATTAAGAAAATTTTCATAATTAAAAATATTTAAAATGAATTTGAATTTTTCTAAATTAATTTTATCACAGATGTTTTCCTTTCTCAAATGATTTTTGTCACGAAACGTAGTCTTTATCCGAGTACGTGAGAAAATTAAATGGGAAAATTTACATAATCATTTAATTTCCATGAGTTTATTAAAAAAATTTGGAATAAACAGTAAACTGTCCTTATTTGTATATTATTTTATGTAAAAAAATTTTTTTCATTTACCCAGGTGGTCCTAATGTCATTTAACATTAAATCCAAATCGTATTTTTTATGCAAAGTTTAAGATAAGAGAAGGCAGGAACATTTTCAAATGAAATGCGATCTTATAAATAGAATAAACGAAAGACAAAATTCCGCAACGTTCAGTCGGGCGGAATAAATTTTCGTTTCAAATTTTCTCGTTACTAAACTGCGCGTACAATCGCTATTCGTCTCGATCGACTCGAAGAATCGACTGCAATAAATCTTTGAAGAGAATATAAAAAAAAATCTGGTAAAAAAAAAAAAAAAAAAAGGATAGAGGAAAAGGAACACGAACGTATGCACGTTGAATTTTATTGGACGATCGAGAAATTTTACACGTTGAAAGAGAGTGGCATGAAGAAAAATGAGAATAGATGCAAAGCAGAATTCAAAATTACATGAACTAAAAATTTGTGTTAAATATTTTTAACGTAAATTTTGTGTTGAATTTTAATACGAAAATTTTTGTTGAAATGTAATAAAAATTTTGATTATTAATATTTTACGTTGAATCTGACACTGAATTTAAATTTGTTGGATTAAATAAATTTTGTATTCATACTTTATTTGAATTCATTTTATTAATAACAATTATTATTTGTTTTGGCACCAAAAATAAATTCATGTCGTCGATTTTTTACTCCTAAAACAATTTTTTTTTGTAACGCAAATTAAATAATTATAAATTAATCTAACTAATCAGCTCGTTCAAACTATATCATTTATATATAATAAATCATTTTTCCATTCATCAATTCAAATATAAATTCCTGCAATGGATTTAGAAATTGAGAAACAATATTTATGAAAAACAAGAAATTTTGTTTTGATTTAAATTAAATTTTGAGTAAAAATAGTATGAAAAAAAATTCAACACAAATTTTTAGTGGACTTTTACACAAAATTTTTTGATGTATTTGCTTCATCTAAATTCATTTAATCAATAAAAATTATTATTTGTTTTCACATCAAAAATAAATTTAAGTGGTCGATTTTTCACTTCTAGAAAAATTTTTTTTTATCGTAATTTAAATAAGTAATTATAAACAAATTTACATCAAATCATTTCCCACTTTAATTAATATATACATGAATTTCTTGAATGAATTCATAAAATGAGAACAGATAAATATTATTCAAAAGCCCTAAATATCTTTTTAATTGAACAAGAATCAAAACTGTATCGAAATACAATAAATTATTGTTTGTCAAATAAAATTAAATCTCCAGTAATATCATAAACATTTGAAATATTTAAATCTTCTGAAAATCCATTTGTACTCATATTTTTTAATACACTACACGGAGAGAAAAATCGTAGAATTTTTGTAAAGAAAATCGAACAAAGATTACTATGCTGTCTATAGTAATCGAGTCACAACTGTCAGAAAAACAAAAATTATTTACCAAACATGTAAATATTGACAGAATAAACTGTCATAACTGTTGGTGGAGCCTGAGAAAAAGTAATTCTCCGGCACAAGAAATTTTACCATGCCAGACCTCTAAAAATTAAATTGTATAAAAACCATTTTATAAACAAATGAAAACATTTTCCTTTAAAATGGTTTCTATATAGAATTATATAGACTTCATATGATATTTCAAGGGGCTAATTGTGAATTTTTATTTTAAAGCAAGAACTTTTTATTGAGCATCACTGCTGATTCTTAGACATGAATGAAATAAATATTTTTCTTTGAAATTTTTTTTGAAAAAACAATCATTAAATATATTAATATATAAATAAATTATATAAAATAAATAAACAAAAATATCAAATAAATACATAAGGAAATACAATGAATAAATGAATGAAGACATAAATAATTTACAAATTCAATACGATTAATTTTTTTGAGCAAAAAATAAACAAATGAAGTGAGTCCCGATTACTAGACAGGAAAATTTTCTGTTCTAGCACGGTAAAATTTATGAAGTATCTCATATTCAACCTTAGAGCAGCTAAGAAATGTTCGTCAACAGAGTTCTAAAACGGCTTGATTGGAAATTTTTACTGTGCTGTCACAGAAATTTTACTGTGATGTTACTTAAAAATATCCACACTAATCTTAATTTTTCTATGACTCGATATCAATTTTTCTTCGTTTTTTAGTGCACAGCACAGTAAAATTTTGCAGATTTTTCTCTCCGTGTAGTGTTTAGATAGTGTATATTAAAAAAAAAAAAAATATTTCATGTTGAAAACTTCCGACTGCAATTTCTCAGAGCGAAATAAACGTGTGAGAGGTGCGAAATATGTGACTGTACAATTATGCGGTGGTTAGATCGTTAAAGTTCCTGAATGAGTGCTCTAACGGATCCAGAATGAAAATTTACGAGGATAGTGGCGGCTGCTGAACAAGATTGGCTGCCTACCGCGTTATTATCCACTTTTTTTTTCCATTTTCTTCAAACGTTTATAGCGATATGTGTAAATGAAGGTATCTGACATGTGGCATTTTAACATTTATGAGTTGGAGAAACCGCAAATCTACGGACGTTCTATAATTGTTTCATGAAAATATAGTAAAACGTGAATATTTCACGTTCACGTAATGGATATAAGTGATATATACTATGTGTGCACAGAATGAAAAAAAATTAGTGTGAAATAATAAAATTTTTTTTTTTCAATTTTGATTTTAAATTATTATTACTATTTTTTTTAACTTCCGACACTGAAAAATTGGATTCTAGACCCCTATAAGTAATGCTTGCTAAAGATGAGGTGTTAATTTTAATAAGAAGGTCGTTCTGATCTCAGTTTTCTATTTTTTCTTCAGTCCCATACGGCGGAATCTATATCTCGCCATTACTTGATCGTACAGAAAAGTTCTATTTACATTTTTTGTAGGAAATTGAACGCTCTACAAAAAAGATCTCTTGTGGTTAATCGATTACTCTAACCATTTAGAAGATATTCGCATTCGAATCCCAATACGTATACTGATTTCAATAGTTTTTTAATAAATATTTTAAATTCAACCATTCAAGTCATGAATGTGAATATCTTCCAAATGGTTAGAGTAATCGATTAACCACAAGAGACCTTTTTTGTAGAGCGTTCAATTTCCCACAAAAAATGTTAATAGAACTTTTTTGTACGATCAAGTAATGGCGAGATATGGATGTCGCCGTATGGGATTGAAGGAAAAATCGAAAACAAAGATCAGAAGGACCTTCCTATTAAAATTAAGAGTTCATTTTTGGAGAGCATTTTGTAAAGGTGTCTAGAAACTAATTGTTCAGTGTCGGGAGTTAAAAAAAAATAGTCGATGTTTTTGACCCACCCTAATATATATTTGTTTATATGTATAAATTATTGATGAGGGTAAAAATTATTTAATATCAATGAATTATCTAATTAGAATAATCTAACTTGTTCAATTAATTTATAATTATTGAAATTGAGTTTATAAAAATTTTTTCAGGAGTAATAAATTGACAAAATGAATTAATTCTCGATGAAAAAACAAATAATAATTTTTATTAATCAAATAAATTCAAACAAAACAGTTAAAATTGTTCTCTAGTAAAAAATGTTGTGTAAAATCCACTAAAAATTTTTGTTAAAATTTTTTTTACACAATTTAAACTCAAAATCAAGGTCAAACTAACACAATATTTCTTGCAATCAATAACCAATCATTACTCTCCATTTTAAAAATTCTAACAAAAATAAATTTCCACATGAAAAAAAATTTTTTTTTCCACATGAAAAAAATAATTCAAAAACAATTATCTTCATGTCTCAAATCATGTTGAATTCTTTTTTTTCTTCCTCATCATATATCCGCATATTATTTCTCATTATGTATTTCTTTATAATCGAACAATAAAGAAAATAATATAATACAGAATTATAAAAAAATGAGTGACAAGAAAAAAAAAAATCTCGAACAATTCACTGGAACAAAAAGTAATTTTACTTATCTTTCATTATAATATCGTTATAAATTTATATTATATATATATATATTTAATATACTCTTGGGATATTCATTGCTATTGTAACACAACAAAAATCAATATCCCAGACTTGATATACAGTCATTCTATTTTTCCCTACTTGACAATTTCTTTTGTTCACATTATCTTTTCTTCATCGCTTCATTTTTTTTTACTGCTTTTCATTCTTCTCCTGCACATGTCAATCCGCCAATATTCACTGAATTAATGAAAAGTAAAGTAAAATCCGTACTTGCAATGTCGCCTGTCATTCACAATTTTCCTCTTATTATTTGACATCTTTCACGTTAATGGCCCAACAAATTCAAAGAATAGAAAAAAAATTATGATGAAAAAATTCAATCATCTCAATATGTTGAATATTATTCACGAATATTAAATGCACTGAAAAATTTTGTGTTAATTGTTTTCAACACAAATCTTTTGTTAAATATAAAAAAAAAAATTTACTTTAAATTAAAATATTAATTACACTTGAAATAAATAATAATTAACACCAAATCTTTTTTTATTTATTATATTTATTCATTTTTTATTATTCGGATAAGGTTTTGAAAATTTGTTTCCATTTGTTTATTAATATACACATAAATATGAATGGTACGAATATAAATATTTATACAATATTTATAAAATATTTAAATACAAAAATTTATATGAAAAATGAAAAAAAAATTCTCATCTTTCAAACTAAATAAAATTTTATTTTAATTAATAAATAAATAATTCAACACATTTTTAGTTCCTTCCAAGTGTTCAATTTTCATATAAAAAATATTTTATCATAAATTCTCTGTGAACTTTTATACAAAATTTTTTTACTATGTAAAAATCAGACTTGATAATTTTTCATTAAAATCCAGTATATATAATTTCTTTCATAAGAAATGGAGAAATTTAAAGGGTAGAAAATGAAAACAGTAAAAACATGAAGTTATCTTTGACGATTTGAATATTTTAGTTTGTAATGTCCTCAAGTAAATCCAAATAAAAGTTATATCAGCCTTGGGATATTTTATTCTTCTTCTTCATTTTCATTCACGTAAATACATGTATTTATTAAACCTATGTATGCAGTAAAAACTGTGCTATTGCCCAACGACTTTCTATAACTTTTCGTGTCTTTACATCGCTTTACTTAGAAAATTGCTATCATCTCAACGACATTTTCATGAATATTCTTTCGACAATATTAATTTATCTCATGAATAATCATGATGTTCCACGAATTCAACTATTTCTTGTGAATTAAGTTCCTTTCTTGTGAAATAAGTTGCATTATTAATATATTCATCTTATAATTATTTTGGTTCAATAATATAGTGCTGATTTTTTTCTATAAAATTTTATTTGGAAATAAACAAATTAAATTGAAATATTTAATAAATCACACAATAAATTGTGAATTTGGTATATAAAAAAATTAGAAAGGATGTTTCTTATCAACATATTTAGAAAAGAAAAATATATCAAATATTTAAATGTTTTTATTTTATTTATAAAAGTATATAAAAATTTCATTTTTATTGATATTTATTCATTCATTAATTTTTTTTTTCATGGAATTATGTATAAATTATTGATCTTTATTTCTATTTATTATCAAATTTATTTAAATGTTTTTTTTTTATTTATAAAAGTATAACAATTTTATTTTTTATTGATATTTATTCATTCATTAATTTTTTTTTTTGGTATTATGTGTGAATGATTGATGTACTTTTTTATAATTATTTCAGTTCGATATAAAAGTGCTGATTTTTTTTTTTTTTTTTTGAAAAATGCTGTTTGAGTAATAAATAATAAAATTGAAATTTTTAATAAATCATAGAATAAATTGTGAACTTTATATATAAAAAAATTAGCAAGGATGTTTCTTATCAAAATATTTAGGAAAAAAATTATATCAAATATTTAAATGTTTTTTTTATTTATTAAAGTACAAAAATTTTATTTTTATTGAAATTTATTTATTCATTATTTTTTTTTTTTTTTTCATGCAATTATGTGCAAATTATTGATCTTTATTTCTATTTATTATAAATTTTATTCATTACTTAATTATTTCAGTACAATAACATAGAGCAGATTTTTATCAGTAAAATTCTGTTTGAAAATAAATAATAAAACTGAAAATGAATAATTAATTACAGATTAAATTGTAAATTTTGTTTACAAAAAAATAAGAAAAAATATTTTTCATTAAAATATTAAGATAAAAAATATATCGAATATTTTGTTATTTTTTATATTTGTTTATCAAAAATTACATAAGTTTTTCAGTCTTCACAAATATGATTTAATTATCATACATATTAAATTGTCTTTCATTTAAAAAATATTCACAATCATTAATTAAACAAATAATAAATAACCTCTAGAAGAATTTATTCCTTCATTAAAAAATTAAAAAATTTTCTCAATTTTCAAAAATCTCAATAATTTTATTGAATTTAATAAGTTCTCTTCTCACTTTCCAAAAATCATTTAACTATCCTACAAATTAAAATATAAATCATTTAGAAAAAATTCACCACTAATTAACTAAACAAATAAAAAAAATCATCCCTCAAAAAAATTTCGTCAATTTCCAAAAATCCCAATAATTATCAATCAAAAATGTTTAATTAAATTCAAACCAAATCCAAATAAAAATCATTGACAAATTTCCTTATCACCTCTTTTCACTTAATTTTTTTTTCCTACTCTCATTTAAAAATTAATAATAATCTAAAATAATTTATATTCATAAATTAATTTATAAAAATCCATCTACCTATAAGTCACAAAATTAAATCAAACTGTACAATTTAATGATGTAAATTCTTCATCAGCGAATATTCATCGACAAACACGCTGCCATATATATTTGTTGAGTTTCGTACGATGAAAATCAAGCGTAAATTTGAATGCATAGATCAAATATTTATCCGGCAATTGATAGTATAGCATTGTTAACGCATAATAATTAAATGCAATAGTAAATCTCTGCATACTGTGGACAACTCATGAAAGTATACTCATGGGTTTTGATAATGTGAGTAGAATTAAATGCGCATTGTCGACGAAAATGTGCAATCTATGGATATAAACTAAAGTATATATACAATCGTACATGCATGTATGCATTTTCATGATTTTGGTGAGTATATTTGCTCGTTGTAATACAGACATATAACAAAATAGCAAACGTTGCGTCTGTATGCTCAAGAGTATTCACGGTTTGGCAAATATTTACAGGTTTCATAATGTATAAACATTATATTAAGTTGCAGACTCTGAATTTATGATAATTACAGGTTAGTTAATAAAGTTAAAATTATTTTAAGTGGATGTCAGAATTATTTCCTGATTTTTTTCTATTAAGGGAGTAGTCTCGTGTCCGATTTTCAAAAAATTGATATTTTTAATTTTGCATATTTTCAAAGTTTAATAAGTTGAGAACGTACGCGCCAAGAATAGATGATTAATGTAAGTATAAAGGTTCAATGAAAATTTTCTTTTCAAACTTTGAACGCCTTTTTCTCGAAACAACTTTTTTTCCGTCGGCCCGGATGATTAAAAAAAAACTATTCAACGGATCGGTCTGAAATTTTAACACAAGGTTCTACACATCAATGGCTCTGTCTGGTACCAGAATTAGATTTTTTTATCAATTATTTTTTTTTTATTTGTTTTCAAAATTAATTTTAAAGCAAAAAAAAAGTCGATTTTAAAAAAATTTTTTTAACAAGGCCGCCATTTTTTTATTTTTCATCCAAATTTTTTTAATCTGGTACGGGACGGAATGACAACCCTACTAAGTAATAATCTTTTGGAAATTTTGATTTCAGATGATTACAAAAGGAGTAGTCAGGGAGGCCAGCCACCTACTTTTTTTTCGAGAGGCCTTCTTTAAGACACCAAAATGACGTAAATAATTTTTTTTTTATTCAACAAAAATTTTTTTGTATTTTTTAATATGTAAATAATAACACATAATTTTCATAAAAAGATTGAATTTAATTTTCCGCAAAAAAAAAATTCTTGAAAAACCTTCAAATTTTAGGCTCAGACACGAAACTACCCCATTAAGTTTTTTTTTTATTATTATAATGATGTAATCATCGTCGTTTCAATTTTTTATTATCGATCTGTGTTGTTTACTGCCTTTTGCTATTTAAGGTGTGAATTTCCAATGCTGGATAAACATTGTTTATTGTTTTTTGAACAAGATGAATAATAATATGCGTAAAAACGACATTACTTTCCGATTGAACTAATAAAATTGAAATGTTTAATAAATCACAGAATAAATTTGTAATTTCGTGTGTGAAATATATCACAAGGATATTTATCATCAAAATATTTGAAAAAAAAATATATCAAATATTTTAATATTGTTTCTAATTGCAGAAGTATAAAAATTTAAATTTTATTGATATTTTTTTTATTCATTAATTTTTTTTTTTTCGTGTTATTGTGTTTGGGTAATTGTTATACAACAAAACTTTTGTGTGTAAAATTTTATGCTATGTATGAAATTTTATTTTATTTATTTGTTAATTGAAAATTGGGCTTGAACAAGATTAAATTTTTTTTTCTTTAATATTTATTAATGAATTTAGTGAAAAAAAAAATTGATAGAATTAAATTATGATATTTTATACAATTTAATATTCAACGAATTGGTTCGAATAATCTGTATTTAAATGTAGTAATTTATGTTTATTTAATTATTTTATGTTTCGAAATTAAATAAGCAGTTTAGTATTTTCATTAAATATTCAATTGTGGCTATTAAAATGAGAACTAAAGTAGCTTATGCATCGATAAAAAATAAAAACTTTCTTATTGTATGAAATTATATTCTCCTCATTTTCTTTTCTTTTATTTTTTATAAACATTAAAATTATTCGAAACAAATATTTTCATTCAAAATTTTCTTTTCTACGTTTTAAAATGTCATGAAAATTTTGTATTCAACTCAAACCATTGACATGAATGAATGTAAAATATTCAAATATTTACATGAAATATTTAAATATAAAAACACAGAGTTTTTCAAATATTTTATTTCTCACCTGAATTTTATTTCATTATATTTTTTAACTCACTAATTATTTGGTGTTTTTCTGAAATTAATCAGAATAATAAATATGAATTTCATTCTCAAAGTAAAAGCCATGAATAATAAATATTTAATAATTATTTAATCTTATCTTCAATTTACTTTTCACTAAATCAAACGAAATATTTTTTATTTATAGAAAAAAAAAATTAATATACAGTTACCATTTTTTTTTTTTAGTATGGAGATGTCCGATGCTATCAGTGAAACGAGAATGATAAGAAATAGCAATTGTTCATGCCTATTTATAATAAAAAACAGTTTCCGTTGTCTCATTATAATTCTTATCAAAGTTACGCAAAATTTTTTAAATTAAAATTACATTTCAAATCGACCTATAATCAATATGTCTAGTTTATTAGCATTTTGTTGCATATCGGGTATATTTTCTACCTATTCTAGCTAATCAACGATTGTTTATATTAATATATGCATAAAATGAATCATAAATTTTAATAATTAAAAAATTTTTTCATTAATTCATTTCAAATATAAAAAACACTTTTTTTTTCTCGTGATCTAAATTCACATTTTGTTGTATGTCATACAGCAAAAAATATAAACAATCGAAATTGAGTTAAATAATTTCAATAACAAGTGATTTAAGCATTCGAAATAAAATTCACCAAGAAGAAAAAATTAATTGAAAGAAATTTATTAATTTATTTTCAATGATGAATATTAATTAATCAATTATTATTATATATTCTATTTGTTTAACCATTCTTTATTGGCCTAATAATTCTATAAATAATTTGAATGAATAACCCAAATAATAAAATATGATAATAAATTTCAGCTAATCTGAAAGTTTAATTTTGAAAGCAACTAAAAATTTTTTTCAAATTCTTTTATTTATTTAATATATTATATTTAGTTATGTAAATAAAAGAGTTTTTCATTTTAAATCGCTATATTTATATGTATTTTATTTACTTGATGCATAAATAAATCATCAGCTGATGAATTTATTTAATAATCATTCATAATAAATAGATTTTTTAAAAATATTATTTCATTTTCAATTGTTTTAAATTTTGGTACAGAAATTTCATTGAATTATTAATTATATAACACCGGAAATTATTCATAAATATTCATTCGTAGCCTTCAGCTTTGTGTCATCAGTTGCATGACGTAGTTGTATATTAATAAATAAATAATAATTCATACGAATCTTTTTTTTTTTTGATGGTTAATTATGTCACAATGTAAATATTGCATTTAATAAATGTATCAAATAATATTCTTAATGAATTAATAACAGAATAAATATTTTTAAATAACAATTAATGGTTTTCTGAATCTCCATATGAAAAATGACATTCATAAATATGTAAACAAATTGAAAGTAAATTAAACAATGAAAAAAACACCGGTTTATGATAGGAAAAATTTTTTTTTTCTTGTTGAAAAAAAAATAACTTTGATTAAGTATATTTCTGAATTTTATTTCGGTAAATTAATTATCGTAATTGTCTGTCGGAGAATTTAAGCAATGTAGATAATCATACAGAACTTTCAATTATTTATAAAAAATGTATAAACATGTTGAATTAATGTCACTCGATGTCATGAAATTGAACGAATTTTTATTAATGAATAAATTCATCGTGAATTTTATATGCATTGATATTAGTTGAATTTTACTTAACGAATGAATAATTGTTGATGAAATTTACTGTGTTATTAATTCATGAGTGTTGTCATAATATCGGACACATTATTTAAATGAGATACAACATCGTAACACATTGAACTAGTAGGAAAATTGTACTTATGGATCAAAATTCGATGCATTATTCGAACGCGTCAGATGACCCTTGACTTGAATTTATGTGGAAGTTAAAATTAAATATTCATTAATATTTCCGGTGATACATGAGTAATTTTATAATTTTATAAAAATTTTTTGTTTGTATTTGAAGCTTTGAGATATTAACAACACTTGAAAAAAATTGTTTTGTTATAGATTATTTGTTGAATAAATTACTCAACTAATGATTAATTCTAGTATGGTGTGAATGAAAACACAAAAATTTTGTGACTAGAAAATTTTTAATATTTCATTAAAACAATAAAATAAAATTCTTGAAATTTTATTTATAATGTTTGATGTTTTCGATTAATTATTTTGTTGTGTTCGATAATTCTTATTTAAATTTATGTACACAGTAAAAAATTTTGTATAAAAGTCTACTGAATATTTGTGTTCTTGTTGACTGTTTTTAACGCGAATTTCGTATCGAATTTTCAGACACGAATTTGTGCTAATACAAAATTTTTGTCTGCCTAATTTTGAGTGAACGTTTTCAAAAGATTTTTAAATGTGTACACACAGAGAAAAAGAGAATAATTTGTGTCGCAATTGTACAATTTTGATGCTTTTTTGAAACAAATAAAATGAATGACTAAAGTTAATTAACAATTAATACTAATGAATAAAATTAATTAAGATGAATGAAATTAATTGAGAATTAATACTAATAGTCTAAAAAAAAATCACTAGCACTAATACTCGATCACAAAAAAAAAACACTGTGTTAAAGTAAAAATGGACGACTGAACGTATTGTTTATAATATTTAATCTAATAATATTCATAGTTTTTCGTTAAAAGCACTAATTAAAAATAATCAAACTCGTTTCAACTCAGAAAAAATTTTTTCATTTCCACTAACATTTTTAACTTAAATTTACTCGGACGAAAATTGTGAAAATGAATTTAATACCAGAACTGATCGAGCACAGGAACAGAAATGCCTGTTTTACTATGCAAAATTTGAAAAAAAAAATGAAAAAGAAATAAATAAATAAAGGTCATTTCAATGTTTAATTTTAATTTCAAAATTCTTCATAACCTCAGTGAAAATTCTAATTGTTCTCAGTCGACCCCGCGATCGACACCGGAAAGTGTTTTCCTCATTATATAAAGACGTAAAAAATTCTAGTTCTCATTATTGTTCAGTCGCTGGTCGCATTTGGACATCTATAAACACCAGACATTTGGTATTTTTACATTAATTTCATTACATTTTGAAATACATAAATTTAATACACCATTTATTGTAATTTTTTCTTCTAAATGATTAATTAAGACATTAAAAGTAAATTATTTTCTCACTATTTCCAAATTAGTCAATCGCTTAATCATGAAAGATAAATCGAACGAAGTCCGAACCAGTTTCAATCCTTGTACTCAAGAATTGATAGACGCAAATGAAGATATCGTCATCTCAGGAGTTGCCGGAAGATTTCCTGAATCCGATAATGTTCGACATCTCCAGGAGAATCTCTTCAATAAACTCAATTTAATCACCGATCAGAAAATGCGTTGGAGTATACGTAAATAATAAAAAATGAAAAGAACAAAATTCAAAAAAAAAGGAACCTTTTTAAAGAAAGGATATAAAGAAAGGACCATCCGCCAATTTCAAATAATTGTTCCGCAAACAAATTGAAAATTATAATTTTCATCTGCAAAATTTGAACGCAAAAAAGGAATTATTACTAAACATTACCGAGCTAATTATCTGTGATTAAAATAACAAATTCTTAATTTGTTCCACATCAGAATGATGAAGATATAATACAAAGTGTTTGATTGTTTTGTGAATCAATTGTGTGAACTTGACGCTCCTTTCATCACCTTTCTTTGAGAAGATTTTGTTTCAGAAAATATTTATTAATACAGTGCATCAAAAAATTACTATTGTGTAAAAGTCCACGGAAAATTCGTGTTAAAATTTGTTCAACACAATTATTAAACAATGTTAAATCAGAACAATATTCACCTGATTCAATTTTACAAAAATATCATGTAGAACACTCTCAAGAATTTTAAAAAAGTGTTGATACAAATTTTCCTGCTTCAACAAAATTTCTTGTGTTAAAAATTGATACAAAATTTGCGTAAAAAATATTCGACACGAATTCCGAGTGGACTTTTACACAAAATTTGTTGCCGTGCGTGTATATTTCATGCATAGAAATCTCCAAAAAAATTATGTATCTGATTTATTATAGAACATCCTGACATCCCTAAAGGGACTGGGAAAGTGAACAATATCCAGAAATTCGATGCATCTTTTTTCGACATTAACTCCAAACAAGCCCATACGATGGATCCAATGTCAAGAATGTTATTAGAACATACATACGAGGCAATCATCGACGCTGGCATCAATCCTCGACAACTGAGGGGAACGAGAACCGGTGTATTTATTGGTTCATGCATTTCGGAAACCGAAAAAACTTGGATATATGAAAAGATTCAGGTAATTTTAAAACATTAAATCTTCTTGTATTTTTTTCATCAATATTGATGAAGTAAATTATTCGGTATTTGTGGTAACATAAAGGCAAACGGACTTGGAATAACTGGATGCAGTAGATCCATGTTGCCAAATAAAATATCATATCATTTCGATTTCGTTGGCCCAAGTTATGCAGTAGATACTGCTTGCAGCTCAAGTCTTTATGCAATGGAAAATGCCTACAGGGCCTTACGTAGTGGCCTATGTGATGCAGCGATTGTTGGTGGAAATAATCTCTGTCTACATCCTCAAATATCTCTCGCATTCTTTCGACTAGGTAGGAAAAAATTCATTCATACATCCAAAAAAAAAGTCTTGAATCAAGCCGCGATTCAGATTTAACACAGTCTTGATACAAGTCTGAAATATGCTTGACTCAAGACATTACACATGTCTTGAGTTAAATCAGTCGTAAAAAGGGGTAAGCCAAAAATAAACTTGATTCAAGTTTTCTCTAGTCTTGATTCAAGTCGTTTTTAGTTTTGATCCAAAACTTCTAAAATCTTGATCGAAGATTTTTTTGAACTTGATTAAAATTTTTTTTAATATTCAATGGGGATTTGACGATATTATATTTACTCACTATTTTCTAAAAATAGAAATAAAAAGCAGAAAAAAGATAATTCAAAAAATGAGTATAAGCTGTTTTTATGAACAATAATTTTATACTTTTTGTATGGACTGTACGTTAGAGTATGCCATTTTTGGGCAACTTTTTTTTTTATCAAAAAATCAGACTGAAAACTTACTGATTGGTAAAAAAAGAAGCCTATTTGAAGCGGAGCTCTTAATTTTAATATTTGAAGGTGGCTCTTCGTGAATTCCGCTTTTCCAATTAAATAATATGGGGAAAAAATGTTTTTCCCATGTTATTTAAATGTGCACATTTACGTGTGAATTGTGACACTTTTTATTTATTTAATTGATTTATTAATTGAACAATAAAACTGGAATTTAATTTAATTTTAATATCGACTTAAGGTATTGTCCGAATGATTAATTTAACAGCGAGATAATTTCAAATTTAAACTAAGACATTTTCAGACTTGGATTAAGTCATATTTAGACATAGATCAAGACATTTCGTAGACTTGGATCAAAACATTTCCCAGACTTGGATCAAGACATTTGTAGACTTGAGGTGTTATTCTTCCATCAAGTCGATTTTCCGCTTTTATCAAGTCCAAGATTTTGATTATTTGTAAGAATATCAATAGTCTTGACACAAGTCGATTTTAGACTTGAATCAAGTCGCTGAGACTTGATTCAAGTCCTTTTTTTTTTGGGTGTACGAAAATATGAAAAGTGATCCTCATCAAAAGAAATTTTTATTTCATGCTAATTTTGCAGGAGTCACGTCTCCGGATTATTCTTGCAAATGCTTCGACAACGGTGCAAATGGTTATGCTAGAAGTGAAACTATCAGCGTCATACTTTTGCAAAAATTCAAAGACGCCAAGCGCGTTTATGCAACAGTCGTACACGGTAAAACAAATTGCGATGGATTTAAACCACAAGGCATCACGTATCCATCTAGCCATTTGCAAAAGTCTTTACTAGTAGATTTTTACAAAGAATGTAAAATCCTACCCAATACTTTAGAGTATGTTGAAGCTCATGGTACTGGCACTCAAGTAGGCGATCCGGAAGAGCTTAGTGCTATCGAAGATGTGTTTTGTACTGGACGTAATGGACCCTTGAAGCTTGGATCAGTTAAATCAAATTTGGGACATGCTGAGGCAGCCAGTGGTATGTGCTCCATCATAAAGGTTGTCATCGCTAATGAAACGGGCCTTATACCACCAAATATTCATTACAAAAATCCGCGAGAAGGAATTAAAGCATTACTGGATGGACGTATACAAGTAGTTACTGAGCCGACGCCATGGGCAGGTGGTCACATAGCCATCAGTTCGTTTGGTTTTGGAGGTGCCAATGCGCATATTCTTCTAAAATCCAATCCGAAAAAAAAAATTAATGGCGGTGCACCTGAAGATGATTTGCCGAGGCTTGTTGTGATATCTGGTAGAACTGAAGAAGCAGTAGAAAACATTTTCCGTGATGTAGGTATCATTTTCTGATTTCACGAACAATTAATAACTAGGCAGTGAAAAATTATGTGTAAAAGTCTACTAAAATTTGTGTTTTTTACACAAATTTTCATACGAAAATTCGTGTATGAGTAGTAAGATGATTCTGTGTGGATGAATAATATTTCATATTAAGAATTTTAACACACATTTTTAGTGGACTTTTACACAAAATTTTTTATTGAAAACTATATTTCATTTCTTTCCGATTAATTGACAGATTTGCAGTCGACCACTGGATATTGAGTTAGTGAAATTGTTTCATGATGTCCATGCTGAAAATATTTGTGGTCACCCGTATAGAGGTTATATAATTTTGAGAAAAAATACTTCGTCAGAAAAATTGGTCCAAGTCATTAATCATTATGATGAAATGGTACGACCAGTATGGTTTGTTTTCTCTGGTTTAGGGTCTCAGTGGCCGGGTATGGGTAATGCATTATTGCTTTTGCCAGTTTTTGCCGAAGCTATCAAAAAATGTGATAACGTTTTGAAATCTCGTGGCGTAGACATCTATGACATTCTCACGAATACTAAAAAATCGACATTTGATAATATTCTTTATTCTACTGTGGGAATAGCTGCTGTACAAATTGGTCTAGTCGATCTCCTTAAATCAATTAATATTTTTCCTGATAACATAATTGGATATTCATTGGGTGAATTAGGATGTGCATACGCTGATGGCTGCTTTACGACGGAAGAAACGATACTGGCTGCTTACTTCAGAGGTTTAGCTTCCCTAGAAGCTAAGGCTGTTCGCGGTGCAATGACAAATATTGGACTTGGATATAAAGACATCAAAGATATTTGTCCACCGGATATCGAAGTGGCCTGTCACAATAGCGCTGACAGTTCAACAATCAGTGGACCAGCTGAATCAATAAAAACTTTTGTAGCTAAGTTAAAAGCAAACAAAATATTTACTCAAGAAGTTCCATGCGGAAATATTGCATATCATAGTCGTTATATTGCTGACGCTGGACCGAAACTATTGAAATATCTCAAAGAAGTAATTTCCAAACCAAAAATGAGAAGCACAAAATGGGTAAGCACATCAGTGCCACATAACCAATGGACAAAAGTTGAAGCTCGTTTTTCATCTGCTGAATATCACACGAATAATTTTCTAAGTCCTGTATTATTTGAAGAAACATCGAATATGATACCTCATAATGCTGTGATGATCGAAATAGCACCACATGGCATTCTCCAATCTATGATAAAAAAATCTTTTGATCCTAGAATTGCAAATATTTCATTGATGCAACATGGTCATAACAATAATGTTGAAGTATTTTTACAAAGCGTAGGTGAGCTCTACAATGTCGGTTTGCAACCATTGATTTCGAATCTCTATCCGAAAGTTCAATTTCCCGTTTCACGTGGGACACCTATGATTTCTCCACTCATCAAATGGGATCATTCCTATGACTGGTTCATATACCAATTTAAAGAGCAAGATAAACTCGAGTGTTCTGTCAGAACTGTCGAGGTGGACTTGACTGATGAAGTGTTTGAATACATGGTAGGTCACGTAATAGATGGTAGAAATCTTCTGCCTGCTACAGGATATCTTATATTGGCTTGGGAAACGCTTGCCATGATTGAGGGTGAATTATATGAAGGGGTTTCAGTTGTTTTCCGAGATGTTAAATTTCTTCGTGCAACCACAATTCCACAACAAGGATCTTTGACACTGTCAATAATGGTTCACAAGGGAACGGGTAGATTTGAAGTTTCTGAAGGAGATGCAGCAGTTGTTACGGGTTATATTCATTTAACATCCAATCCTTCGGCAGAGAAAATGAATCCGACATTGCCCAAAAGTGACGAGGAAGAAGTGGTGTCAAACAAAGATTTTTATAAGGAGCTGAAGCTTCGTGGTTATCATTACGATGGTTTATTCAGAGGGGTTAACAGTTGTACAATAAGCGGTTCTAAAGGTAAAATAGCGTGGGTTAATAATTGGGTTGCTTTCATGGACAATATGCTACAAGTACAAATAGTCGGAATGGATTCACGTGGACTTTTTGTACCAACTGGGATTCAAAAGCTTGTTATAGACACTAAAGCGCATTATGAACAACTTCAATCTACAACTGAGGAAAAAGGTTTGCCAAAAACGAATATTTCTACAAAGTTTGATTAAATAAAACGGTCGTTTTTATGTTGCTTTTTCCTCTTTTCAGAATATCCCGTGTACAGTATGAAGATGTATGACTTGATAGTCGCCGGAGGTGTCGAAATACGAGGACTTAAGGCTAGTGCGATTTCTCGTAGGAAAATGGATAGCGAGCCGGTTCTAGAAACCTACAAATTTGTGGCTCATCGCGATTGCGCCGAGATGTCGATGAAAGAAGCTGTGCATTTAGCAACTCACTTGGCACTGGAAAATCATTTGTCAATAAAAATAAAAACACTGGAAATGGTGAAAGAGAGTGAAAATTCAATCGACAACTTATTATCTTTGTTCATCTTAGAAACTCTAGCTAATCTCCCCCTTCTTCAAGCTGATGTAAACGTACTCAGTGATATAAAGGCTTTTAAAAGTGATGACATACCAGAAAATATCAATTTTATAGAACCGAGAAGGTTGCCAGCTAATGCAAATGCGCTTTTATTATGTGGTCACAATCTTTTAACGGAAACAAAAGAATGTGAACTGATGTCTCAATTACTAGTTGCTTTGAAAGATGATGGATTCGTATTGACTCTTGAGTCTGGCAGCGTCAATGATTTGCTCGTGTCAGCAAAAAATCATAATTTGAATATCATTATTGAAAAAATCGTCGGCAAGTCAAAATTATTACTATTAAGAAGGCAAATTGAATTACCAAAAGATTCGAAAGTTGTGAAAGTAAGTAACAATTCATTTGAGTGGGTTGAAGAGTTAAAGTCTACACTGAAACTAGAAATCGAACGTGGGCAAAGTAAAAGTGCACGAATTTTCGTTGTTGGTGAAAAAGAATTTGAAAATGGCGCTTTG
Organism: Microctonus aethiopoides; assembly: GCA_030347275.1. Lineage (NCBI taxonomy): Eukaryota > Metazoa > Arthropoda > Insecta > Hymenoptera > Braconidae > Microctonus > Microctonus aethiopoides. The sequence continues at coordinate 7,849,608 of JAQQBS010000001.1, forward strand.
GGTTTAGTTAACTGTTTACGAAGAGAACTCGGTGGAGAGATGATTCGAGGCGTTTTGATTCAAGATGAAAATGCTCCAAATTTTTCCATGTCAGATTCTCTATATGCCAATCAACTGAATTTAAATCTTGCATTTAATGTTTTGAGATCGAATGGCGAATGGGGATCTTATCGGCATTTCCCACTTCCAGAAAAAGTTCCGTGTTTATTCGTTCACGCCCAAGCAAATCAATTAGTTCGAGGAGATTTAAGTTCGTTTCAATGGTCTCAAGGTCCCATTGAACCTGGCTACACTAATCCGAATCTTGCGCGAATCGTTTATTCAGCACTCAATTTTCGTGATGTAATGTTAGCAACCGGTAAACTTGCAGCAGAAGTTGTTGTAAAATCTAGAATGCAACAAGATTGTATCATAGGATTTGAATTCAGCGGCATTGATTCTACTGGACGGAAAATAATGGGCATTTCATCACGAGCATTTGCAAACCAGGCAGTAATTGATCCAGATCTTTCATGGTATGTTCCAAAAGACTGGACACTTGAAGATGCTGCAACAGTACCATGCGTTTATGCTACGTCCTATTACGCTTTATATATCAGTGGAAAGATGAAGAAGAACGATAAAGTTCTCATTCATGCGGGTTCGGGAGGTGTTGGCCAGTCAGCTATTCAGCTAGCACTCAATGATGGTTGTGAAGTTTTCACAACAGTTGGAACACCTGAAAAACGCCGTTTTATCAAAGAAAGATTTCCACAAATTCCTGATAGTCACATTGGAAATTCGCGTGACTCAAGTTTTGAACAGCTCATTCTCAAGGAGACAAATGGACGTGGTGTTGATATTGTTTTAAATTCGTTAGCCGAAGAGAAACTTCAGGCATCAATTCGCTGTCTCGCTGTTGGTGGTAGATTTTTGGAGATTGGTAAATTCGATATGGCGAATGATAGTAAATTAGGCATGTCTTTATTTCTCAAAGGAATAAGCTTTCATGGTATATTACTGGACAATTTATTCGATGCACCACCAGAGCGTAAGGTTCATCTGACCAAACTGTTTCAAAAAGGGTTGGACAGTGGATCAATAAAGCCATTGACTAGAACTGTATTTCCCAGAGATCAAATTGAGGAAGCATTTCGTTATATGGGCGCCGGCAAACATATGGGAAAAGTTCTTGTCAAGATTTTGGATGAAAAAAATCTCGAAGAAATATCTATTCCAGCTTTACCACGGTATTATTGTTTACCAGACCGTAGTTATGTTATCCTTGGTGGTTTTGGGGGATTCGGTTTAGAGTTGATAGATTGGTTGATCCTACGTGGTGCTCGAAATCTGGTTATAACATCTCGAACAGGTTTTAAAAATGGGTATCAACGAATGCGTGTAGGATTATGGCGAAGTTACGGTGCGCGTATAGAGATTGTTTCTGGAAAAAATGTCGCAGATCGAAAAGATTGTGCAGAAATTTTAAAAGCAGCAACAGATATGGCGCCAATCGATGGGATATTCAATCTTGCAGTGGTGCTTAAGGATGCATTGTTGGAGAATCAAACGTCTAGTCAATTCGCAGAATCTTTCGAACCCAAAGCTTGGAGCACAAAAATTCTTGATGAACTTTCTAGAAAAGTTTGTCCGCAACTCCGTCACTTTGTTGTATTTTCATCTGTTTCTTGCGGTCGTGGAAACGCTGGTCAAACAAATTATGGTATGTCTAATTCAGTAATGGAAAGAATTTGTGAGAAACGTGTCGCAGAAGGTTTTCCTGCGTTAGCTATTCAATGGGGAGCTATTGGAGATGTTGGTCTGGTTGCTGACATGCAGGATAAGAATCAAGAACTCGTGATTGGTGGTACTTTACAACAAAAAATCTCGTCATGCCTTCAAGAACTCGATGGTTTCCTCACTCAAGATTCACCGATCGTCTCGAGTATGATTGTTGCTGAGAAAAAAATTGGTGGTTCGGGTTCACTTAATATCGTCGAAACAGTCCAACATATTATGAATATCAAAAATTTAAAATCAATTAGTCACCAAATACCGTTGACTGAACTTGGTATGGATTCGATGATGGGCGTAGAAATTAAACAAACTTTAGAACGAGAATTCGAACTGTTCCTCACGGCGCAGGATATCAGAGATCTGAACTTTGCGAAGTTGTTGGAAATGAGTCAATCTCCGTCAGATGAAGAGATTAAAGTAGAAGAAGATGGTAAAGAAATTATTGTAGGAATGGGAATGCTTATTCGATTATTAGGAAAAGAATCAATAAAAACGGATGCTCCTATGAAGCTCAAAACTAAAGAGGAAGCTGGAAGAAGTGAAATATTTGTGATTCCTGGTCTTGAAGGTTCTGGCTCAATATTTCTTAATCTTGCTAAGCAAATGAAATCACCAGCTACATCTTTACAATTGAATAATGCACACACGGATTATTTGTCGATTCCAGATATAGCAAACAATTTATTACCTGTAAATATTTTCTGTATTTCCATTGGAATAATGAGAGATAAAATAATTTTATTTACATTAATCAAATATATTTATTGTTTAGAACATAATGAAGCAAACGAGTCGAAGGGATTTTGTTATTGTTGGATATTCGTTCGGATCATTAGTGGCAATTGAGCTTGTGAGACAATTAGAGGCCAAAGGTTTTAAAGGAAAATTAATTTTGATTGATGGTGGTCCGGAACTCATGAAAGCTGCCAAGCAAGTATTTTTCTCGGTTTCAAATAATGAAGAATTACAAATACACTTTCTAATAGCCATCATAGATATGATAGCGCCTGTTTTGAAGGATGGGGTAAATAATATAACTTTATCTGTATTTTTAATTTCCTCAATTACATCTACGAATAATCTCAATTTCCTAATTCATTAAATTTCAATCATGATTTCAATAATTATACCAAGTTTTTTATTCTATTTATTATAGCTTCTGAATAAATTACAACAATGTTCATCATGGCAAGAAAAATTGGATAATTCCATAGGACTTTTACCACCTGATTTATTATCAATGTCTGAAAAGGATCATAGAAATATTTGTACATCTATTTACAACCGACTTGTAGCTATAGACAATTATGATGTTTCGAATTTATCACCTATTCAGACTCCTATTTTATTATTGAAGCCATCGACAGCTATTGTGAAAAATATTGATCATGATTATGGTCTCAGTAAAATCACACGTGGGAAAGTTGAGGTACATACAGTTGAGGGAAACCACGCTACAATATTGGATAATATAAAAATTGCGATGGCTCTTAATGAGGAGCCATTTGAAGATGCTGTTTAAGATAGAAGAATCATAAAAGCTCGTTTATAAAAATTTCAATCTTGTCTTCTGCAATAAAATAACAATCCAGAAGACGCGGATTTTTGGACCCTTCATAAAAGTTCAATTAATCGCCATAAATTTAGTTATATGATGTAATTAATATTTATTATATTACAATATAAACTACATTGAAAAATTCTGAAAGCTCATAATGGAAACTATTTATTACTTCTGTATGTTTGTATAATACTATTATTTTTCTTATGATGTTTTGGTTAATTAACTTCTTTGACAATCAACTCATATATACCATGTTAATTTTGATTGTATCCTCTCGAATTGTTTACGCAATTACCGATTATATAATATGTGCAAAGCTCTGTGGCTCGTCATGGATTGGAATGAGAACTATAACGCTAATTACGAACACCGCACACAAGCGTGAGTGTACATCCAAGATATATGGTGCACATTGTAACCGCAATGGGAATCACTAGGAACTTCTCTCCTTCTACAGTAGGAACTGCGCAATTCAGTTTTCGTCGTAATTATGACGAGCGTCATCATGGTACGTGTTTTGTGAATATTGTCAATATTTTAATTGTTGAGAAGAACTTTAAATTCATCATATCATAGTGAGAATACGTTAAACGAGTTACATACGTGAACGTTATGAAAATGAATTGTAAATTGTGGGAAAATCAATGAAAACATTTTTATTTTATTATTGTCATAGTAAATTTTCGGTATGAAACAATTTGCTAATTTTATAGTAAGGACAATTAAGTACTCGGCTGGATAAATATAATTACAATAATTATGAGTGATGATTATTTTAATCAGACATTAATGATTGGTTTTTTTGATGGTTTGTTTGACTTTAGGAAGTACCCTCGATAAATCAATTAACAAATAAAAAATTAGGAAAATTTGCAGATATGTCGAAACCTTTTCAAAAATGACTCAGTTAAATTTTTGTGATCTTTGGCTGTCTTTGAAAAAAGATATTGATAATTTTATTTCGCTGCCTGTGTAAAGGGCAGCTCTTAATTTTAATGTTAAGAGGTGTCGCATCGTGATTTTTGATTTCCCAGTTAAATAACATGGAGAATTTCTTTTTTATCGTTAGAATTTTGTAGCTTACGAAACAATGGACGGATTCGAATGATCAATACATATTTTCATAGAAAATTGAACGCTCTACAAAAAAGGTATCGTACAATTTTTTCATAACTTTTACTGTTTAGAAGATATCATAGGTTAAAATTTGAAGAATTTAACAAATATTCTTTGTCATTTTAAAATTTTATAACTCGTAAACAAATGAATATTATAAAGTGGGCAACATATATTTTTGTAGGAAATTAAACGCGCTACAAAAAAGGTCTCTTGTAGTTAATCGATTACTCTAGCCATTTAGAAGATATTTATATTCGAATATCTGGGTACTAATTTTAATAGTTTTTTAATAAATATTTTAAATTTATCAATTCAAGTCATGAATGCGAATATCTTCTAAATGGTTAAAGTAATCGATTAACCACAGGAGACCTTTTTTGTAGAGCGTTTAATTTCCTATAAAAATATGTATTGATCATTTAAATCCGTCCATTGCTTCATAAGCTACACAATTCTGAAGATAAAAAAAAATTCTCCATGTTATTCAAATGGGAAATCAAAAATCACGATGCGACACCTCTTAAAATTAAAATTAAGAGCTGCCCTTTTCACAGACTCATTTTTTTGTCACCTTGAACAATATTTTCATGGTAACAAATGAAAAAAAATTTTTTCTGGCTCACCCTAATCTATATATTGCGCTCTATATATTTTAATAAACCAACTTTGCTTTTAAATAATTAGCTATCTTTTGTAAACAGTTAGCATTTTTGGTCACTTCTATTCTTCCATTTTCATCTTTGCTTAATAACATTACTTTTTCTCTTCCAACAATATTTTTTTTCGCTCATTTTTTTAAATTATTGCGACGAATATATACGGACTCTGCGTACTGACTATTCTAATGCAGTGTTGCCAAATTATATACTACGTTACTCAAGGATCACTTACCGAGTATCGAGAGTACTCCCTTAATTTTTGTGTAATACTCGAGATTTTTTGTTTGATTATGTGATTAGATTTGATAGTTATTTTTTAATGCCATTACACTCGAATTTTGAGAGTTTCATTTTATACATAAAATTCGATTGATATTTTCAAAATGAATTTTATATTCATACACATATTATGTACTGCCTTTGTCGTCGCGACATAATGAATGTAATATAAAACTGGTTAAGAGACGAGATAAAAAAATGAATAAAAGCAAAAGGTAAAAGTAAAAGAAATTAAATGAACGCGCAATTTCTAAAGTTTATATTGGCTTAATTGGTTTCAAAGACGAAGTGGAAATTTAAGTTTGACGCTACTTCTTTCATCGGGCATTTTCTCAACTCTATAAAAAGTTTTAGGTCATGGCAGTTCTTAGAACATTCGAGCACTCAAACTTCTATATAAAATGATCAGACAATACGGAAATGGTAAACAAATGTGGACAGGTAAATCAATGGATTTTCACTGCTGTTTATTTAACTCTATTGTGAGCTTTAAAATTGATGATGTCGTGTGCCAGTTTTTTTTTTCTTGCTATTGACATACATTTCCTCGCTGAATTTTTACAATGTAGATGTCACAATTCGGAAACAGGTGACTACTCAAAGCGGGCGTACATTTATTTCAGAATTTTATTTTTAAAATTATTTTTACGATATTTTGGCGTTAGCTATATATAAACTGAAAATGACATTTGACATTTTTATGTAGGAGAATGGTATTCATATAAAAAATAAATCAGAAGACATAGACGATGACTGAAATGAAAAATAAATTCATTCGATTGAATAATTAAATTAATTCGAATTTCATATATCTAGGTCAATCAGAAAGTAATGTCGTTAAATTCAAACATTCATTTTTAATCGTTATCTACAACCTTTAAAAAAAAAAAAAAAAATAGAAAAATTCAGACTTCCAAATACTTTATAATAAAAATTTGAACTTTCAACCAAATTATGCAACTGTTTTTGTCTCGAAAAAATTATCTTTTCAATAAATTTTCAAAAACAAAAAGGTTCATCTAAAATATAAGTAACTTTTTGAGTCATCATTCACGCCAATTTGGAAAATATAGTTTCTTCAAAAATGCGTTTGAAGATTTAGTTTCGAAAGATAAATTTACAAATTTTACTAACATTTTACGAAAAAAAAAAAAAAAAAAAATTGACTTTTTTGAAAATTCCATACATATCTCCCTCCTTAGTTTTGGAATAAAAACACAAAAATGATTCAGCTGTGTCAGCAGTTTACAATTCTATTCCAGACTGAATGGTTTATTGCGGGATGTGCGCCGGAAATTGGACGGTTTTCCAAGATACAAACAGCCGCCCAATAACATACTCCTATACAGTGTTAGTAAAACTAATTTGCATCGCTCACGCCTCTAGGGTCTCTCAATCTTTTAGAATCGTGTGGCGCACGCAGCGCACCAGTAGAGTTACAAATCGCTTTTAGTCGTCTTGGCATATACAGGTTAGGGCATCGTGGTTAACCACGTTATGGGATCGAAAGCATTTGTACCTACATACAGTTTGTATACATAGTCTAAAGACATAAGTTGAGGTTGAAAATACGAGAATGTTGGGTGAGAATACAATATGTAGCACAAATAAAGGATGGATAAAGTATATAATACTAATACGAATGCAAACGAGCGCAATAACCGTCGGCTAAGATGGCGTCAGATTGATGTCGCCATTAATTAGTTACTATCTCGATGTTCCGTCATGACGATCGACCATTTGCACCCTTGATTCCATATACTCATAGACAATATAGCATTCAATCACGCAATTTTATGAATTATATATTTGAAAAAACCAGATAAAATAAATAAAAATGATTTTTTTATGGTTTTTTTGAAAATTTTATTTTTTTGATATTATTAATGAATAAGGGTTGGACGTGTTTTCAAGTTGTTTTTTTTTATTTTGGGATTTTTTAATTCTGTAATGTGAGGTGTGAATAGGAAATTTTGGTTATTGTGTGTGAGAATATTTTTTATTGATTTTAATAATAAAAATTTCTTATCACGTGTGTCATTGGTTTTTTTCTTTTGTTCTTAAGTAATCCACAGTGTAAGTATTATTTAAAAATATTATGAGACAATAAAAAAGACAAAGAGAAATAACTTCTCATAATAACAATTATTATATTCAATTACAAACATTGATCATAAAAAAATATTAAACATAAACTGACAAAATTCAAAATTCTCCAATTTCATTTTCATAAAACTTTATGATCCGATTTTTTATTTCATCATCAAACTTTATTATCAAAATTTAATATCATGAAATACATACTGTGCAAATATGAAATAAATGATAATAAACAAATAAATGAATTTTAAATAAAATTTTGAAACAAATATATGCTGATATTATTTCCATTGTATATTGATGTTTAATACAACGACGTATTTACTCAACAAATATTGGGAAACGCTGCATTTCAGTGTACATTAACGTCGTGTATAATTGATTAAATGTTGAATATGCTGCGCACTTTACAGGATATATCCAACCATATATATATATATAATATTCGTACATATATAGATGTATTTATAAAGTTACCCCTGTGCAATGGCGTAATGACTGAAAGAGTGGGCGATCCATATACGCCGGAAGCATTTTATAATGGATCCATCCGACATATGGCTGCTATCATGTTTACAAGCCCGGGTGTTATGGAAATCTATCGTAATAACCTTATTAAAGCCTTCCAGCAATTCTTTATGAGTTTCAGAGCAAAAACTGGGAATGCGAATCGTTCGCGAGAAATTATATTACATGTAATAAGGAAAAAAATAAAGAAAAAAAAATTGGCAGATGCGTATCACGTTTTATGCTAATCGAAAAGCGTTTAAGGTTATATATGTTGATGTTCATTTAAATAATGATCATCCGGGTGGCAATAAGTGGTCTCTCACAATTAAATAAAAATTGTGAAACGCATTGGGAATTATAAATTATTTTGTTATGATATATTTAGAATCGTACACTGCAGTGGAAAATTTTGAACAATAATTTGTGTTGATGCAGAAAATTGTTGTTATTTTTTTTTACTTGGAATTAATAATATTCAAGTTGAAAATGTAACCCAAAGTTTGCTTTATCTGTTCAAAAAACTCGATTATTAGAAACTGTTTTTTTTTTTTTTTGTGGAAACCTCCGAATAACGGTTATTTTTATAAATGCTCTAGACTTTTTGATTTTTGATATTTTTTTTTGCATAATTGCCCTCCCTCTCTATAACGACCATTTTTGAAGGAAATTTGTGTGACCGCTATTCAGAGGTTTCGTATGTATTTCTGTTGAATTAACATTTCTCTAGAGTTAAAATTGTAAAAAAAAAATATTTTTAAAAACATTTTGAGCGGACTTTAACACAAAATTTTTTACTCGGAGGACAACATTTTGAGCTTAAAATAAAATTGTAAATATTTATTCATATTAATTCATGCTATACTATTGTTAATATGAAAATAAATATACGATAAGAAATGTTGTGTATTAGTCTATTGAAAATTTTGAAAAATGGTTTTTAACGCAAATTTTTTTTGAAATTCTAACACAAAAATTTATGTCAAAATAAAGAAATAATTGTGTATTAAACAAATAGAATTTCATATCAAAACAAACCCCAAATTTTCGACTAAAAAATCAAAATAAATAAATTTCGTGTTATTCCAACATAATTTTTGAATTAAACTATAACAAAATTTGAAACTATATCCCGAGTCGAAATTTATATTCTAATTTAAACCTTACAATTGGCATTTTGAGAGATTCTTCAGGAGCAAAGGAGGTTGTTTGGATATATTTTAATAGGAAATGCAACTCCTCCTCAACACCTCGAAGCAGTCACATAATGCCGAATCTTCCATTTTAAGGCGCAAAGGAGGACCTGAAAATAAACCTACATAGATCCTTCAGATCCTAATTTTTCAACTATCCAACTTTTGAGTGTAACAAATGCATTTGTGGAACAGCAAGAGGAAATGACGAAAAAAATGTCAATGATAAGAAGTGGATGATAAAAATTGGGGAACATGGAGAAAATAATGAGAATGAAAAAATATTCACAATTTAAATCATTGTTTTTATTACTATTCAATGATATTATTTTTATTTCTCCTCATATTTTAATTTATTATTTTTTTTTTTCATCACTATCTGTCACGTGAATAATCCAAAATCTTCGTTGTATTAAAAAATCTTCACCATGTCTTTATGTGGCCTGTCAACCACCATATCAACGCATATTTTGTTTTTCCTCGACCCATTTTTTCGTCTTTTTTCTTCACTAATAAACAATTCACTCTGGACAAATATATTGCCACAAATTTATTTATTTTGCATTTAGCTTCTGCCATCAATGCAACCGTCAGACTGCATAAAAGTATGCATCCAAGATGTCGGTGGGCGCGTCACTACTACGCGACTCATTTGTTTAACAACTGCACGAGGTTTTGAGAGCTGATTTTATTGAATATTATAGGAGTAAGAGATCCTGCGGAGGTTCTGCGTTTTAGTTTATCAAAACATAAAATAAGAAAATCTTGTGCTAGGTCTAAAGAGCATCAAAGTAGATTCAAACATCGATTTATATAGGTTTTCGAGGTTCAATGTAGGAATGATAAGGCCGACGAGGACAATAGGATGTCTATTCGATTATTTGGAGTACTTCAGAAGGACATAAATTTCGAATCGGGTAATTTTTCTAAATAAAAAATATCTGGTGGTTTTTTTTTAACCATCTAATCATTTTAAAGACTCTTACAGTATTTTACAATTCATATTTGTACCATTTACATTTTAATTACCTCACATTTAATGGCATTATTAATTTCATCGACACGTTCGGTCGACCAAAATGCATGTGGTTATTTCAGTTATCTTCCTCTCACATTTAAACACAGATGTACATATATATGTTTCGTACGTGCGGCCCACGTCTATTGGTGGTGGCCGGTAATGGCCAACGTGTGCGCTTTGCTATACACTAAATCGGCAAAACCGTTTTTGAATACCTGAAATGCATTTTAACTCACTTACGACAGCTCGCACCCACCAAATCTCAACGCGCGGCTCTATACGAGTAAATATTCTATACAACAAACGTTCTCGAATCAGAAATAGCACATAAATATATGTATATATATACTTTGAGTACATTTTAGTTTCGAGTTTGAGATTTCCGATGTGATAATATCGTTACACATTACTTGCGGGAGTATTAATGTATTCAATGTGATGTCGAAAACATTTTTTATTTGATGCGAGTTTGGAATTTTTTCATTTGAGTCAGTAAGTTTTTTCATTTTTTTTTTATGTTGATTGAAATGGTATTTTTTTTTATGTTGATGAGAAGTGCTTATCTAATCTTCAAATTACGCATTTTTCTCGAAACTATATTTTTCAAATTAGCGTGACTGATAACTCAAAAAGTTATTTATCAATCGTGCTGAAATTTTGCACACAACTTTTTAATGATATTACTTTCTATATAAACCTAATTATTTTAAAAAATTCATTTAATAAATATTTTTTTCGAGACAAAAACTGTTGCAAAATTTGGGTGAAAGTTCAAATTTTTTTTTAAAAATATTTGGAAGCCTGAATTTTTCTTTTTTTCATTTTTTTTTAGGTTCATCTGGAAACTACAATATTAAGAAATATTCAAAATTTTGGTTTTTTCATTTCAAACGAATACAACAGGAGCTACAAGTCACGCCAATTAACAATTCTTGTTGCGACCTTCCCAAAAAAAAAAAAAAAAATAAAGAACACTAATAATAGCTCAAGATGTAAAAAAAACGATATGTTAAACTTCAAAAACATTGAATAAGTTATTCAATAAGAAGAAAAAAAATTCAGAATCAGTTAAAACTCATGGGTCTCTACGTATAAAAAATGGACACAAGTTTGAATCAAGCATAAATTGTTTTGCATGTTAAAAAATGGTTGATTTTGAGTGTTTTTTTTTATTGCTGTTATATTTCATTAATTATTATATGTTTATTTATTTGTATAATTGTTTAGTTTGATGAAATTTTATAGAAAACTTGAGAAAGTTGTTGCGAGATAATTGATTTACACATTAGAAAATTTTGTGTGTTAAAAAATCAATGCTGTAGCTAAATATTCCGCTAATCACAACACGATATTACGTTAATTTAATAGTATTGGAAAACTATTATCCCTAATCACCATGACCTCCACAATTCCCACAAGAAAATAATTCATTTTATCGATACATTAAAACGTTTCTGAATATCATATCAACAAACTATATATCCAAATGAAATTAACTATAAAATTCACATAACTAATTATGAACTAAGAGCTTTTAATTATTTAATTATTAATAACAATCATTCATCGATGATGATATAAAAATTGAAATATTCGGTTATGTTTAATCGCGAAAATGAGGATTAACAATTTTTAGTAATACATAAAATAATTCTTCTTCATTAATACTCCATTTTTGATTTTTCTTCGCGACGCATTCGTAATCAAAACTGGATTTGTAGTTCGAAAATGGAAATTTATTTTTTATCTTCCTAAATTTCGAATGAATCATTCAATGTCGACAGAAATGTAGTTCGACCTTAAATAGTAAATGGTTTATGATCTTGATTTATATGTAAAGACAAGGGTGTGTACGAAAAATTCTGATTTATCGATGATACAAATATAAATTATATGACACAGTTGACTATATAAAGATAACGCGCTCTCTACAACGTGACACAATTGATGCACTCTCTATGCTATACATCAGGAATATATATATATACATATATAATAGAAGAACGGCGGCTATTACGGGCCACTTAAGAAAAAACATATACATATTTTTCATTTTCGTTTTGAATTTTTCAAAAAATGTACAGAATGATTATTTGAACGTATTTTGACCTGAAATAAGTTAAATATATCCCACACCCAAAAAATATAAGTCTTGAATCAAGTCGCGATTCATACTTGACACAAATAGTCTTGATAGTTGAATCAATTGTAAAAAGGGGTGTCGAAAATAAACTTGATTCAAGTTCTTTCTAGTCTTGATTCAAGTTGTTTTTAGTCTTGATCCAAAACTTCTAAAATCTTGATCGAACATTTTTTTAAGCTTGACTAAAGTTTTTTTTAATTTCCAATGGGGATTTGATAAAATTATATTTACTCACTATTTTCTAAAATTAGAAATAAAAAGCAGAAAATGGATAATTCAAAAAATGAGTATAAGCTCTTTTTATGTGATATATTCATTACATGAATTAAATAGCAACATAAAAACAACGCAGAACAATAATTTTATACTTTTGGTATGGATTGTACGTTCGGGTGTGCCATTTTTGGACAACTTATTTTTTCTTCAAAAAATCGTGCTGAAAATTTACTGGCTTGTTTGAAGCGGAGCTCTTTTTTTTAATATTTGAAAGTGGCTCTTCGTAATTTTCGTTTTTCCAATTAAATAACATGGGAACAAAATTATTTTCCTAAGTTATTTAAATGTGCACATTCACGTGTGAATTGTGACACTTTTTATTTGTTTAATTAATTCATTAATTGAACAGTAAAACTAGAATTCAATTTAATTTTAATATTGGCTTAAGGTGTTATCCGAATGATTAATTTTACAGCGAGAAATATTCAAATTTAAACTAAGACATTTTCAGACTTGAATTAAGTCATATTTAGACTTGGATCAAGTCATTCGTAGACTTTGACGTGTTATTCTTCCGTCAAGTCGATTTTCCGCTTGTATCAAGTCCAAGATTTTGATTATTCGTAAGAATATCAATAGTCTTGACACAACTTGATTTTAGACTTGAATGAAGTCGCTGAGAATGAATAAAGTTCATAATTTTTTCTTCTTTCTTCTTTTTAATATTCTATTCATTGCCATAATCTATGTCAAATGAAAAATGTGAAGAGATTTATACCTCAAAATTTATTCTGATCAAGTGATTATCGGCTTTTAAATAACTGGGCCACCATGTTGATGGGTTGTGTTGCGTGCAGCGATGATTGAAGGTATCTGTCAGACGCACGAAACATAAAAATTATGTTAATATATACATAAAGCTTCAATGATCAGTAATTTATAATGGTTAAATTGAAAGAAGACGATTGATTTTATTTTGACGCTAATTAATATATTACATTTCAAATTTGAGTCAATATTCAAACATAATTATATAAATTTTATTATTATAATTATATTTAAATAAATTCCAAATTCTCATCATGACAATTTATGAGTCCATGATTAAAATACAGTTAAATAATAAATAAAAAATTAGCTGATTCATTAGAATTTTAATAACTTAATTTAAAACTTTTTTTTATAATTAACAAACATTTTTTTTTCTTTGGGATTCAATACATTTTTTTGTGTGAGACTATTATTCTACAAATGAATCATCCTCAATCTCCACTGAACACAGCAAAAAATTTTGTGTAAAAGTGTACTAAAAATTTGTGTGAATAATTTTCAACCCAAAACTTTCATCAAATTCTCACACAACAATTTTTTCTAAACCAAAAAAATAATTCCACATCAAATAAATAATATTCAACTCTAAATCAAACAACATGAACATCACAATATTTTACCAGAACTTCATACAAAAAATTGCTTAAGAAAAAAATAAATAAATCATCACAAATTTTCCATCCTGTACAAAACAAAAATCTAAAAATAATAATTACCATTTTTATATCAATCTAAAATAAAATAATTTTCACTTTACACGATTCCAATATCCACCTTCACATATAAATTATAATATCCAACATAAATAAACAAATATAATTCACCATGAATAAATAATATATCATACAAACCATCACACCGTGCTCGAATTAGACGAATTTACACGACAAACTCGTCTATATCATTCACACATTTATATCTTTAATTTATGCCTGATTAAATTACGTCTATGTGTGTGTATGCGTTTAATGAATGAACATATGTATTAACACACACATGTATGCACATATAAATGCAGTACAATAGGGCGCAACTACCTGTCCAAACACTTAGTACTTGGTACCTGATCCCCAAGCTCGTACATTTGTTTAGTTACACCCTCGTTCACAGCAAAACGTTCGCCCTGAGGAGAACAGTTACGTATACCACATACGAAATATATACATTGAATGTACATATATGTATATGTACATTATATGTGTATATATATGTATATATAAAAGGATATAAATATAGGTGAATATATACTAAAGGATTTCATCCTAACATCTCGCTTTTGTTCGCCATTGTTCGCTTTAGTTTCTCTTATAGGAAATCTAGAGAATCATTTCACGCACGGCTGTACATACATATGTATATATATATATATATGTATGTATAATGTGTGTTTGTATATCGTTAAATATGTGAAATACTAACACAACTGCAATGGAGTTTGAATGGGAATTGTTGAATCATTATTTTGGAGCAATAATATGTAGGAATTATATAAAGATAATGTTTGGGATAAAAGTTTTATGTTTACAATTTGGTTTTGTGTTTTTGTTTTAGGGTTTTGTGATTTGGTGGTGTGGATTTGGGTAGATTTTGAGATTGGACGAGTGGATGTTATTGATTTTTGTGGGATTGAATTTTTTTTTTTTTTGAATTGGTTTCATTTTTTTGGTTTTGAGTTTATGGGAATGTTTGAATTGATGAGTGAATTGAGGTGGATGTGAAAAGATGAATGAGGAAAAATATTTAATATGTTATTAGTTGGATTTTTGAAATAGTCGAGGATGAATTTTGTGATTTTTTTGGTTTTTTTTTAATGTTTTGGAATTTTTATTTTCGAAATGATGGGTGGATTGATTTGGATTTGAGAAAATAAATGAGGAAAATTATTTAACATGTAACTAGTTGGATTTTTGAATTAGTTATAGATGGATTTTGTGAATTTTTTTGAGTTTTTTGATTGTTTTTGAATTTTTATTTTTGAAATGATGGGTGGATTGATTTGGATGAGAGAAAATTAATGAGGAAAATTATTTAACATGTATCTAGTTGATTTCTGTATTAATTATAGATGAATTTTGTGAATTTTTTGGTTTTTTTTTTATTGTTTTGAAATTTTTATTTACCAAATGATAAATTAATTAATTTGGAAGTGAGAAAGTGGATGAGGAAAAACATTTAGCATGTGATTAGTTGAATTTTTAAATTAATTATAGATGAATTTCGTAAATTTTTTGGTGTTATTTGATTGTTTTTTTTATTTTCGAAACGATTTCTAATTTAATGAAAAAAAAGTGTTTCAAAATATTCACAAATTAATTCATCGATTTGACATATTTGGGGTGATCAAATAGTCAAATGAAAAAATAAAATAAAAATTGTTATTCTACAGAAAAAATATTATGATATCAACAAATGAATTTAATTATCAAATAACGTTGAAAACATTGAAAATTTTTATAAATATAGTGACGTTAATTATTTTATCCTGAATAAATTATAAGCTTTAAAAAGCTCTTGTGCATTCATCGATATCCGATAATTTGACAAGTGAAATGTATTAAAAATTATTTTGCCAATAAAATAGGTCAAACGTATAACTGCAAAACTTTTGAAAATTTATTTCTAATTCATGATGCTAATTCACAATGCATGATACATTAATAATGAATGTATACAATCAGTAATTTATTTATTCCAAAAGTCAGCATTAAATACTCAATCATTTTCGTTTTTATAAAACAGATTCTAAATTTATTAGAAAAAAAAAATAGTGTAAATAAATTGAATAACTGGGAGAAACTATTATTAAAAACAAGAAATTTTGAGTAAATTTAACATAATTTTTAAATAAAAATTTGAACGCAATTTTTTATTTAATTTTTTCACAAAATTTTTTTATTTCGTATAACAATTTTGATTGCTCCATTTGGAATTATCTAATCAATATCAATCATTATTAGTTTTGACACCAAAAATAAATTCCAATCATCAATTTTTTACTCCTCAAACAATTTTTTTTTAACTCAATTTAAATAATTATAAATTAACCCAACTAATAAGCTCGTTCAAACTAAATTATTTATCCATTTATTAAATTATTCTTACTTTCATCAACCACAAACCTCCCAAATAAATTCTCAAAAAGGAAAAAACTAAAAAACAAATCAAAAACAAAAAACATTGTATTGTTGCATTATAAATTCATAAATAAAATTTTTAGTAGAATCTTACAAAAATTCCGACTATATATTTCCACACATATATAAATTTCTTCATATAAATACATCAAGTCCGTTAAAACCAACGAGACATAAGACACACTTATCAATAAACAATAATATTACATTCATAAAAATCTTCTCTGAAATTTCGCGCGATCGTCGTTGTAAAACCGAATGGAAATTTATCATCAAACGCGCGTCACCGTTCGACGAGTGATAGAATCACTAAATAAAAAGTATAAAAAAAAAATAAGACATGGTGGAATCTCATCGTGGTGTCTCATGCGTCGACAGGATTCAACTTCTGGTGGGTGTGCAGGAGTGTAAGCTCCATACACGATCGTGTGAAATTAATCTGCCGGGAATCCTGAAGTGTTCGCACAGAACACCGTTACGTCCAACGACCTGTCGGATAAATAATAAATAACCAAGAAGTGCACACGCGCTCCAGGCGCAATAGACTAAGATTATTGTATATATTTATGTATTACAAAGATCAATAGTTAGCAAGGATAAAGGATAGAAAATATTCTTGGACAATTGACCTTTTGAACTTGGCTGAAGTGTATGAAGTCTAAATAATATTTTCACGTATTATTTCAAACGCATTCAACACGATCTTATAAATGGATATGTAGATATGTGTACGCAGTGAAACATTTTGTGTAAAAGTCCATTTGGAATTTATTTATTAATTATTGTTGACAGGGGATTTACGGCAAATTTTAATATGAGAATTCGTATGGAAATAAAAAAATTGTTGTGCTTAAAATTGACAATGTGTTTAATGTGAATTTGTAATGTTTTTTGTGGTAAAATTGTTAGTTTGGAAATTTATGTTGACTTTTTTTGACAGTGTGTTATTATTTTTTTTTTTTCATTTTCTTTCACTTTCACACGAAGAAAAAGGACTTGAATCAAGTCTCAGCGACTTGATTCAAGTCTAAATATGACTTAATCCAAGTCTGAAAATGTCTTAGTTTAAATTTGAAATTTTCTCGCTGTAAAATTAATCATTCGGACAATAACTTAAGCCAATATTAAAATTAAATTAAATTCCAGTTTTATTGTTCAATTAATAAATCAATTAAACAAATAAAAAGTGTCACAATTCACACGTAAATATTCACATTTAAATAACATAGGAAAAAAAATTTTTTCCCATGTTATTTAATTGGAAAAACGAAAATTACTAAGAGCCACCTTCAAATATTAAAATTAAGAGCTCCGCTTCAAACAAGCTTTTTTTTTTAACGACCAGTAAATTTTCAGCCCGATTTTTTGAAGAAAAAATAAGTTGCCCAAAAATGGCACACCCTAACGTACAGTCCATACAAAAAGTATAAAATTGTTGTTCATAAAAACAACTTGTACTAATTTTTTGAATTTTTTTTTTTTCTGCTTTTTATTTCTATTTTTAGAAAATAGTGCGTAAATATGATTTCATCAAATCCCCATTGACAATTAAAAAAAGAATTTTAATCAAGCAAAAAAAAAATCTTCGATCAAGATTTTAAAAATTTTGGCTCAAGACTAAAAAAACGACTTGAATCAAGACTAGAAAAAATTTGAATCAAGTTTATTTTTGACTTGCCCCTTTTTACGACTGATTTAACTCAAGACTTATAAAATGTCTTGAGTCAAGCATATTTCAGATTTTTATAAAGACTAAATGTGTCAAGTCTGAATCACAGCTTGGTTCAGAACTTTTTTTTTTGTGTGTTGTTAATAATTTAATGTTGGAGGAATATAAGCAAATTGTTTGATTTTTGTGACATTTTTTTGGTGAAATGGAAACTGGGGAAATTGTGTGGAAAAGTTGATTAGGAAATTTTTGTTGATTGTTTTTGATGCGGTTCGAAACTGTGTTACTGTTTTTTTATTTGATTTATACTATTATTGAATTTGATGTTGTAGGAATTTGAGCGAGTTTTTTGATTTTCGTGAGATTTTCAAGATCAAAAAGAAAATGTTAAAAAATTTTGTCTAAAAGTCGATTTGAAATTTTTTTGTTGACTTAATATAATGCAGTTTTCTTATCAAATTTCAAGACGAAAATTCTCGTAAAAGCAGAATAATTATTTTGTTGAATATAAAAATAATTTTCAACCAAAAAAAAAAAAAAAAAAAAAAAAAAAAAAAAAAAAAAAAAGAAATATTAGTAGTTCAAAAATTTTCTTAATTTTCTCATGAAACAAAAACATCTTTTATCATTTTATAAAACTAACGAAAACACAAAAAAGTACAACAATTCACAATACTTATACATGCAAAAAAAAAAATTTATTTCATCGATTTATTGCTCCTAAAACAATTTTTTATTAATTCAATTTTTAAAATTATAAATCAACTCAACTAATCAATTTGTTCAATTTATACAATTCATTCATATTAATAATCCCTTTTCACTTTCATCAATTTAGATATAAAATCCTCAAAAATGAAAAATATTGGCATGATTTGAAATAATTCAGAGTAAAAATTTTGCGAAAAAAACTTCAAAAAAATTTTTCAGTGGACTTTAACATTAATTCTTCGACTTCGTACATCCAATATTGTTCATGATATTCATTTCATCCATGTATATCCATGTTGTATGACAGTCAGATAGTTAATACAAGCTCATTTCATTTCCAGATAAACTTCCATCGTTAACAGTTTCTATTTACAATATTGAAAACAGAAGTTTACATTTATAGTTTACGAACGGATGATTGGAATATAAACGAATACAAACTGTATTGGAAGGTTATGTCGGATGCAAATGTTCAACCATATAATATCTATCCATATTATATATACATACTCATGCTATTTGTGATGAAACTTTGTACACAAAATGAAATTTTCTATGACACTCAATAACAATTGTTTCTGTATGATTGCAGTAAATCAATAAATCCCAACAAAATATTTCTTAATATTATAATTTTTTAGTCAATTATTTATTATTCATAGCAGTCGGAATTTATCGTTGCTTCCAAGTGAAATTATTTACGATGACTAAAATATATCTCTATAAATAAATTTTTGTCAGCATTTTTTTGTATTAGAATATTAAACGTCTCTTCGAAGATTATTTGTTGATATGATTTGTAATTCAATTAATTATTGCAGATCATTTTGTTGACGTTTCATAAATTATTGGAGTCTGTATACAAAATATGAATAATTCAATTCGAATTTTCTCGAATTATTACAGTGAAATTCGAAGGAATTACGACTGGAAATATAAATTTGATATTAGAATTAATTTGGGACACTAATTGGATATCAATTAAAGGTTTTCAATTATTAAATGTTGATAAATGTTTAAAAATCATTTGAATATTAGATTTATAGACGAGTTGATTCTGTAATATTTACTAATTCATAAAAAAATTTTTTTATTATCCAATAAATGATATTTTTACTAAAACAATTTAATTTCATGACCTGCTTTGGAAATTTCATATTTCTATATGAATAAAATTTGAAGTAATTGGAATGAAATTTTGAAATTCTGTTACGATAATAAAATAAATATAATTAAATCATAAAATAAATTGATTATCAACAGTTCAAAATTTTATGTTAAAATTTATTGAAAATTTATTTTAATTATTTTTAATACAAATATTTTATCGAATTTCAACTCAAAATTTGGTGTTGAAAAATAATTCTGCCAAAATAAATGAAATTTCATGTCATGTCAATGATTAATTAAAAAAAATTTCCGAATTTCAACATTATTTAAATTAAATCAATTTACAAAAATATTCTGCTAATTTAACCCAACTTTTGCATGAAAATTGTCTTCAAAAAAAAATTTCTTTCCTCAATATATAAATCACTAAACATAATGAATAAAAAAATTCCTGCTTAAAAAAAATAAAATTATTCGTTCTAAAAAATTCAGAAATTTTTTTATTCTTTTTTTCATACCCCAAGTGATAATTCCTCTGGATAACTACTCAATTATCAAAAAAATTCGCAGTATAATTCCATAAAAAATCGAATAAAACTGCAAGAAAAAAAAATTCCACGTACATAAAATAAAATAAAATAAAATAAATTTAATATACAAAATATATTTTGATGGCACCGTATTTTCAGGGTCGGTGTACCGCTTTATGTTACTGACCTTTAACTCACCGCCTCATTCAAACATAC
Organism: Microctonus aethiopoides; assembly: GCA_030347275.1. Lineage (NCBI taxonomy): Eukaryota > Metazoa > Arthropoda > Insecta > Hymenoptera > Braconidae > Microctonus > Microctonus aethiopoides. Next base: position 7,870,386 of record JAQQBS010000001.1, read on the forward strand.
ACACACACATAATTTATATACATATATCAACGCTCGCGGGTGTATAATACACGCGCAAATGTTAAAAGCGCGCAATTCTTCCGCGTTGCATGATTATATCAGTGCGGCATCATTATTAACAATTTTATATATGGATATATCCAGTCGCTCGCACACACTTTGCAGTGGCTGCATAGTTACGCGATTTATATAGATTCCCTTTAGGCCAGACTCAACCACCACTACTGACGATCTCTTCCCACCAATATTCCATGAAGGCTGTGCTTTAATTTATACATGAATTGAGTCCCGGTAGTTGAGAAGTTGAGCGAGACAGCGTAATTTGCAATTATTACTTTGGCAAAGGCCACGATGCAAGCAAAAGACCATGATGCATGTTAGATATGTATAAACAAATTAATTTATATGTATATATAAATAAATATTAGGTCAATCGGTTGTTTATTTATTTTACTCAAAAAACAATTATTTTTCTTCCATGAATGATTGTTTATATGAATCAAATAATTCATTAATCTCTAACACTGACATAATATACCCAAAAAAAAAAAGAACTTGAATCAAGTCTCAGCGACTTAATTCAAGACTAAAATCGACTTGTGTCAAGACTATTGATATTCTTACGAATAATCAAAATCTTGGAGTTGATACAAGCGGAAAATTGACTTGATGGAAGAATAACACCTCAAGTCTACAAATGTCTTGATCCAAGTCTAAATATGACTTAATCCAAGTCTGAAAATGTCTTAGTTTAATTTTGAAATTTTCTCGCTGTAAAATTAATCATTCGGACAATACCTTAAGTCAATATTAAAATTAAATTAAATTCCAGTTTTATTGTTCAATTAATAAATTCATAAAACAAATAAAAAGTGTCACAATTCACACGTGAATGTGCACATTTAAATAACATAGGAAAAAAAATTTTTTCCTCATGTTATTTAATTGGAAAAACGAAAATCCCGAAGAGCCACCTTTAAATATATTAAAATTAAGAGCTCCGCTTCAAATAGGCTTCTCTTTTTATCGACCAGTAAGTTTTCAGCCCGATTTTTTGATGAAAAAAAAAGTTGCCCAAAAATGGCACACCCTAACGTACAGTCCATACAAAAAGTATAAAATTATTGTTCTGCGTCGTTTTCATGTTGTTATTCAATTCATGTAATGAATATCACATAAAAACAGCTTATACTCATTTTTTAAATTATCTATTTTCTGCTTTTTATTTCTATTTTTAGAAAATAGTGAGTAAATATAATTTCATTAAATCTCCATTGAAAATTAAAAAAACATTTTAATCAAGCTTAAAAAAAATCTTTGATCAAGATTTTAGAAGTTTTGGATCAAGACTAAAAACAATAACTTGAGTCAAGACTATTTGTGTCAAGTCAGAATCGTGACTTGATTCAAGACTTTTTTTTTTGATGTATAATATATTATATATATGCATTGAATATTTTTATGTCATTATTATTAATTGATACAAAATACTAAAATATTTAATGATAAAATATACACCAGTAGAAATAAAATAATTCTCATCTACAAATTTTATTGTTATTTTTTTTTTATCGCACTACGATTTTTCATGTAGGTATTCTACAAATTTTTTAATCATCTAATCCTATTTTATAATTTTTTTCAACGATTTTTTCAAAATTTTTGTTCAAATTTCTAAACATTTTTAAGTATTTTTCCACAAAGCATTGGAAATTTATATACTAATTTGACGATATTACTTTCCGATCGAGATAATATTGAAAATTTATTCGAATGAAAAGTAAATAATGGTGACAAAATAGTTGAAGAAAAATTATTAGAAATGATTTGGTAATTAAAAAATTTTTTGAATATTCAAAAAGTTGTAGTGTGATAAAAAAAAATAACAATAAAATATTAGATGAAAATTTTTTTATTCCTGTTGATATGTTTTATCATTAACTATTTTAGTATTATGTATTAGTTAATAATAATGACATGAAAATATTTAATGCGTGTAATGAATTATATATTTCATTGTTGGAGATGAATAAATCATTTGGTTCATATAAATAATCATTCGTGGAATAGATTATGAGAATATTGACAGTACAATTGGCTATAATAACTTCACCAATTTATAAATACTTATAACTTTAATTGAATGTTGCTAATAAATTAAAATATTCATAAAAGTTTGTTTAATTAAAGAAACTTTTGACGTATTTTATTTCATTGATTTATTTTCCATATTGCAATGTGGAAGTTTTATTGATTTTTACTACATGAAATATATTTCTAGTAATTATTTACAAAAAAAAAAAAAATTATTGTTATATGAAAAAAATTCTGAGTTGGAAAAAAAATCCATTGAGAAGAATAAAATTATTGACAGAATATTTTTTATTTTAATATTTATTTCAAAATTTTTATATTCTCTAGACTTTTGTAATATATTTATAATTGTTTGTGACATTTACATGATACATAATAAAGATAAGCTCTTGAAATAAATTATTACTGTATTTTTTTTATGATATTTTGGGAAATGCAATTAAAATAATTTTTTCGTCACTAAATAAATTTTTAATTTCAACACTGTGTACTTTAGTAAAATACTTGTCAATAATGAAAAAAAATTTAATTTGTTTAATTGTGTGAAATGCAAATTATAAAAATTTTTTTTGTCGCTTGATAAATTTTTAATTTCAACAAATTAATCGAAAAAAATTTTTTCTGTTCAACAAAAAAAAACAAAATGTTTTTTTTTTCATAAATAAGAATTAAAATATGATATAATTCACTCTGAACTTTAGTAAAATACTTGTCAATAACGAAAAACAATTTAATTCATTTAATTTTGTGAAATGCAAATTAAAAAAAAATTTTTTGTCGCTTAATAAATTTTGAATTTCAAAAAATTTATCGGAAAAATTCTTTTTCTATTTAACAAAAAATACAAAATGTCTTTTTTTTTATAAATCAAAATCAATATATGTTCTAATTCATTTTGTACTTTAGTAAAATATTCGTCAATAAAGAAAAATAATTGTATTTGACAAAAAAAAAATTTTGTAATTTCATAAAAAATATTATTAAAATATTTAAAAATAAATACTTATATATTTTACGATATTTGGTTTGTTGTTGAAGTAATTATTCATTCTAATACTTCTTGAAAATCCCATTTGAAAATTCATCAAATTCTTAAAATCTTCAAACTCGCAAAATCCAATTTGAAATTTATCAAGACAAAGCTATTTATATAAAACGACAGTTTCTCAAAATAATGATTTACGTGAGAGAACGTGTGTTCTCATTCGTATACCAATAAACCACAAATGTATTTTCCTTTATATTGTATTTGCCAAAGTCATCGCACATTTGTGCAACCCCAAATTTATTTACCATCGTTTTCGTATTCGGCAAGCGCGTTCAAGTCAATTTATAATTGTGATACATTTTATGTCTAGTTGGGCGGCTCTGTATCTCATTTATTATATAATACATAATATATTATCTACATTTCTCATTGTATGCAAAGTCTTTGGAAATTAATGTGAGCAAATTGGCTAATTTAATTGCGCTGAAGATTGCCCCAGGGAAAATTGCACTCATAAACTTCGATACAGCACGAACTTTTAATATTAAATTGAAAGAAATAAATAAAAAAAGTAAAATGAAAATAAAAATATTATAGACATTCGAGAACTTTTACATTTGATTTAAATATTCATCAGGAAAATTTTATTTATTTTAATACGACACTATAAATTTTATTTTTCCTCATTTTAATACTTTAAACAAATGAATTTTTACATATTTATAAAAATTGCGAAATTTAATATTTTTAATTTAAAAAATTAGGAAATTTAATATTTTTTAATTTTATGTCATTCATTTTTTGTACAGATTATTTTTTTTTTATTTTTATTTTTATTTTTTGTTGTCTATTTGTTTATTTTTGTGTTTGTTTTATTTTTCATTTTCCTTCGTCGCTGCATCTAATGTTTCCTTTTCTTCAACGTCGCGCATTCTTGGTTTTTTATTTATTTTTCCTGTGAGATATTGCATACTATGTATAAACTCGATGCTTACAGCGATGTCGGAGACGGGAGACAGAGATTTATTTTACATATATAATCTTTTTGTCTCGGTGAAGTCGAGACATCTGTCGTGATGGTTAGTGCATAACATCTCATTGGACTACATAATGACTATATAAAAAACATTAATTTTCTTATTCATAAAAAAATATAATTCAGCAAGTGAATATAAATCGACAGGTATTTTTTTTTTTAAAGAAACATGAATTCGAAATAAACAAATGATTATGAATTTAAAAATTAACATTAAAAGAAACTTTTATAGCTTCTCAAAAATTTTAAATACCAACAAATTAATTTTAATAATACGAATTTAAAAATAGTAATAATTCATTATGAAATAACAATTTTTGTAATTTGATTAAACATTTGATTGTGTATTCTGTAGGATAAAATTAATCAGCAATTTTATTGACAATAATGAAAAACAATTTAATTTGTTTAATTTTGTGAAATGCAAGTAAAAAAAAATTTTTTTATCACTTAATAAATTTTTAATTTCAACAAATTAATCGAAAAAATTTTTTTTTAATTTAGCAATTTTTATATTTTTTACTCGTATATATACTATTCGTTTTGAATTCATCAAATGAATCAATTTAATAAATATATCACATCATGTCATTAATACAAAATGAACCAGAATTCATAAATTTTTCAATATAACCAACAAAAAAAAATTAATCTTTTATCAATAAATCTAAAGTAATAAAAAAATTCCACGATAAAACTAACGCAAAAATCAATAAGATTCTGCTACAAACTGTAAAAAAAAAAAAAAAGCTTAATAAATATTAATAAATATTAATAAAAAAAAAAATAATAAATAAAACATATGACCTACGAATTTATTTACAAGTTCATACAAGTATTTGCCCGTATAAGTTTTACGATACTACGTAGATCGCTACGTATCGTAAACTGGCATTTAACGGTCAGTGGCCGTGGCAATTTACCATGCATACATATATATCTATATAGTTATATTACCTGTATACTTGTACGGTTGGATTTCCGCACGAGCAGAAGTACTGACGCGAGAGTGCACGCAAAACGAGGTAGCTGCCTCGACTCAAATCACGACGGCGGCAAAATTGCACGAGTGGCAATTTACAGGAACGCCGGATACGTATTAGGTGGCATTATGTAATGTCGTAGCATGATACTTCTTGAATTAGCGTGTTACTCGCATGTATACTCGCTTATACCGTGTTTTTTCTAGCCTTTGTATACCTATGCGATTTTTTTTTTTTTTTTTTTATAAGAATTTTTCTGAGTGTAGGAATATATGCGACATGTGCAGCGACGTTTAAAGTGAAAATCAAGCTTATTAATTACGGTGTTATTAACTGAACGCGTTGTGTTATTTTTTTTTTTTTTTTTTTCATTTTGATATTGATTTGATGGTGGAGGAATTTGAGGAAATTGTTTGATTTTTTTTTATTAAAAGAGAACTGGGAAAATTTTGTGGAAAAATTGGTTTGAAAATTTATGTTGATTTTTTTTTAATGTACTTTAACACTGTGGTAATGTTTTTTTTTTACTGTTTTTATTTTGTTATTGAATTCGATGATGGAGGAATTTGAAGCAATTGTTTGATTTTTGAGATATTTTTTTGATAAAATGGAAACTGGAGAAATTTTGTGGAAAAGTTGGTTTAGAAGCTTTTCTTAACATTTTTTGACACTGTTTAACACTGTGGTAATATTTTTTTTTTCATTTTCTTCATTTTGTTATTAATTTGATGTTGGAGGAATTGAAGGGAATCGTTTGATTTATGTGAGATTTTTTTGATGAGAAGAAAGCTAGGAAAATTTTTTGGAAAAGTTGGTTTGGAAATTTTTGCTGATTTCTTCAAATGCAGTTTAACACTGTTGAAATAATTTTTTTTTTACTTTGTTATTGGATTTGATGGTGGAGGAATTTGATGGAATCGTTTGATTCCATTTTTTATTAAAAGAAAACGGAAAATTTTGTGGAAAAGTTGGTTTGAAAATTTATGTTGATTTTTTTTTAATGTACTTTAACACTGTGGTAATATTTTTTGTTACTGTTTTTATTTTGTTATTGGATTCGATGATGGAGGAATTTGAAGGAATTGTTTGATTTTTGTGATATTTTTTTGATGAAAAGAAAACTAGGAAAATTTTATGGAAAACTTGGTTTAGAAGGTTTTCTCAACTTTTTTTGACACTGTTTTAAACATTGTGGTAATATTTCTTTTCATTTTCTTTATTTTGTTACTAATTTGATGTTGGAGGAATTTGAGGGAATTATTTGATTTTTTAGACAAAAAGGAAAATCGGGAAATTTTGTGGAAAAGTTGATTTGGAAATTTTAGTTGATTGTTTTTTATGCAGTTTAAAATTGTGTTAATGTTTTTTTTCATTCTTCTTATTTTCTTATTAAATTTGATGTGGGAAGAATTTGAAGGAATTGTTCGATTTTTGCGAGGTTTTGTGGATAAAATGGGAACTGAGGAAATTTTGTGGAAAAGTGGGGTTGAAAATTTTTCTTGACTTTTTTTGACACTGTCTAACTCTGTGTTAATATTTTTCAAGTTCATTATTGAATTTTATGTTGGAGGAATTCAAGAAAATTCTTTGATTTTCCTAAAATTTTCAAAATAAAAACGAAACTGTAAAAAAATTTTGTGTAAAAGTTGATTTCAAATTTTTTCGGTGATTTTTTTAAAATCAATTTTTGTATCAAATTTCAATACAAAAATTCTCGTAAAAGCAGAATTATAATTTTGTTAAATATGAATATGAAAATAATTTTTAACACTAAAAAAAAAAAAAATAATAGTTAAAAAATTTTCTTGATTTTCCCATGAAACAAAAAATGATTTTTTCATTTCATTAAAACCACGAAAACACAACAAAATACAACAATTCAGCATAATTATACATGTCTAAAAATTTAAAAATACATTTTCTTATAATAATTATAAATTCTACAATAGAAATTTATAAATAATTAAATTTATCTACAATTTTACTCAAATATCAAAATAAAATTTTATATATAAAATGCTCGTATACAATATAAGCGGCGATACGTGATCTACGTTTACTATCGTTTTTATGTTTTCCGTCTAAGAATTATGCCATTAGTGATTGCAAAGAGTTACATGGTAATTTTATTTATATCGAAGAGCACAAGAATAAATGGATATTAAATATTGAAGGCGTAGAAGTTGCGTGCCGGGTTATGGGGATATTGTTGGGGTAACAAGAAATTGAGAATATCCAATATATATTTTATGATGAAATATAGAAGTCTATGTTCATCGTTAAATTATTATTCGAGCTTTATATGTATTTTAAATATTTTTTTATTTCCAAGTTGATGAAAAATAAATGAACGCAGTATAAAAAATTTGTATAAAAGTTCACTAGGAAAATTGTGTCTATTTTCGACGCAAATTTTAATACAAGAATTTGTATTTCAGCAGAAAAATGATTATCACAACAAATGAATAAATAATATTATAACAAAAAAATAGTATTTATTAATAGCAAAAAATATTATTTTGATTTGACGAAACTTTTAAGTAAAAATTGTTCAAAAAAAAAGTTTAATTCCACATGAATTTATTTATTTTTTTGTCTTTATATTTAAATAATTTTCATAAATGATTATTGAGTAATTGCTGTCATTAATTATGTAATTTGCAATGCATTTATTTGAATTATGTTCATTACTTTTCGTTGATATAATAATTAATTACAGTAATTATTCTCAGTGTAATTTTAATTGTGAAAACTTTTGATTAAAATCATTCGTTTGATGTGTAATTTATATTTATTTTGTTTTATACGTAGTTTTGTTAATTAGTGGGAAACAAAAAAAGTTTAAAATATCAACGTCACCTTGGGGCTCATGAAAATAAACAATTAAAAGGCCTCGAGCTCAAATGTGAGTTAAAATAAAAAGAAGTTTATTAAATATAAAAAAAATTATATTTTATTTTTGCTGACATCAAATTTGAAGTCGAAAGTTAACTTTATATATTTTTTCCAGAACCTCTAAATAATTTTTCAATAATTGCTGTTTTATCAGAAAACTCGTTAGTTATCTAACTGAAATAAAAAATAAATTAATCAAAAAATGATTAATAATTATTAAATTTTTTATAGCTCGAAAAATGTTCATGAAATAAAATTGATTTTTTACTCAAATCATTGTATAATATATTATTTATTTACCGAATTAATTCATGGGCAGTATTCAGGAATGTTCAAAATGAGAATTTGACTAATCTAAAATGAAACAAAATTTTGTAATAATAATAAAAATAAGAAAAAAAAAATTTTTTTTTATTAGTGTTTTATTTATTTTTATTGAGTTTGCTAGATTTTATATAAATAATTATATTGTTGATGATATATTTATGTAATTGAATGTGAAATTTGAGTGAATTTGTAGTGAATTGGTGAATATATAATGTAGTTTTTTCATCTTATAAGTCAGAATTTGAAAGTGAACCAATCAAAAGTATTATCAAGCCATAAATCATCGTTCGAAATACTTTTTGTTCTATATCGACCATCACAGTTTGAAAGACGGCAGAAAGGTTGTTCCAGCAGCTAAGAATTTCATAACTTCTTAATTGCAAATACCACAAAAGCACCACTCATTTACATTTATATATCGCATTCCAATATTGCATAGCATCAAACATAGTTCGTTCTGGCTTATATTTTTTACGTTAACGACCTCGTCAACGATACTCACTAAAATAGAATTAATTACAAGAATCAACGTATATACCTTAGAATATTTTGTCTAAAAGTCCGCTGAAAATTTGTATTAAAATTATGTTGAATCAACAGATTATTCATGTGATTCAATTTAATTCAAATGATATGTTGAAATAAGCTCACAAAGAATTAAAAAATATGTTGAATTATTTATTTAGAGATTTAATTGGACATATTTGTAGTTTCACGGACGAAAACTTTGTGTTAAATTTTCTGTACAGAATTTTGAATTAGAAAATATCAAATATAATGTTTTGGTTGTGATATTTATAAACGATTGAATTATTCAATTGTTTTTGGAATTTATTTTGGAATATTTTGAATTTGACTCATGTTATTGTAAGTACGTGAAATTATTGCAAGACTTTTCGCGTGTAACAGTGGCTATTGTTATATTATTATCAGTGAATTTTTTTTATAAAATATCCCGACAATGAACATTGATTATTTTTTCAATAAACAAAAAATTTCATATTGAATATTTCATTGTATTTCTTGGAATAAATAGAGTTGACCAAGTAATTGTATAATTCATCAAAATATTCAACATCCACAATGTATGATGAGTTTAAATAAATAATCCCAATTTAACACAAAATTAATGTAACAAAACAACTTAAAAATTATGTAACTTCCACACATTCATTTATTGATTAATTCCAACTGAAATTTTGTGTTTCAATGAACATAAAAAACAATTCATCTCCCACAAAATGACTCTATTCAAATAATATTTATATTCATAATAAAACATATATAAAATAATATTCCCTTCATGAATGAATACAAAACTAGTTTCATAAAACCTATATTATTTACGTCCAAAAAAGTAACATACATTATTATACACTTCTCGCAAAAATTAAAGGAACAAAAAAAATTACCAAATTTTTTGGTCATTTTTGACGGGCTGTATTTCAGTGAAAAATTGTCGTATCGACAATTAAAAAAAAAGATTTTCAAGCTTTAAGATTCTAGTTTTCAGATTTTCCATTGAAAAATTTTTAGAAGCAGTAATTTTTGTGTGATCCTTAGAGAAAGGATAAAAAAAATGTTTGCTAATTTTTCACATTTTATTTTTCAGTCCATGGGCATGGAAATTTTTTTTCGAGATACGCCAATACATGGGTCGGATAGCCTGTTTATTCAGCTTCAATTTCCTTTTTTGAAGACCACGGTACGACCTTTTGTTTCCGAGATATCAAATTTTGAATGCAAAAGGATCCTTTTTCATTCAATTACCGATATTGACTTGACGCAACTACTGGTCGTACAGCAAATCAAAGGACAGTTCTGAAATCTGGAAAAAATCTCCTACAAGGTTCTTTCATGTTGTTTTGGACAAAAAATATTTTAGGTACTGATTATCAGATTAGATTCCCGTTGAAAAGTTTGAACAAATGATGAGTTTGCTTACTAGCTACGATATGAAATAAATCTAACATGAAAATAATTATAACATATTCTGAAGTGCGACAAATGGGAAATATTTGAATATTGGCGCGTTTGATGAAATGTTTGATGACGTCGACTGCGGAGAAGAACTAAAAGTCGTGAAAAAAAAAAATAACTCCATCTATTTTATCATCATAAATTTTTTTTACTGTTATTTCTCATGAAGATTTTCGCAAATTCGTTCGCGGTTTATACACATCTCTTATAAGTCATGATATGAGATAAATTTGAATTTACTTTACGACACCTTATGAAGCTTGGCGAAAATATAAACCTTGTGTTGGATGTTGTCATCACAGCAGTTATTTTATGAGAGAAAAGGGCAACGTTGCACCAGGCGAAGATTGGTATATGACTTTCATGCACTTCCTCTTTCTCATTTTCTCTCTTTTCTATCTTTCTTTACCTCGGGTGCAATCTAATTTATGAGCTTCACCCGGGAAATCAAATCTTCTTCTTATATGAAGTAAAAAGTTTGCAGCGATACTTGGTGGTTTTAAATGCTTCCAAGTGAGATATAAATTTTCCAACCAAGAGTTTTGCTGTTGAGTCTTAATATACCCAACGATTAAATAAACCTCTCGACAATAATAAATACAAAAGCTGTCTAGCTGTTTATTTACATATCATAATTAATTTTATAGTGGTGTGAAATATTCAGGAAAACTAAATGTTAATAAAATTTACAGAGGAAGTTTTTGCCAATTAAAAATCAGAAAAATTATGTGAAGATGAATACACAAATTTTCTCAATAGATTCTGATAATTATTAGATTGCAAAAAAATGAAAGGGAATTTATTACTACACCCAAAAAAAAAAAGGACTTAACTCAATTCTCAGCGACTTGATAGAAGAATAATAGCTCAAGTCTACAAAAGTCTTGATCCAAGTCTACGAAATGTCTTGATCCAAGTCTAAATATGACTTAATCCAAGTCTGAAAATGTCATAGTTTAGATTTGAAATTTTCCCGCTGTAAAATTAATCATTCGGACAATAACTTAAGCCAATATCAAAATTAAATTAAATTCCAGTTTTATTGTTCAATTAATAAATTAATTAAACAAATAAAAAGTGTCACAATTCACACGTAAATGTGCACATTTAAATAACATAGGAAAAAATTTTTTCCCCATGTTATTTAATTGGAAAAACGAAAATTACGAAGAGCCATTCAAATATATTAACATTAAGAGCTCTGCTTCAAACAGGCTTCTTTTTTCATCGATCAGTAAGTTTTCAGCCGGATTTTTTGATAAAAAAAAAAGTGGCCCAAAAATGACGAACCCCAACGTACAGTCCATACAAAAAGTATAAAATTATTGTTCTGCGTTTTCATGTAATGATAATCACATAAAAACAGCTTATACTCATTTTTTGAATTATCTATTTTCTGTTTTTTATTTCTATTTTTAGAAAATAGTGAGTAAATATAATTTCATCAAATCTCCATTGAAAATTTAAAAAAATTTTAATCAAGCTTAAAAAAATCTTCGATCAAGATTTTAGAAGTTTTGGATCAAGACTAAAAACAACTTGAATCAAGTTTATTTTCGACTTACCTTTTTTTACGACTCATTTAACTCAAGACATGTGTAATGTCTTGAGTCAAGCATATTTCAGACTTGTATCAAGACTATTTGTGTCAAGTCGGAATCGCGAATTGATTCAAGACTTTTTTTTTTGGGTGTAGAGCCGAAATTTACATCCTATTTTCATGGTCCGAAGCGTTCCTTGAATCTCATATGATACTTCAAGTCCAGCTATGAAGTTCTCTTTTGCGCCTTCACCTCCTCAAAAATTAAAAGTTGGAGCCTATATGTGTATTCTTTTCAAGCTAACTTTTGTTTACTTCCCGAGAGAGCGTTCGATCGGCTGATTCCGTAATATCATCGGCCATCTTCGACCATTGCACAGCAGCGACATAGTGACAAATGACTATACTACTTTTTATTACAAAAATTCGTATAATAAGTGATTTTTCATTCATTTATGTAGGTGATGTCATAAAACATTTTTCAAAATTATCAGTATTTTTGGACTTCTAACCATTTATAAAAATAATAAAATTCGGCTCTTTCATAACACATAGGCATTGAAAAAGCCACCTAATGTTTTGAAAGAGCCAAGTTCTTATTACAGGACTGAAATTTTAGATTAACAAAGATATTATTTACTAATAATGTTAAGATATAATTTTATATCTTATATAATTATAAAACGTTTTATATAACGCAAACTCTGGATGAAATATTCACTTGAATCTAAGAAATTTTCATGAAATTAGCCGTTTGAGATCAATTATTGCAATCTGACTAAGTACGATCTTTTTAAGAACTCATATAATTTTATTTGATGTATCTGAGTCTGTCTCATTATTTATTTTAGATTTCTTAGTAAGAGCTTTTTTGAGGGACCATATAAAGCAAGCTTTTTCATCACACTGCAGCCCGGCTCTTCCAAAACATATTCTCCCAAGAAACATAACCCCGAAAATTAGTATGAAATTAAAGATTTGCCTGCAAAATATATGTGGTATTAGAAGGCCTAATATATCTATAAAATTATTGTATAATCATGTGACTATTAGTTTTGTCCGTATAGACGTCAAAAATAAATAAAATGAACTCAAAAACTTACTTTTTGACAACGAAATTTTCAATGTGTCGCATCAACGTCGTTTATTATTGATATATTGTCAAATATTTGTGGGCGGCATTTGGCTAGTTGGACTATTTTCAAATAATAATATATCCATGATTTAGGCTTTAATACAAATCAAAGCCTAAATTGATTAATTTTGTTTTTTCGCCCTAGTTTTGTTAGCTCAATTATGAATGCACCAAAGGAGAGAATGAGCAATTGTTAGTTGAAGAAAACTTGTTGAAACTGGATTAATATGAATTATCGTCAAAACTACATTTATATAAACTCTTGAGACGATAATCTCTTGATGATATAAGTTGGTGCAACTGTAGATAACTATGGATATTTGATTGCTTTTTAGTCATTTGGAAAAATATATATGACTTGTGTGAAAGTTGATAGAAAACAAAAATAAAACTACTCACTAGATTAGGATGATTTAGTTTGAGTTTATAGTGGAGGATTTTGTGGAAAAGTCCACATAAAATTTGTGCTTACTGTTTTTATTGCAGATTTTGTATCAAATTTTGGAACAAGAATTTGTGTTGGAGTAGAAAAATAATTTTATGATGCATTAATGATATTTTATGTTTGATCTATAATAACATAAAATTTTTGTCTGATGTAGTAAATAATTTTTGTTTAATATCATATAAGAGTTTAATATAATATTTGTGTTGTATTGAATTCATATAAATATTTTGTTGGTTTAACATTATCTTTGAGCGAAAATTGTGTGAAAAAAATTTTAGCAGAAAATTTAAGTGGACTTTTATCCAAAATTTTTCACTGTGTAACAAATTTGATTGCTTCATTCATATTTACTTGACTAATAAAAATTATTATCTGTCAAGACACCAAAAAAAAAAAAAATTCACGTCGACGTTTTGTTACTCCAAAAACCATTTTTTTTAACGCAACAAAAATAATTATAAATTAAACCATCTAAACAACTCATTCAAACTATATTATTTATTCATATCAAATCACTTTTACCTATTTACAAATTACTTTTATCAAAATTATATTTCCTCCTCAAAAAAAAAAAAAAAGAAATACTTAAAATTAATTCAATTTCATGTACAAATTCCCAA
>JAQQBS010000001.1:7884531-7895371 GCA_030347275.1 Microctonus aethiopoides
TCTTTTTACGTTACACATTTTCGTTTCATAAATTTCAATTCACACCGTCCCAAAAGAAGTTTCACTTCAAAAAAAAATCCAATCATTGTCGTTTAATAATGAGATATTAATTGGACTATTTTTGTACAATGATGATTAATTTACTCCCAAACTACTGAAATCACCAGCAATTAAATGAATCAAACCAAAATTTCTATTGTGTATTAAATTCAATATGATTCATTCATACTTTTTTTTTTTCAAGCAATATAATTTATTGTACCAGACATTATTTCAAAAAATCTCAGTATTTTACATTATAATAAATATTGTGCGAATCAAAAAAACCATCAGCATTTCATCAGCATTCTGCAATCAATATCGAATAAAACTGATACTCGATCAATTTTTTTCGAATTATAGACACAACTCCTTCAGAATATTAAAATTAAAATCGTACATAAAATTGGTTTCAATCAATAATAAAGACCCCAAAAAAATTGTGTATCATTAGAAATTTAATTGAACTTGTATCGATAAAAGTAAATGACTTTCATGATAAAAGAATTGAAAATGATTGGAATAAAGAATTCAGTATAAAGTCCAATATCTTCATGAAAAGTAAAGCACAATCAACCTATTTAATTTCCTGCTCTGAAATATAATCACGTAATTATACTTAAATCATTTATAATTATACCTGAAGTGTACAATCATTTCTGTAAATAACTGTAATTGATCAGAAAATTACATTTTTATATATAAAAATATGGATTTATATTTATTTTCAAAAAGATTTTGGTGGGATCGATGATGTATATAAAAAGACGATTTTCTAAATTTGTATCATTCGTTGATCATAAACTAACAGTGAATTACCAACAATCATTAAGCATCAAAATGAAATTTTACGGTTTATCTCTGTTTATTGCAATGGCAGTTTTTCTGTTCACTTCTGTACTTTCATCAGCAGTTCATGTGAGTATAAATAATAAATATATTATATAAACATTAATGAATAAATTTTGTATCTATCATTGAATATTTTTCTTTGTTAATTATTGATTATTTGTGTATATAAACATTTTTATTTTTATTTTTGTAGCAACCAAGACACATCCGCCATTCTGCATTTCGTAAGTTGTTACTAATTCATTTTGATCTATAAATTAAATAAAATAATTATAGAAAAATGGGAGACATGTAATATTTGAATTATTTTATTCATTTTTTGATATGGGGGATTTTCGATGGGAAAAAATCAAAATCGTGGCAGTAATTGGATTTTTTACTGTACAAAGTCAATAATTTTGTGTGAAAGTTCATGAAGACATTTTTTTAAAATTTTTTTCTCAGAGCTTTCGCTTTATAGTTATGCTGAATTAACGCAATATTCATGAGATTTTGTTTCAACATTAATGTTATGTCAAAGACCCGCATCAATTTAAATAATGTTCCATTAATAAATTCATTCATTTTGGCAGACAAAAATCTAGTGTTAGATTCAATATAAAATATTATTAATTCAAAAATTAATTTTTTACTTCAACACAAACTCTTCGATTAATTTTTTTGTGAACTATTTCACAAATTTTTTTATCGTTTGTGCATTTTGAAATAATAAATAAAAGCAGTGAATATTATTACTAACAATTAGCTGAGATTACTGAGAATTATTTTATACATGATATAATTTATTGCAATTATTTAATTGTTGTTGGAAATTTTTTTCTAATATTATATACTAATTTTTGGTGATTTCTTTCTTGATTCATTCAGTGTGTGACAGGGATACCGAGTGTCCATTCGAGCTGGTATGCAGAAATGGCGTTTGCACTAATCCAAGAAGCTAAGATTGAAAATTAAAGTTACATTAAAATAACCAAATGCAAACCAAGATCTGCATTCAAGCATAATGTATTTATTATTCCATCTATAATATAAATGATTTCAAGAAACTCAATATTGTCATTTATTAACAAACTATCATGGAAAATATACTAAATGTAACAAAATAAACACAAAATACAACTTTATTAGACATTATAATTTTTTATACGAACCTTCTTCTTCTCGATATTTCTAAAAATTATTTCTTCATACAATTGACAAAAATTTCTCGATAAAATAATTTTTTTCGACCTCAACGACCGATAAATATTGTTTATTATTCATTTCAGTCAAGTTTATATTCGTTTTATCATGACAAAAAAAAGATATAGGAACAATTTTTACATGTTACGAAAGTATACAAAAATGAAAAAAAAAAATTCACAAACAATTTAAAACCAGTAAATTAAATTAAATTTATTGAATTAATACGTTATATATCTTCCTTCTCATCCGCTCCTTACCCACACACCCACTCTCCCTTGACTAATCAATTTGAATAAATGATTAAACAAAAAAGAAAATAAAAACAATTTATTTGTACTTTAAAAAGTAAATAATTGTGAATTTTTTAATAATTTTTTTATTAAAATTGTGTTGAAGCTTTTTTCAATATCCAGAACTCACAAATTATATTGTGAACTTGATTTTATGTCTATTTTTATTACTCAGAAAAATGTACTATTGAAAAAAAAAATACAAAATAAAAACTGAAGTTATCGAATTTTATTTTTTTTTTCAAATTTTGGAAAATAATCTGCCTCAAAAATGCTGAATACATCAGCATGAATTCATTATATTTGCATCTTTGCAATTGATATAATGGAAATGTGATAGTATTTTAACAGATTGTCAAACAAAAAAAAAAGAAGATAAAATTCATGTGAAATGGAAAGACAAAGAAAATTGATGAAAACACATACGTCGCATAATTGAAGAATAATCGGCACACATATCGCACGATTCGTTTTTCACTATCGCACATTTACTTTCTATCCATTTTCCCCGGAATGAAATTTGAACGTCAATGTGCAGCACTCGCACAAATCCACCCTCAACTGTACCACCCATCTTCTATTCCTTCATTTTTTATTTTTCAATTTTTTTTTTTTTCTATATTATTTTTTCCTATCCGAACGTGATTGAATACGAACGCACGAGATGTTGCAATTTGTGAGTCAATGAGCATGAAACGATAATGCAAATGTGTAAAAATAAAAAAAAATTTGGCCAATTGATACAAGTTCTCTTTTCAAATTCGTCATCATTCACCTACGTTTTTATCGCTTGCATTTCGTAGAAAGAAAAATATATCAACTGATATTATTTTTCATATGGATACTTTATCAAATGATACGTTTGCAAATGGAATAAAAATTCGTTTGCATATATACATAGTAAAAAATTTTGTGCGAAAGTTGAAGCTAAATTTGTGTTGAAATTATTTTAGTTAAATTAAAATGTTGAGTGTTTCTTATAGAACTCGACGAGATAAGACTTTTTTGAAGAATAAAATTTTTCGATATCTCGCTTAGTTTTCGAGATATCGAAGCTCAAAAACTTTTTTTTTTATTTTTTGTTTTATTTTATGTTTAATAGTTTTTAACAAAATAATACTCAAAAAAGTTTTATTTCATCAAGGAAAGTATGTTTGTATTTATATGTATGCAAGTACACCAAAAATAAATTCAAGTTATCAATTTATTACTCTTAGATCAATTTTTTTTTCTATTTTCTTTTGGGTTAGATGAAAGTGGCCTAAAATGAGACGCCATTTTTTCGATTGAGTACTATTCGAAAACTACAAACCGTTGGGTAAAAGTAAAATATTTTTTTAAAACCTCAGAAATATTGCTTTCATATTGGAACACTCAGAATACCGTTCATTTTAACAATTTATTGCATTTCTCAAAAATATAAAAACTGTCATTCACCATTTTACCCTTACTACTATGGGTAAAATGGTAAATTTGAAAGAAAACACATTAAAATTTATTGAATACAAGTAACAATTCTTAATTTTGAAACTAAACATAGAAAACAGATAGTAAACATATAGAAACTTGAATAAAAATATTTTTTTCCAACATAAAGTAAAATATGTCTTTTTATTCGGTTTCATCACAAATATCGCATATATATGTCCTTATTTTTGGGCAAACACCAGCACAATTCACATGTGCCCATTGCTTGCACTGACAGCATCGAATCCACTTATTTTTAGATTTAGATTTTGAAAATGGTATACTATGACAGTCTGAAATGGTGGACATTCCGTTTTAGACCAATGGCACCATTTTACAAAACATAATTAATTTTTGTACTTAAAGAAAAAATCATAATTTTCCAACTATTGAAACATATTAAATATAATCTATTCATAAGTGTACTCACCTATAGTTTTGTAGAAAATCTCCACCTTTTACGATTATTTTAACTTTATTTATCCACAAGAATAATACTTCCTAATGAGCAACTTCGAATATTTATGCTTGTATAAAATTGACAACAGGTACGATGTCAAAAATTTCGTTGAAACTTCTGGAAGCGATTTCGAGTCCTTAGCAACATGTTGCCAAGACCACACTTCAGCGGGAATTTCAAAATCACGAAATTCCATCTCACCCTATTATCCCATTTTAGGACACTTTCCCCTATCTTTGTGGTTCCTCAATCAAATATATCTTTAAGCTACAAAAAATTCTTCTTCAACAAATTAAACGTTCGAATTAGTCAATACTTGGCTCATTAAAATTTTTGTCTCACCTAATGAGCTCACTAAGCAAATTTTGATGTGACTCAAACATGACTAGTTATAATAATCATACGTACAAATATTGTACAGTGAGAACAGGTGAAATATACACAGAGTAATGGATCATTCATCACTCGTATGAATAGATATAAAGATATAGAACTGTATGAAAGCGAAATGTAACTTTCCACCTCGAATTTAGCTATAAACATACATAGATACTGTACAAACACACTGAAACCATTCAACTAAACATGCATGTTGAAGTTATATTACAAAGTCCTCAAGGCATGTTATGTTCCCATTCGTCTACACTCTACACTTACATTGCACCTTCACTAAGTGTTTGAAATTCAGTTTTTGTATACACAGTGAAACATTTTGTGTAAAAATCCACTGAAAATTTGCCTTGACTATTTTTGACACGAATTTTGTATCTGATTTTGAATCGAGAATTTGTGTTGAAGCAGAAAATAATTTTGCGTTGACTCAATAATATTTTTCATTAAATCTTAGACTAAATTTTTGTCTGTCGAACTAAATAAATAATGTGTTATTTTAAATGAATTTATCTGTTGTCTTAATATAATTTTTCGAGTGAAATTTGTGAAAAAAAAATTCCTAAACACAAATTCTTAATATACTTTTACACTAAATTTCTTATTATATTAGAATTTTGGTTAATTTATTTCAATTTATTGAATCAAAAAGATTTATTTTTGGTTATGAGAGTAAAATTAAATTCAAATTGTTTAAAATTTTTTTAAACACAATTTGAATAAATATTTGAATTTATCAAATCAATCAGCTAGTTCAAATTTAATTATTTATTCATATAAAATTATTCTTACTATCATAAATTCATATATAAATTCCTTGAATGGATTACTAATATAAAAAAAAAAAATTGAAAATTCACTAAAAAAAAAACATCGTTTTAATTTAGCCTAATTTTTGAGTAAAAATTCTCAACAAAAAAATTCCAACACAAATTTTGTGTGGACTTCTACAATAAACAAATACACACATCAAATCCATTCAATTTCCCAACAAAATTTCCGTTATCCATCTAATATACAAAATACTGATTAATAAACTAACTAACTAGCTAACTAAATAGATAAAAAAAAACTAACTAAATAAACAAAAAAAAAATTGCACCAACACGTGCTTCACATTTATAAACTAAATCAGACACATTTTCATACAATCCCCATATTAAAGACATTTAAATTTCGCCCCCTAGTTCAATAATTCATTTTTTGAATATTTCCCTTTTTCCTTCACACAACTAATAAAATAGAAACACAAAAAAAAAATTGATTATCACAACTCATACAACTTAAACAACATAATACAATGTATATTGTATAATATCTATCACAAAACACCAACCCTAAATGTAATATGAAATAAATCATATTGTCCCCTATTTGGAAAATGAAATTTTTGTACTATATGTCTTCACATTTTATCGTTTTAAATGGCATTGCATTTTTTTGTTGCACGTGCTCGCAGTTGCCCCTTCGAAGCCACTGAAATGGATATCTATAAAAGGTTCTCTATTCTCAACCCGTCGTCTCCACCCCTTACCTCATTTAACCTATACGTTATTTTCTATCATATATATTGATAAAAATTTGCACACACAAACACACACACACGCGCAGCCACGTATGGAAGCGCCAATTTCAACCAGCGGTATTTTTCAATGGTAAAAGGGGTTTCATCGTATTCTGAACGAAAGATTTTACACACCAATAACCAAACGGTCCGCAAGTTCCTTCTGCATCGATCCATTGACCCGTAAAAGTTTCAGCACACGCTCTTTTATCCTGAAAATATGTGCGGGAAAAATATGGTGCAGACGAATCGCCAAAGTATAATGCATTTACTGAAAAATCGATATTCGGAAGATATAGAAATATTGAGAGATGAAGGAATGTGAGAAAATGAAGAATAAACGGGGGAAAAAAAATCTATATAATTTTGTAATGTGATGGTATTATTTTCAGGACGAATTTTGAGATAGTGGAATGAAATTTAGGGGAAATTTATGAGTATATATATACAGGTGGAAAAAGGGAAATGTAGAGAAAATATATAGTGGTTGTGTATAAAGCTGAAGGTGGAAATGAATGAGTGTTTATAATACAGTTGGATACTTATATTTAACTGAGTATTTGTTGAATTATATTTTTTGTCAATTATTTCGTGTTTATACTTGACCTGAATTTTAATATTTTTAATTGGAATGGAAGAAGTGTATTATGATATTTTTTTTTTAAGATTATAGTTGATGGTTTATTAATGGAGTTGATATTTTATGAGAAATAAAATTAATTAGCTGTTTATATTATGAGCATTTTAAATTGAGATTTTTATTTTATTTTTACTCAATGGCAGATGAATTATAAATTTAAAAAATTTAATGTTGGAGTTTAGGATTTTATACGTTTTCTTCTAGATTTTCTTAGAAATTGAGATTCTTTTATAATTAAACAGCAACTCGAGTAAATAATTTGTTAATACGTTGAGATATTTTTTGGTCTACTATTCAAATAAATTTTCGCTATTGCCAAAAATTCATCACAAGTAAAAATAATAATTTCAAAATATTCTCAATCTGATTTTTTAATTACAATTATTAATAAAAAAAAATTAAAATTACTCTGTGACAACAAATTAATTGAAGCGATTGAATGTATAATACTGAATGAAATATTTGTGTCAAACAATTAATATTTACTCCAAACAATCATCATTTATTTCGTGGCTGCAAATTGCTTTGTTTAATTAATCTCATCCTATTTTTAGCCAAATATAAAACTATTTTTATCTATAAAATAAACCAAAAATAAAATATTCCAAATACAAAATAAGATTTCGTGAAAACAAATATTAAACTATCTAATTCAATTCTTTTTTTTTACAGATATTCTAAAAAATTAGCAATCTTCCATAATCAAACTACAATATCGATATTTCAGATAGTATAAAAAAATTAAAAACCCGATAAAATATGAGACAATAAAAAAATAAAAAAAGCAAAGAAGAAACCAATACAATTTTGCACCGTGATATTATTATTTTCAAAACGAATTCGAGATAGTGAAATGAAATTTAGCAAAAATAGCTTTATCTACAGTTTCAGTAATACGATCATTTTCATTTTCATCCTTCGCTCATATATATATATATACATATTGATACGTACGGGAGGTGGATGTGAAGTTCCACTTTAGATGCGATATATTTCTCAGTGGTAATGAGGTAGAATCGATAACATCATCGAGAGGGCGTCTGGTACGCGGTCCTTTCCACGCCAGTTATTTGATTTTCTATCGCGATGAGTGAACCTCGTCGTCATTACAGTGGTGTGAGAAAGAAACGCCAGCACACGAGAAAAAAAAAACGAAATGATGATGAGTGAGAGAGAGGAGATGAGTGAGAAAAATTGAGAACACAACAGAGACGGAAAAAAAATAAAAATGAGATTTTTATCGTTCTCACATTAAGGGTTGTTACGGCCACGTTTTTTTTTTTTTGCTTTTGTTATCGGCAGGCGTTTCACGTGTATAATATACATTTCCCTACACATATATGTGTGTACATATGTATTTAGAAAGTATATAGTACATGTGAGTGCACGCAATGACATGGATTGGAAGGATAAAAATAGTTGAGAATAAAAAGAATTTGTTGTATTGAAAAAAATATTTAATTAATTAGTGGTGGTTTTGTATGGTTTATATTTTTTTTTGGAATTGTTGTTATTTGTTGTTATTGATTTGGTATCATCCAGTTGATGATGAGGAGAAGAGATAATTGGGAGGTTGGTTTATTTTTTGAGTGAATGGTTCATTTTTGAAATAAATTTTTGTAGAAATTTAATGAAAATTTTGTGTCTGAATTTTTTTTTTGACAATTTTTACACAAATATTAGATCTAATTCAGACAATAAATTTTGTTTCTAAGGAGAATTTATTTATTTTTTGTTTCATTTAGTATGAATAAATAATATAGTTTTGATGAGTTGATTTGTTGGGTTGTTTAATAATTATTTAAATTGCGTTGAAAAAATTTGTTTTAAGATTAATGGACGACATAAGTTTATTTTAATGATTGTTATTGGCCGAATAAATTCAATTAAAACAATTAAAATTGTTACACAGTGAAAAATTCGGTGTAAACGTTCGCTCAAAATCCGTGTAAAAATTTTTTTACACAACTTTCACTCAAAAATTCTGATAAATATTCTCAACAATTATATAATTTGATTCAACACAAAATTTATTTATTTCAACAGTCAAAAATTTAGTGTTAGATCAGATATAAAATATTATTCAATCAACTCAAAATTTTCTACTTCAACAAAAGTTATTGTTTCAAAATTTGATAAGAAATTCGCGTTAAAAACAAAAAATACAAAATTTGACTTAATTTTTCCACAAAATTTTCCACAAAACGTCAATCGAATAATTTATTTGCATAAAAGTATTAAGGACTCGTGTCCGAGCCTAAAATTTGAAAGTTTTTGAAGAATTTTTTTTTTTGCGGAAAATGAAATTCAATTTTTTCATGAAAATTATATGTTATTATTTACATATTAAAAAATACAAAAAAATTTTTGTTGGATAAAAAAAAAATTATTAACGTCATTTTGGTGTCTTAAAGAAGGTCTCTCGAAAAAAAAGTAGGTGGCTGGCCCCCCTGACTACTCCTTTTGTAATCATCTGAAATCAAAATTTCCAAAAGATTATTACTTAGTAGGGTTGCCATTCCGTCCCGTACCTGCTTCAAAAAATTTGGATGAAAAATAAAAAAATGACGGCCTTGTTGGAAAATTTTTTTTAAAATCGACTTTTTTTTTGCTTCAAAATTAATTTTAAAAACAAATAAAAAAAAATAATTGATAAAAAAATCTAATTCTGGTACCGGACAGAGACATTGATGTGTAGAACCTTGTGTTAAAATTTCAGACTGATCCGTTGAATAGTTTTTTTTTAATCATTCGGGCCGACGGAAAAAAAGTAGTTTCGAGAAAAACACGTTCAAAGTTTGGAAAGAAAATTTTCATTGAAAATTTATACTTACATTAATCATCTATTGCTGGCGCGTATGTTCTCACCTTATTAAACTTTGAAAATATGCAAAAAAAAAAATATCAATTTTTTGAAAATCGGACACGAGACTACCCCCTTAATATAAAAACGTGTATAGTATTAAACAAAATGTCGAAAATTCAAAAAATTAAATCACCCTTCACCCCCTTTCGTATTTGATATAGAAACCCTGCAATGAATTTACAATATTCCTATACAGTCTAATAAAAAAATATGTGAAGAAAAAAAAAAATAGCGAAACGCGTCATAAATGAAGCATTTGCAAAAGCTTCATTGCAAGCTCACGCATGACTTTATTACGGTGTATGATGTAACCAAGAATATAAGGCAATTTTAATACAAGTTAGCAAATGAACTTTATGGTTTATATAAGCTCTGGGCTTGGGTTTATCAATCATCAATTCTGATGTAAAACACGTGCGCACGTGTGACGTGCACATGCAAAAGTAATAACTTTGAATATATTCATACAGAACGCAGTATAAAGTATCGCATATTATATAAAATGTTTTTTGATAGCTGAATTCATGAATATTATAATATTAATGAACGTGAATTAATAACATGACAATAACATTTTTATCAGAACAAAAAAATTTTTCTGCATGCTATAAAAGGATTCATTGAATATTAATAAATGAGGAATGATTTGTTAGCGATTTATTATGTATTAATTTGTTTACAGAATAAAAAATTTTGTGTGCAAATTAAATTGGGAGTATTAAAATGAATAATTTGACTGGAACTACAGAAATTCAGGAATGAAATAATCAAATATTTGTCTTTTAAATGACTGACAATGAATTTTTTTAAATTTTTGTTCAAATAAAGGACCCTATAAGGCAAAAACTGCAGTTATTAAATGCATTTTGAAAATTTGTAAGCGAATAAAATCTAGAAATGAAAAGAATTCTGGATTAAAATAAATTCTATGTTTGATAAATTAACTAATTTTTGAAAGCTTCTCAATCCTAACAATGATAAAAAGCAAGCGAGTATATTGGAGCTTTGACTTCATAACAAATATTTTTACCACTACCACTGCTACCACCACCACCACCACCACTACCACTACTACCACTACTACCAC
>JAQQBS010000001.1:7901577-7932805 GCA_030347275.1 Microctonus aethiopoides
AAAAGTGTAAGTATATCTGAATTTCCATTTACAACAAAAATCATTAAATTTTAGCAACAAATTTAGCATTTTAATTTTTTTTTTCATTAGTCCGCGTTGATTATTTTTAGAGCTTTGAATTCATTTGAATTATAATAATTATTCTCTATATTATTGAAAACACAAAAAACGAACAAAAAAAAATAATAATAATAATAATAGTAGTATATTATTTCATGAGGACGAGAAATATTACTTTTCAGGCGTCCCTGAATTCTGAATTTGTCCGCCGAACTACTACTACTACTACTACTACTACTACTACTACTACTACTACTACTACTACTACTACTACTACTACTACTACTACTACTACTACTACTACTACTACTACTACTACTACTACTACTACTACTACTACTACTACTACTACTACTACTACTACTACTACTACTACTACTACTACTACTATTACTATTACTATTACTATTACTATTACTATTAATACTATTACTATTAATACTATTACTATTATTATTATTATTACTATTGCTATTGCTATTGCTATTACTATTACTATTACTATTACTATTACTATTACTATTACTATTACTATTACTATTACTATTATTACTACTATTACTATTGCCATGACCATTGGCTTTGCCATTACTATTATTACTATTATTATTATTATTCGACGATCATTTTTAAATTTTAATAATAATAATAACAAATGATTAATATTTATTTTTGCAATCAACTTTGTTATTCTCAATATTTTCATCAAATTTTCAAGTCATTCATTCATTTTTGTTTTTTGTGTATTGATTTATTCATATAATAAGAAAGCAATTTTAATATTCTATACTTTGTCTGTGAAATCTCGATAATAAATTAATTTACAAAAAAAAAAAAAAAAAATATAAAAAAGAGAAATCAATAATTCATATTCAAGTGTTGTATTTCGTGTTTGCTCATATAAAGCTCATAGATTCATTATCAGGATGGAATTGTCATTGATGGAGTGAAACAATTATCAGTTAAAGAATTAATATCCAGACGTGTATTCGGAAAGTGGTTTATACATACAGCTTTGTCTATGTATCATCAGTGAACGTCAGACACAAATGAATATTCCATTGACTCAATTATTTCACGAGTGACATTATATATGTATACAGATATAGATATATATGTATCACAGCCCAATGATTTCCTGTATGTAATTACCTCGATAGGGTAGGTCTACATTTCGACGCAATCTACGGCTGCTGACCAGCTGACGTGATTGAGGCAACTTGGGTTAGCTTGAATGTCCATGGCGAAGATACTAGCATGCAAGCAAGCAACACTATATGATAGATATCGCGTGTGCGAGTTTCAGAGTGGCAACTGTATAAGCGATCGATAGTCAATTGGCTCGCAAATTTAATAGCATTTCATACCGTACATGTCACTGGTAATCGATGTGGTGGATAGATGAAGATGATTATTTGACAGGATGATTTGATTAACGTGTGTATTAATGTATAGTGAGACATTTTGCGTGAAAGATAAGTCAATATTTGTGTTGAAGTTTTTTTATGATAATTTTGTGGCGAATTTTATTGCAAGAGTTTTTGTTAAAACGGAAAAATTATGCATTGGAAAATGAATTGTTTTTCATGTTGATTGGAAGACAAAATTTTAATTGGAATTAATCAATAAATTAATGTGTAAAAGTAACACAATTATTAAGTTGTTTTGTTACATTAATTTTGTGTTTAATTGGGATTATTTATTTAAACTTATCATACATTGTGGATGTTGAATATTTTAATGAATTATAGAATTACTTGGTCAACTCTAATTATTTCAAGAAATGCAATGAAAAATTCAATATGAAATTTTTTGTTTATTGAAAAAATAATCAATGTTCATTGTCGGGATATTTTATAAAAAATATTCACTGATAATAATATAACAATAGCCACTGTTACACGCAAGAAAGCTTGCAATAATTGCACGTACTCGCAATGACATGAGTCACATTTAAATTATTCCAAAATAGATTCCAAAAACAATTGAATAATTCAATGCTTCATAAATCTCATAATCAGAACATTAAAATCAATATTTTTCGATTCAAAATTTTTATTTCCATGTTGAATTCACGTAAAAATAATTTTCTAATACAATTTCAACAGAGAAGGTTTATTGTTAATTTGCTTATTATATTAACTATCAATATAATATTTTAATTGTTATATTTTATCAACTATTAATATCATATTGAACAAATAAAAATATTAAATATTATTTATTGATATATATTTAATATCAATTTTTAATGCCACATATTTATAATTAATATTTTTTTATTCTTTTTAATAAAGTTACTGAAGTATTTTTTGTTTTTATGTAACTTCAATATACGAGTAATTATAATCACGAATGGACTAGAAAAAAATAAAAATAAATAAAATAAAAAAAATCCATCTTGTTCTCAATTGATTCACTCGACTTCCTCATCATTATTTTTTTCTTTTCTACAGAATGAAAAGCAAAAATAAAAATGATGCGGAAATTACAAGTTCTCATTTTGTAATTTAATTTATTAAAAACTCGGAATTCATTCAGGAATTAATATCAATTTAATTACCCACCCAACCCGCTTACTTTTCGTCCAGGAGAAAATATTAACCAATATAATAAACAATAGCCAAGGTTACACGCGAAAAAGGTTGCAATAATTTCACGTACCCAAAATGACATGAGTCAAATTTAAATTATTCCAAAATAAATCCCAAAAACAATTGAATAATTCAATGCTTTCAAAACATCGAATTTGATATTTTTCAATTCAAAATTTCATACAGAAAATTTAACACAAAGTTTTTATTTGTGAAACTACAGATATTTGTGTAAAAAAAAATTTCAACACAAAATTATCAACTATGTAACCTTAAAACAACTAACACTATCATTATTCACGAACACTAATAACACAAATAATCTTTCAAATCATCCCCCTGAAATAGCTTCAAACAAATACCACTTATTTTCCAACATTCTATATCAACTTCTCCGACTATTATCAAACCTTTTTATGCCCAATTTAACATCACTATCCTAATCATTACATCAATATTACCAGCTTTACTCAGCAATCATTCCAACATTTTTTTTCCTCCCCATTCCTCTTCAATAAAATTATTTAAATTCTTGCTCAAATATAATTTCAAAAAAATCCTTCGTGCGACCCATTTTGATAACCTCACCTTTTTTTTTTCTATTATCTACATTCATGCATAAATTATTATCACAATTATTCTGCAGTATACACCAGTGTTTGAAAATTGCGTGGCAGGAAAAAAATGCAGCTGTATTTATGAATAATTTACCATGAAAATTGTGTAGCGTGAAAGAGCACACAGCTTTGGATCCATGATAAGTGGGTTATGTAGACTTTACGAGCTTAAGCGAGAGGTGTTTGAGGTGAGCTGTCATGTCATTATATTATCGATAGTGTACATATATCTATGAAATTTATGAGGTTACAATAAGTGTGTAATATGCATTGCGTGACATAAAGTATCATGTAGACAGTAGATATGATAGAATAAAATGTTTAAACAAGTGATAATTGTGTATTCATTTTTACTGAACTTTTGCACAAAATTTTTTACAATTTTATTTATTATGGTGTTTCATTTTTAGGCGATATTTTTTTTTTTCGCCTTGCTCAAGGAAAATCTGATAATTTATGGAAAAAAAAAAAAATATTTCCTATAATGCTTAATTAACAATGAAGGAGCTTTATTAATATCATATTGAACAAATAATAATATTAAATATTATTTATTGATATTTAATATCAATTTTTAATGCCACATATTGATAATTAATATTTTTTTATTCTTTTTGATGAAGTTACTGAAGTTTTTTTTTTCATGTAACTTCAATATACGAGTAATTATAATCACGAATGGACTAGAAAAAAAGGAAAAAAATTTAGAAATTTTTTTTTGAAAGTTATTCAAAATTGAAAATTTCACAATTTTTCCGATTTCTTAATCTTATTTCTCAAATATCTCGAAAACTATTATAGATACACGAACGATCGCTTGTTTATTTCAAAGGGGATACTTGAGGCTATTGAAAAAAAATATTTTGAAAAAAAATTTTGAAAAATGAAAGTTTTATAGAATTTATAGCGTTTATTGTAAAATAATAATTAATGTCAGATCAATAAATTCCAGTTTAAAAAAAATTTGTTGTCACTCATAATCAACTTTCAGCTTTTCAGCACTACAACTTTTGGAAACTGTTGGTCGCAGAGCATTTGGGGTGAAAATTTTTTTTGTAGCAAATTTAATGCTCTACAAAAGCTGTAAATTCATTTTTTCCAAAAAAAATTTTTGATTATCGAAAAATCGAGTTGGAGTTGAAGAAAACTATTTTCTCGTGTTATTCATATATGGGAAATCGAATTTTTGAATAAGGAAAGCCTCTATTTAACTAAGAATCTTTTATTAAACGGGAATATTTTTTTTTCATAAATTATCAGATTTCCCTTGTGTACGGCGAAAAAAAAAAATATCACTTGAAAATGAAACACCCTAATATTTATGCATATATTTGTATTAGAGTGTTTCGTTTGAGGGGACTATTTTTTTTTCGTGCCATTGACGAAATATTACTCTAAATATTCAAAAAAAAAAAAAAAAAATCCCACCAAAAATGAGTTCTTAATTTTATTATTAAGTACTTCCTAAATCAATTTGAATCAATTTTTTTTTCTTTCATTCATAGCTTCGCGGAATTTTATGCTATCCCATTAGATTTTAGCAGAAATTGTACAAAAATATATAATCTTCAAAAGTGCCTATTACTGAATTATGTTCTATGAACTGCCCCACCGGTAAAAAATGTTACAGCTGATTTTTGCTCGAATTTCATTGTTTTTTTTTTATTTTTCACGAAAACTATCAACTTTACAGCAAAAATTAATAGAACCTTTTTTGTAGGAAATTGAATTCTCTACAAAATAGTTTTCTTGAAGAAAAACTGTAGAGCTGCTAGTTTCCGAGAAAAATCCAATTAAACAAACGGAAATTTGAAATTTCCCTGTTTAATTTATATTTAATTTAACTTTAACTATCGGCGAAGATCAACGACAATATTCATTACAAGAAAAAAAAGTAGTCCCCTCAAACGAAGCACCTAAATATATGTATCCACATATAATTGTTATCTTTATAAATTTTATTTATCAAGCTTATAAAAAATATATTCCAAATGTTTCAAATTCATTTTCTTCAACCTCCAAATAATTTGGCTGCAATCCAACATGTATAAATGTATTCATTCGACGAATGTTTTGTCGACACAGACAAAAAAAAAAAATCATACCAAAATTTATATACTGAATATTTAACCCCATTGAATAAAACTGAAAAACAACAATTATACATACGATTATAAATTAAAGTGGCTTCATACAAAATTTAAATAATTATATATATTTATTTTCTTCTTATATACAGAAATGATAAAATATAAAAATGAACCTTTACCATGTGAAGAATATGTCAGACATTGAAAGTTTTGTACAATAATATTTTATTATAAATTGTGAATAAACCAGGGGTGTATTAAAAGAGGTCAAGAGAACAAAGTGATAATGATGACGATGATGATAAGAGTGGAATATATACTTTTTCTGAAGCATGGAAAAATATCGTGAGGGACATTTAAATTGCTCAATGGTTGTCTCAACGGAAGGAGCGTATTTTCATTCAGTAAGAAAATTAAAATAAAAAAAAAAAATTATGAGAAAGAAAAAAAAATGGTTGAAAGACCCTTCTTCATAAGAGAACTTGATAAAAAAAAAAAAATAAAAAAGAGTATGAGAAGCATGGTATAGAAAAAGAGGCGTTGGTGGATATTTAGTATCAGGCATGAAAGAAAGTAGAACACGGTTGACTGAACGTCGCTTTACGTCGCGACGCGATTCATCCCCACGTGTATATAATATGCACAGTAGAGGGAATCGCGTAGCACAAGCGATTGCAGTCTGGAAATTGTAGATTGAATCGCCTCATTTAACCAAATGTGACTTTTAACGAGATGGTAGGTGAATACTTTCCATCATAAATTCAGCTTTCAATTCGTTTTTGTTTATTTTTATTTTATTTCTTATTTTTTTTTTTTTTTTTTTTTTTTTTTTTTTTTTTTTTTTTTTTTTTTTTTTTTTTTTTTTTTTTTTTTTTTGTTGTGGTTTAAATGGTGTAAAGAATAATTGTGCATAATATGGAAGAAGTAATTGGAGAATAGGAAGCTATTTTTTGTTTTTATTTATTAGTTTCTGTGTATGAAGAAAATGGGGACATTGTTGTATCTCAGGCGCTGCCAAACGACGACGGATTCTTATAGAACTGGACGAAATAAGACGTTTTTGAAGAATAAAATTTTTCGATATCTTGCTTAGTTTTTCGGATATCGAAGTTCAAAAATTTTTTTTTTATTTTTTGTTTTATTTTATGTCTGATAGTTTTTGATGATGTAATAATTAATTAATGCGCAGATTTATTATATTATGAATAAATAAATATTGCCATTTTTCAATCGTCCTAATTCATAAATATTTATAACAATTATTAAATTATTAAACAAAAATCTTTACAATACTAAATACTTAAAATAGCAATCAAATCAATTACACGATTTCGTTTATTTTTTTTATTGAATGACTTATTCAATATTTTCGAAATATGGCATATTGATTTTTTACATTTTAAGCTATTATTAACAAATTTTTTTTTTTTTTAACTTAAAAATGACCGAAATACAGTCCAGTCTTTCGAGAAGGTCGTAACCAGAGTTGTTAATTGGCGTGACTTGTAGCTACTGTTGTATTTATTTGAAATGAAAAATCCAAAATTCTTTGTGTTTGTTAATGTTGTAGTTTCTAGATGAACCTAAAAAAATTAAAAAAAAAAAAAAATTCACGTTTCCGAATATTTTAGGGGAAAAATTTAAACTTTCAACTAAATTTTGCAACTGTTTTTGTCTCGAAAAAATTATATTTTCAATAAATTTTCAAAAACAAATAGGTTCACCTAGAAGACTATATCATTAAAAAAGATCTGTATAAAATTTCAGCGCAATTGATGAATAACTATTTGAGTTATTAATCACGCCAACTTGAAAAATATAATTTCGAGAAAAATGCGTTTGAAGATTAAACAAGTTTCAACATGAAGAATACTTTGAATTAAATTTAAAAAATTCGGTAACATATTTTCAAGGCATTACACTAAAATTTAAAAAAAAAAATTACTTTTTTGAAAATTTAAATGTATTTCTTCACTTAAAATCACATTAAACTATTTCGAACAATTACGACTCATTTTCACAACTGTTACAATTATTGCAAGTCTATGACAGGCCTGCGAATTCGCAACTACCTCATCTTCAAACCTACTTATCATAAAACGCCGACAAAGTGGACGACGGACAACTTTCATCCTGAAATTTCTATAATAAAAAAATAAAAAAAAAAAAAAAAGGTGACAACTCGACGACCCGCGTCTAATTTCAAAATCAATAATTATCGGGGATTCACAAACGAGCAAGGAGCATACACAGAAAAAGAAAAAAAAACCAGAAATTGGCGGTGCGAGAAGTCCAAATGCGCACGAGACCGGAAAATCTTTTCCCAGTTTCGTTTAGTACTTCTTCTTCCTCTTCTTCTTTTTCTTCATCTATCTCCTCACCTTCTTCCATTTTTATACTCTTCTTCAATTCCTCTTTTTACATTTATTTTTTCTTCCTATCTCGCTTATCCTCTCTTCAAACTCTATCTTTATTTCACACACCCTGCAGTTCACTTGGTCCCTTCAATTGGCAGCTTGGAGAGTCGATTCGCGACCGTTGAAAAGCATTGGTCTCGAAATAAAACTTTTTCCCAACTTTCATTCCCAAGCGCTCGACCTCGCTCATTCGAACTTCTCTAGAAGTCATTCGCGGCTTCCCGTCGATGAAGAAGAAGCGAATGAACAAGGGAGTTGGAAAAAAAAATGAAACGTTACCGAAAGACCAAGCAGAAGAATGAATCAAAAAAAAAAAAAAAAAAAAAAAAAAAAAAAAGAACAACACAAACCAATGATATAGACGCCACACAGAAAGAGGCCATCGCAACTCGTAAGTAATTTGAAGCGAGTGCTCGCAAAAGGAATCCTTTTGCTACGGTTAGTTACTCAGTTTCAATTTCACGAATTTATTCAGGGTATACTCGAGTTCTTCCCCTTGTCTATATATGTGTGCATGATGTGTTTACATACAAAGTACAATGGAAAATGTGTAGTGAGAAGCTAAGAAGACCTACTTCTATCGTCTCACAATATATTTTCGTGTTTATGTATGTGTATTTGGGTTTTTTTTTTTTTTGTTTTAATATATACAGTCTTCTGGGAATGAAACAAAAAGCTTCTCAATCACTGATTGTCAACTCTTTTTCTATGTATTTCTATGTCTCGTTGCATGTCTAGTCATGCAGTAACATGTAACAAAATAGACACTCGACAGTTGAAGTTTTGTCGATATTTTTTTTGTTTTTTTTTTTTTTTTACTTACCTGTCAGATTAAATATTTGTGTATGTATGTATTCTGAGTGTGACAGTATGTCAACGAGTGTGGTATCGATAAATGCACCGTCACCGGTGTTGGACATGGAAATAAATTATAGAGAACACAACTGGTATGAGAAAAAAAATGGAAAAAAATTGGGGTAGTGAAATTTTAGACACAGGATTTTTTGTGAGGATGAAATGTAATGATAAAATTAAGATAATATTTGGTATATGTTGGATGAGGAAAATTTTGGGTGAAAGTTCAGTGAGACTTTGTGTTGTAATTTTTTTATGATAATTGTGTGATAAATTTTAGTGCAAAAGTTTGTGTTAGAAAATAAAAATCATTTTTTGAGAGATGTATTGTTTTTTATGTTGATTGAAACATAAGATTTTGGTTGGGATTAATTAATGTATAAATATGTGACAGTTACATAATTTTTGAGTTGTTTCGTTACATTAATTTCGTTTTAAATTGGGATAATTTATTTAAACTTATCGTACATTGTGGATGTTGAATATTTTAATGAATTGTAAAATTACTTGGTCAACTTTATTTATTCCAAGAAATACAATGAAAAATTCAATATGAAATTTTTTGTTTATTGAAAAAATAATCAATGTTCGTTGTTGGGATATTTTATAAAAAATATTCACTGATAATAATATAACAATAGCCACTGTTACACGCGAAAAAGCTTGCAATAATTTCACGTACTCACAATGACATGAATCAAACTTAAATCATTCCAAAATAAATTCCAAAAACAATTAAATAATTCAATGGTTTATAAATATCATAATTAAAACATTAAATTTGATATTTTTCAATTCAAACTCTTGTACAGAAAATTCAACACTGGCGAAAGGCCATAAATTATTGAAGCTAAATTGAAACTACGAAAAGAATTTCGTGCTCTATTGGGTGTTCTCCATCGCGAACTATACATAAATATAAACGAAATATATCCATTCATGTTTCATATTCTATTCTCGTTACACTCCATTGGGAACAGTGCGACGTGGTAGATGCTATTGTTAAACTTCGTCTTGTCATCTCATCGCCAATAACAAACTTCACTTCTATTATTGAATATAATTTTTTACTCAAAAATTTTTTCTTTTCTTCATGCTATTGCAAACGTATTGATCTCCAGATATATATGATATAAATAATAATCGAAGAGCCCTTTCAGTGTCTTACTTTTTACATCGTTCAATTATATAAAATTTCCATCCGATATTATTTTATTATAAATTGAAAATATCATTGCAATAAAATTATTACTCATAGAATTTCTTCATTACTTATTTATCTTCTTTTCCTGACTCGTTCTCGCTTCATTATTATTTAATGAATTAATAGCAATGGAAATAGTGGAGAGAGTATTATTTCACTTGAGAAAAGATATAAATTATTTCTTTGCGTTGAATAATTAATATTATCATATTTTATTCATTTCATTTTTTTTATCTTACGAAAAAATTCTGCAATAATACTTGGAAAATATTATATGACTGAATGATTTATGATGACGTGTTGAAAAATGTATTCATCTTCTTTATTTTACTTTCTACATTCCAACAATTTTTATACAAAAAATGCGAGAGGAGAAAATTGAGTAAATATGTAGATATTTTTTTTTATATTCATAAATATAAATGAATTCTGTAATTTCCTTTATTGTTGTCTGTAATAATAATAAAAATATTCTCCAATGAGACAGAAAATTTATCGCTAGAGTATCGGTAGAGCATGAATTGTTCATTGTAATTTTTATTATTCACTTTAATCCGAATGTAAATTCATAGATATTTATTAAGATAAATGTAAATTGATTTCCATGGTAATTAAAATTTCACACTTGCTTGCATTTTGTCTGCTAAATTAACTATGACGAATATATATTCATATATAATTCATGAAACAATCTCGATGTTTGTGTTATATTATTAATCATGTTGCAAAGTAGAGAGTTTTAAATATAAAATACAATTCGTCTTGGCTAGAGCGAAATGTTTAATAAATGAATAATATTTTTACTGTGGTTTTTATAATTGATTTCACAAATGGATAATTTATACTTAATAAATTTATATTTAATAAATTGATTTCATCAATGAATAATAAATCTTCACTTAAACTACTGATAAAGATAAAGTGACCCATAAAATTATCGATGTCATAAATAATTAAATATAATCGAATTGATCTGAAATTATTCGTAACACAAAATGATGAAAATATTTTAGGTTACAAATGGTTATGTTGCTAATTTGGAATATGGCTCAGGTTGGTACGTTTGTGATTATTGCAAAGACTACAAAAAATATAATTGATTTAGATATAAGCTTGAAGTTGAATTTTTTAAATTTTATAGTTGAGATTTAAGTTTAAAGATATTTATATAGTTAATTAAAATTGATTATTTAGGTGATTGTAATTTGGAATACCCTATTACAAATTATATTCACATTGGTTAAACCACGCCAATCTACAATTTTATGATTAAACCAAAATTTATTCTATTTATAATAATCCGAGGCTGTTCATTTTTTTTTATTTAAATAAAATATAAGTTTCTTCAACATTTAATGCAGTTTGTACTTTTTTATCTCTTAACCCATGATTAATACGATTTTTTTAAAAAGTAGTATTCCATCCTTTCCTCTATTAAATACATTTTTTTCTCATTTTTATTTATTACTGTATTTAAATTCAATCATAATATAATACAATATTTGCTATTATCTTATCGATAAATTACACAATCTCAGGACTATCAAAAATTGTCGTCTACCCAATAAATATAATGCCTAATATAGATATAATGAATTATTCAATATGACAATTTATATATTGTTCGCTTGAATATATTATTTCATTTCTTTTTTTGCATTGTATGAGGCAATAAAAAATACGTTGTTGTGTCCTTCTACAGGTGGATGAAATCAAATCCACCGTATATATTTAATACATATGTACATATATATAATATATATATTATAAATAAATATACAGCACTGAACAGGTGCGAACAGAGTGTGTATTCAACTGTCATTATTCAAACAGCGCCAAAGCTTATTGAAGACAGGACAATTCTCTTCCCATTCACTCCTTTTTTCACCTTCATGCCCAGTATTTCACTACCCTTTTGTGGAAATTTATTAAAGTAATGGAATAAGACACGCTAGGAAACATGCACGTCGAATTGATTCAAATGACAATAGAGAATTTCCGAAAGGCCGGAAATCTTGTATTAATATAATGTGATGTTGTATAAATATCTTTCTTTTTTTTTTTTTTTTTTTGAAATGATGTGCAGGAAAATGGCTGTCATAATATTAAACCCTTTAGAGGGGGAACGAATGAACTTGGATCGTATTTAGAGAATTTTAATGATTCAAACAGATGATGTAGATGAAACTTCTTATTTTTAATTTTATTTTTGTTTGTTGAATTAAATAAATTTTATGTTGATATTTTTTTTTTAATTTCTGCGAGTATTTAATATTATATTCGTGTTGATTTGAATTTACATGAATTTTGCATTGGATAAACTTAATTTTTGAGTAAAAATTGTGTATTTAAAAATTTCATAGGAATTTTTTGTGGATTTTTACACGAAATTTTTTACTGTGTAATAATTTCAATTGGGTTTATTTGAATTTGATTGATCGATGATAATTATTATTTGTTTTAACATCAAAAATAAATTCATGTCGTCGACTTATTACTTACTCAGAAAAACAAAACTTCAGAAATATTGCTTTTATATTGGAACACTCAGAATACCGTTCATTTTAACAATTTATTGCATTTCTCAAAAATATAAAAACTGTCATTTACCATTTTATCCTTACTACTATGGGTAAAATGGTAAATTTGAAAGAAAACACATTAAAATTTATTGAATACAAGTAACAATTCTTAATTTTGAAACTAAACATAGAAAACAGATAGTAAACATATAGAAACTTGAATAAAAATATTTTTTTCCAACATAAAGTAAAATATGTCTTTTTATTCGGTTTCATCACAAATATCGCATATATATGTCCTTATTTTTGGGCAAACACCAGCACAATTCACATGTGCCCATTGCTTGCACTGACAGCATCGAATCCACTTATTTTTAGATTTAGATTTTGAAAATGGTATACTATGACAGTCTGAAATGGCGGACATTCCGTTTTAGACCAATGACACATTTTACAAAACATAATTAATTTTTGTACTTAAAGATAAAATCATAATTTTCCAATTATAAAAACATATTAGGTAAATATAATTTATTTATGAGTACTCATCTGTAGTTTTGTCGAAAATCTTCACTTTTCACGATTGTTTTAACTTTATTTATCTACAAGAAAAATACTTCCTAAATAAAAAGTTTAAAAATTTGTGCTTGTAGACAACTGACGGCAGATACGATATCAAAAATTTCGTGAATATTTCTTGAAGTTATTTGGTGTCCTCATCAACATGTTGCCAAAACTACACTTCAGTGGGAATTTCAAAATCGACAAAAGCCATATCTCATCCTACTTTTCTATTTTAGGACACTTTCCCTATGATATTTATCTGTTTATTTTTTATGTCTGGAAAATTTTTGTTTACTTTGTTCAGACTCATTTTCAATTGGTTGTTAAAATTGATTTTTGTACTTTATTCTTTTTTTTTTTGGTTTATTTTAATGACAAACTTTAATGAAATTTTGATCATGAAATTGATTTTTATTATAAAAATGGACCTATTCATTCATTTTTTATAAGTAGAAAATTTTTATCTTGTATAAGTGAATTTCAAATTGAATGATTAAATTTACTTTTTTATTTATAATAAATTTTTTTTGTTGGATTCATAATTTTTTGGGAGATTTCAAGGGGGTGGACTGAAGTGTTGATGTGTGTTGTTGAAAAAATAGAGGCAAAAAAGAAGAATGGATAAAAAAAAATGAATCAAGATATTTTTGAAACAAATTCTTCGATTTTATTTTTGTAATTTTTGATGATTAATTTTTATATTTGAATTTTTTAAATTATTTATTTTAAAAACAAACTTTGATAAAATTTCCATAAATAATAATATATTTGTATATTGAAATTAATTTTCATAATAATAAATAAACATTTTCGTTTATTTTTTGCGTTCAAAAAATTCTTATTTTACTTAAGTTGATTTTAAATTCATTTATAAAATTGTTTTTATAATTTAGGATAATTTTTTTGAAGTGTGTTCATAATTTTTTGGTGTCTTTCTTACCAATTTCAGGACACTTCCTCCTATATTTTACAATAACTCGTTTTTCACCATTTTCTCTACTATTTCTTGACTATAATTTCATCAAAAATCAATTCCTATATACATGTATAATTATTTACATAAGAAAAAAAAAGCGCGAATAAGAAAGCGATGAGACAGATTGTAACGGTGATATAGTCGATGAAAAGATAGCTTTACGATAAATCGACTGGAAGATACGATCAAATCGAAGGGTTGTACGGGTAAATCACGTTTCCGGAAAAATTCAATAGCTGGAAGGTATAAAAATTGTTCTCTTTCTTTCTATCAATTTTTTTTTATTTATTTATTTTTTATTTTATTTCCGCAATGATGTCCACAGTTTTCATTGTAAGCAAACGAAAAAAAAAAAAAAAAAAAATCGATGCGATTCAGAGTGTCACGTTGTGGAGGAACAAACGCACGTCGACTCTGGCGCGCCAACACACAGCTCGAATTACACAATTGTCATGAATAGAAACGGAAATTCTTTTATTCTGAGCCAAGTGTGTTACTGCTGGTGTTACCACTGTGCATGGACGATGGTATATACTCCTCGTACCATATTCTATAGTAATAGTAGTGGTGGTGGTTATAGTATATATAAATATAGTGGGCTGAAAGATAAAACCTGGCGTAGACAAATGAAACCAAAATATTGGGACAAGTTTGACAACGGTCTTTGTATTCATCTGACGATGATATTGTGTGAATGTCTGCAATGAAAACGTACGGACTATAGGAATATATATATATGTATATTTATGTATATGTGAGTGTGTGTGTAATTCAAAACGCGCATGAATTCTATTTTATACACAATGGCGCACAGGTTAACGAAAAGAAAATATTTTCATTCGTTTGAATAATTTAAAAATTTAGATATGTATATTTTATTTTTATGTGTGGTGGGTGAAATGGGTTTTGATATTTTCGGAAGGTCATTTTGGATGATTGCAGTTTTGTAAAGAAATATTTGGATAGAATTGTTTGGGGGTGGAAAAGTTTTATTTTGAAGTGGGAGTTGGATTGGTTTATTTTGGAATTTTTTGAATGTAGAATGTATGGGATGGTGTTGCATTATTTTTGAAATTTAGAGGCAGAAATTTTGTGACGAAGTCTACTCAGAGTTTCTGTTAATTGTTTTTGACACTAATTATTGTGTGTCGAATTTTAATACGAAAATTTTCGTTATGGAAGAAGAATAATTTTGCGTTAATGCGATGATATTTTATGTTGAATGTAATAGTGAATTTTTGTTTTGTTAGAATGGATAAATTTTTTTTGTTGATATATTTTTTTAATTTTTGCGAGTGTTGGTTGCACTAAAACAAAATTAGAGTGAAAAGTTTAATCCTCTGAAAATTCTGAATAATTAATAAATGAATAATACACCCAAAAAAAAAGGGCTTGAATCAAGACTATTGATATTCTTATGAATAATTAAAATCTTCGACTTGATACAAACGGAAAATCGACTTGATGGAAGAATAACACCCCAAGTTTACAAACGTCTTAATCCAAGTCTACGAAATGTCTTGATCCAAGTCTAAATATGACTTGATTCAAGTCTGAAAATGTCTTAGTTTAAATTTGAAATTTTCTCGCTGTAAAATTAATCATTCGCACAATAACTTAAGCCAATATTAAAATTGAATTAAATTCCACGTTTATTGTTCAATTAATGTATTAATTAAATAAATAAAAAGTGTCACAATTCACACGTGAATGTGCACATTTAAATAACATAGGAAAAAAATTTTTTCCCATGTTATTTAATTGGAACAACGAAAATCACGAAGAGCCACCTTCAAATATATTAAAATTAAAAGCTCCGCATCAAACAGGCTTCTTTTTTTATCGACCAGTAAGTTTTCAGCTCGATTTTTTGATGAAAAAAAAAGTTGCCCAAAAATGGCACATCCTAACGTACAGTCCATACAGAAAGTATAAAATTATTGTTCTGCGTCGTTTTCATGTTGTTATTCAATTCATGTAATGAATATCACATAAAAACAGCTTATACTTATTTTTTGAATTATATATTTTCTGCTTTTTGTTTCTATTTTTAGAAAATAGTGAGTAAATATAATTTCATCAAATCTCCATTGGAAATTAAAAAAAAATTTAATCAAGCTTAAAAAAATCTTTGATCAAGATTTTAGAAGTTTTGGATCAAGATTAAAAACAACTTGAGTCAAGACTATTTGTGTAAAGTCGGAATCGCGACTTGATTCAAGATTATTTTTTTTGGGTGTATGAAGTACTTCTTACCATGAGTATTTATGTTTATAGAAAACTCAAAACTCCCAATAGTAAAATGCAGCAATGAATTGGAACAATTTATACCGCCATTGTAGAATCAATAAATGGATAACTTTTTCTTCAGTTACAATTGAAATTTACGCAGCGACAATTGAATTTAATTACGTGTGCTTATAGTCCATGTCTCATTTATATTTTCGCCTTAGCAAAATCACTTACTAGAAATAACTGTTATCAAAATAATGATAACTCCATTTATTTATGAATTTAAAAGCTATTAACAGTAACAAACACTTATACCAATTCATATTTATTTTCCACATGGGCCAATAAGAAACAGTCTACTGTCATTACTTGAACGAATTCATCTATATTAGCTAAAATGCAGGAAAATTATTAACACATTATTATATAGTTTTTCGAAGGTTGAAATTTTTTATCTGGTCGTTAAAATTCCAGAGTAAGTTTTCATATTGATAGCATTGTTAAAATTGTTTGGATACATTCGAATTTCTTGACCATTAATATTATATATGTTTCCTAGGTAAAAGTTCACGTGCTCGTTCATGTCCCACCATTTGATCACTTCTGCAATTGAATGTATTCTTACAATTTTTATACGAAAAAATTCTCGTGATAAAAATTGCTGTAATTAATAAAATCATTCCTCAGGTGAAACAGACTTATTCAATTTAAATTAGTGTATTTTATAAAAAATTATGAATATTATTATATTAATTATTATGTACGTTTAATTTCGTCGTCTATTTTGTCTTCAACGCTCTTTTTCTAGATGTTTTTTTGTGATCGAGTACCAGTGCTGTCGATCTTTCTCCTCAAAAAATCAACATTAATCATCAATTAATTGACAAATATCACAATATCGGTCGAGTCAATATTTAATCCCATGGATAGAAATCATAAATAAAAAATATTCTTTATTCGATGAATCAAATAATTTTTAAAATTCTCTCAAGCCGGTTATCTGTGTCAAATAAAATTTTTTTGCATTTTTAATTTACATTTATAATCAAAGTTAATTATTGTATTTTTGTCTGTTCAATAATTCCATGATCAAAAGTAAATTTGACCAGTTACAATAATTGTTGTAAAAATGATCTCATTTATTTTATTTATATAATTTTAGAAAACGTAAGTCGGGTTTTTTAATATCAATAAAATTCGTATCGATGTAATTATGTTTGATGAGCAAATAATAGCTTTGCTTTATCCTAGATATAATAAAAGAACTGGCAACTATAGAAAATAACTCCAAATATCGAATAAAAAAATTCATAGTATTTCATAGAGTTGTGCTATATAAATGAGCGCGTTCCTTTGTCCATCAGTCATACAGTACAGTGATTTGATCAATACAACTTGAAGAGCATCAAGCATACATTTTATTCAAAATGAAGTTTGCTGGAATATTGATACTCATTACAATGGCGATATTCATTTTGTCTGCATCAGTTACATCGGGAAGTCCTACAACTGTAAGTACATTATATATCCAGGGTTATGCAAACTGAGGGCAACGTTGTTTTCATAAAAAATGCAAAATTTTTTAAATCAGCAAACTTTTAATATTTTTAACGCTCTTTACGATCGAAGAATGAAAAAACAAAATTGATCATCGCGTTTTCGAATTGGATGTAAAATACGATTTTTTTAATGAAAACTTCTAAATATTATATTTTTTTATTTTAAAAAAGATCGTGTGGGATTTTCTCCTGAAGTCAAAATTAATAGTGATATTACAATTTCTAAGAAAAGGGTGTCCCAAAATTCAAGCAAGATTTTAAGTGTTGCTAACGTGTTATTTCTTGAATGAATTTTGGGCCGCACTTTATTAAAACCACAAATGATAAGTAAATTTGATTATATCAATAACAATTTGTCAAACTATTATATATTTGTACTTTCAACTTTTTTTTTTATATTATAGAAACGAAATAATGGCCAACATACTAATGCAGGTAAGCTTATCATTAAAAATAGCAAATTGTAAAACGTTCTTCAGAAAATTGATTCATCAGAATTATATTGTTATCTATTTCTTTTTTTTTTTTTTTGATTCATCATCAGGATGCATAGACAATAATGGCTGCGCGTATCTCAGGAGAATCTGCAAGAATAATAAATGCGTCGTTCCGCCTGCTGAAATTGAAGGTTATAAATTCTTCTAAATA
The DNA here is from genome assembly GCA_030347275.1 of Microctonus aethiopoides. Classification (NCBI taxonomy): domain Eukaryota; kingdom Metazoa; phylum Arthropoda; class Insecta; order Hymenoptera; family Braconidae; genus Microctonus; species Microctonus aethiopoides. The sequence continues at coordinate 7,919,916 of JAQQBS010000001.1, forward strand.
AGAATGGAAAATAATACATTTTAACTACCTATAAAATGCTGCTATCAGAATAAATTTGCAATCTACAAATATTTTCAACATTATAACCATGTAATATAAACATTCTACAATAAAAAACAAACCAACTTAATTTTTCCGAAGTAATTTTCATTACACTCTGCTGACTGTAGACTTTTCTATTATTTTATTTTTTACTTACATTTCATTACAATAACTGATCGGACGCGCCAAGTACGTTCGTATTAAAAGTGGGATATTGACAAAAAAATATATCTATTTGTTAATTACTTTGTAGTTATCTAATAATTGCGAGAAAACAGCGAATCGCCATAAGATTCAATGTTAATTGGCTTGAATTATTATCATCAATAAATTTGTTTACAGGTAGCCCCGAAGTGTAAAAATTTAATAGCACTCTTATATCATCCTTATAAAGCTCTGTATTTAATCATTCGATTCTGTTTGATAATTAATTCACAATAAATACTCTCTTAAATAGATTTACAAAAATTATTCATCAAAAGCAAAAAATTTTGTCTTGATTTAACCGAATTTACTATTAAAAATTATGTAAAAATATTTTTAACTCAATTATCCAGTGGAATTTTACACAAAATTTTTTACTGTTCATGTACTTTACCGATCAACCTTCATATTAGCTATCCTTAGACATCTAAAAAGATCAACCTAAAATTTCTATCTATATCAAACCATTAATACAAACTAGTAAGTAATTTCAAACACTTCTTAAAATATCGACTATCTTAAATATAAGAAAAAAAAACAGAAATACTTACCTGAAATACTTATATACTCATACATATATGTATGTATTTATATATACTTAATGGAGAGCTATCGACTAAATATACCAGTGAAAAATTGAGTGGATATTCCACTGGGAGACAGGTAAGTGCAGCCATCAGAAGAACCAATGAGTAGCTTATTTCGAACGTCTATCTTGCAATATATATAGGTATGTTTATTTCCAATATATCAAGTGTTTTTATTTTACTTTTCACGGGTAAATAAATTCGATACCGTAGTAGACATGAAAATCAACGGCATATACAAAGTTATACTATTTAAAGAAGAAAAAAATGAAGACATAATCTTCACCATTAAATCAAATTTTAATTTTCAATGAACAAAAAAATAATAATAATTTTGTGTAAATCCAACTAAATCCCACAAAACGAATGATTAAAATTCGATTTTTAACACTCCACTGTGACTTATTTATTACTATCAAAAAAAAAAAAAAAAAAAAAAAAAAAAAAAAAAAAAAAAAAAAAAAAAAAAAAATGAACAAAAACTAACAATTCACATTTTGAAAAAAATTTTTCGTCCAAAATCGAAGAAATCTACCAAAATGGCAAGAAAACAAATGAAAAATATCCAAACACCAAAATAAATAAAAAAAAAATCCATGTAAATATAATTATGTAAAGTCTGTATGACAAAAAAAAATATACTAATTTTGTATAAATTTATCTAAATCCCACAAAGCAAATGGAAAACATTTGACTTTGGATTCATCGTCGTAACTTGCGATCGAAAAGAAAAAACAAAAAAATGAATAAAAACTAACAATTCACATTTCGACAAACTTTTTCATCCAAAGTCGAAAAAATTTACCTAAATATAAACAAAACTGCAACTGATTATTATCAAAACACCAAAATACTTTTCAAAGTCTACCACATACCTAAATAAAAGTATGAAAAGTATGTAAAAAAAAAAAAAAAAATACCTATAGAAAATAAATTCTCATGAGAACGTGAGGAAAAATCAAAATAAAATGATAAACTTATTGCATTGGTCCACGGTGGGCGGTAACGGTGAAATGTACCTGAGTCATGTACCTCAACAATTGGTCGAGAGTTCAATAATATATATATACGTCAAGGTAAATGCACGATATGACCACAGTTGTGAGGTATACATTGAATAGTTCGAGACATTGACAAATCGCTTACATTGACGTGCGGTTATACACTGCATATACTGGTTTGAACTTGCAAGAACATACACTCGAAATCACGTTGAACTAATATTGAATATTATCTCGGAGTTATAGGTACTTACACATATATGAGTGGCGAGTTTAAAGCAAATAATGGTTCGTTCTCCATGAATTATTCGACCGCGAGTATAAATATACATGCGTTCTTGTATAAATCGTTCGAGTATATAAATTCGGCGGTGTTCATAATTTTATATGTACATTAGGGTGGCGTAAAAAAACCGACTTTTTTTTTTTTTGAGTCTCGAGTAAAAAAATGTTAGTTTTTGATGTTTTGAGAGTCCCCTTCAAAGGACAGCTCGAAAAAAAATTTTTAAGAGGTCGCTCCAAATTTTTTTAAATTTCAAAAATCGTCAAAAATCGAATTTTTTTTTTATTTTTATTTTTTTTCTCGTTACGGTATAATTTTATAGACCAAAAAAAAATTAGTTTCTGAAAGTTTTAGTTCAAAATTTAAATTTTGAAAGGTCGCTCATAATTTTTTTTTATTTATTAGTGTATTACTTTAGATTTTTTCGAGCGACTTTTTAATATTCAAATTCAAATTCCATACATTTTTTTTCTTCGATTTAGTACAATAATCGATAAAAATACACCACGAGATTAATGATAAATCAAGCACAATATAAAAAACATAATTTTTTTTAAATTTAACAATTTTACATGTAAAGCGTATCATTACATTTAATTGTCTTTTCTGAGTTCTTAATATTTCGTTTAATTATGAATAGTTTTGTCATAAATAATCCAAAATTTTAATTTGAATATTGAAAAGTCGCTCGAAATAATCTAAAGTAATACACCGAATTTACTTCTCCCATTTACTCGACTCTCTTCATTTTCCAATAACCAAAAAAAAAAAAAAAACCCCTGTCAATATATTTCTCCACACCTCTCGCGTTGTGACGCAGATGCAAAATTTATGAGCATCAGTCTCGACTGGCGCGCATAACGTCAAAAGTTGGCGTAAACTCATATTTTTAAACTTTTTCACATATTACTCCATGATATTTTCACACTTCAACGTGCGACGAATTCGCGCGGTTATCGATATCATGGAAATTCGTCGCACATGCATATAAAAATCTTAGTGTGTCTCATACATACAATATCTATATAAAACATTTTTCTTATGTGCATGTCATGTTAAGATAGAAAGAAAAAAAAATTTTTTTTTTTCATCACTTATTATTTTTTTTATTTTGCAGATACTTTGCGAGTCATAATCGCAGTCTTGGGGTTATTGTTCGAAGACTACGTCCATAAATTGTCGCCCGTTTTTACAAACGTTATTTATCCAAAAGCGCACGAGCACTGTAAAATATCCATGAATTATATTTTCGTTTTACGATTTTTCGTAATAGCTTCGCTCAAAAGTCATTAAATAGCACGAAGCGTCTGTATATATCAACGCCTACAACCAAGCCAGAAGGTTTTGTTGCATACAGTGCATATATAATGTTGAAGTTATCCTGCAGTTTGCACTTATGTGTAGGAATAAACATATAAATGTATGTATATTCATACATAAAACGAGAGACTATGAAGAAATCAGTGCCAAGGGGATTTTTTTTTCTCTCTACATTTTTGTTAGTCTAAGAAGAAATTCATGACGAGTGCAAAATTACACAAACGTTTGAGTAATCAATATGATAAATGGATAATAAAAATATTATAAAACGTTTGTGAGTATGAAATTTTATATTAAAATTTTTTGTTTGTTTGATGGAATGAAAAATATTTTGTATGGTGGATTAAAAATGTAGATGAGCTATTGTTGAATGTATTTAAACAACATTTTGGTTGTTTTTGGAATATTTATAGATTTTTATTTTCATTTTTGTGGGAGGAATTAAAATTATTTTCAATTTTATTTTATATTTAATTTTTGGATTTTTGTTATTAATTGTTGTGATGAATATTTCATTATAATGTGGAGACAATTTTAATTATTGAGTGGACTGATTTTGGGAATATTTATTGCATTATTTATGAGTTCATTTGAATGTCGTTTAGGGTTTTTTAATATTTGATTTCTTAGATTTGAGTCTGTTGAATAATTATGTTGAGCAATTTCATGAATGATTGAGCTGGCAAGACGCCACAAATAAATTTGAAAATATTATTTCCTGCTCAACCAGGAGTTGGAGTTGAATGATACATGATAATATTTCGTTCGTTCTATTTACTTTGAGAATATATATCGTGAATTGAAGTTGTTTTTATTCAGTCAGTTTGGATTTTATGGATGTCTAAAATAAATTGATGATATAATTAAATTATAGGATGAGAGATTTTTGGTGTTTGAGTTGAAAGTATATTGAGATGAATGTTGGATTAAATTTGAGAGTATAATATATTGCAGGAATTATTAAGAAAATCAGATGTGTTGAATTATTTGAAGAAATATTTTATCAATTATTTAATTTTACTCATATGCAAGAGTTTTATATTTTTGTGTAAAAGTCCACTAAAAATTTATATTGATACTTAAAAATTAGGTTGAATTAAAAAAATAATTTTTACCTTTAGTAATTTTCATTTTTTTCTTATTTTGTGAATTTATTTAATGAATTTTTATTTAATTTGATGAAAGTAAAAATGATTTAATATGAATAAATGATATAGTTTGGACGAGCTGATTAGTTAGGTTATTTTATAATTATTTAGATTACGTTTAAACAAAATTGTTTAAGGATTAGTAAATTGACGAGTTGAATTTATTTTTGGTGTCAAAACAACCAATAGGGGAAAGTGTCCGGAAATGAAATAGTAGAGTAAAATGCCATTTCGCGATTTTGAAATTCCCACTGAAGTGTGGTGTTGCCAACATGTTGCTCAGGATGCGAAATCACTAAAAGGAGAATCCACGAAATTTTTGACATCGTATCTGCTGTCAGTTGTATGCAAGCACAAATATTTAAAGTTTTTATTTAGGAAGTATTTTTCTTGTAGATAAATAAAGTTAAAACAATCGTGAAAACTGGAGATTATTGACAAAACTATAGGTCAGTACTTATAAATAGATTATATTTAATATGTTTTAATAGTTGAAAAATTATGATTTTATCTTTAAGTACAAAAATTAATTATGTTTTGTAAAATGGTGCCATTGATCTAAAACGGAATGTCCGCCATTTCAGACTGTCATAGTATACCATTTTCAAAATCTAAATCTAAAAATAAGTGGATTCGATGCTGTCAGTGCAAGCAATGGACACATGTGAATTGTGCTGGTGTTTGCCCAAAAATAAGTACATATATATGCGATATTTGTGATGAAACCGAATAAAAAGACATATTTTACTTTATGTTGGAAAAAAATATTTTTATTCAAGTTTCTATATGTTTACTATCTGTTTTATATGTTTAGTTTCAAAATTAAGAATTGTTACTTGTATTCAATAAATTTTAATGTGTTTTCTTTCAAATTTACCATTTTACCCATAGTAGTAAGGATAAAATGGTAAATGACAGTTTTTATATTTTTGAGAAATGCAATAAATTGTTAAAATGAACGGTATTTTGAGTGTTCCAATATAAACGCAGTATTTCTGAAGTTTCAGAAAAATATTTTACTTTTACCCAAAGGTTTGTAGTTTGCGAGTAGTATTCATTCAAAAAAATGGTATTCCATTTTAGGCTACTTTCCCCTAATTGTTATTAATCAAATAAAATAAAATAAAGCAATTAAAATTGTTACACGATAAAACATTTGGTAAAAAAGTCCACCAAATATTTGTGTTAAAATTTTTTTTACACAATTTTAACTCAAAAGTTTTATTAAACCAACACAATATTTATGTGATTTTGATTCAACACAAATATTATATCAAACACTCATAAAAATTAAAAAAAGGCCGGGGTCGGTCGGCCGTGACGATTTTCACTTTACACTTTTTTCCGGCTAGCCCCCATCCCGCCAAGCGTCTAGCGTGAACCGTGCGATAAGGAACTTCGTTCCAAAAATGTGTCAACACAAAATTCATTCACTTCAACAGACAAAAAAAATCTAGTATTAAATTCAACATAAAATACAATGAATTCAACACAAAACTAATTTCCAGTCGACTTTCACACAAAATTTCCCACTGTGTCTACAAATATATCACTTCATACACACTTACTAATGACATTCATCTCGAGGGTTACGACCACCCATTCGTGTGTGGTATCTTAATTAATAAAAAAATCACAATAGCTCCCTAATAAATCAACAATACAATACGCGTGCCCACAATTTATTAACGATAGAATCCACACACGAAAGAATATATATATAATATTATACACATATATTTATATATCATTTTATACGTCAGATCACATAATACATACTCACTGCGGGATCCAACATTAATGACATATCACACATATATTCATTTCAAAATTGCACATAAACTTATATACATATTCGCTCATGCTTGACAAATTATAATATCGTATATGTATATGAGATTGTACAATGTAGATACAATGAGGCTTAGTTTAGTGCAGATCATACATATGATGTAAGGTTTTTGTGGCAACTCTAACTGACAATAGAGCCCCGTTGGCGATGTAATAATGGGTTGTAAGGTATAAAGCAAGCAACCTCAACGATGTGCTCTGTATATATTTGCGTAGTAGAAGCTACATGTTATATGAACAGTCTATATCTATAAAAGCTGAGAATATTAATTGGTAAATGTATAATATATAATAACCTGAACACATTCTATTGATGATAACGAACTTCGTAAAGTGATAAATTAGTTACACTTGTCGAATGAAATAATTTTTGGTTTCAAATAGTCGCAAAAATTTAAAAAAATTGTCAACACAAAATTTATTTAGTCTGACAGACGACAATATAATAATTCGGGGTTAGTTTATTAATTTAATGTGAAATATTATTTATTTAATGCAAATTTTAATTTTTTTGAAAGATAGATTTTGGAAATGAGAAGATAAAAAACTACGTGGTATATTTTTAAGTTTATTTCTGTAGGAAAGCGAGCGTATGAATACAATTTTATAGGAAAATAATTTATTTTTACCCAGTGATTTGTAGTTTGCAAGTAGTATTCAATCGAGAAAATTCCATTTCAGGCCACTTTCCCTTAATTGTTATTGATTTTTTTTTTTTTGATGCCTTTTGGCAGTTGATATAATCAACACCCAAAAAAAAAAGGCTTCAATCAAGTCTCAGCGACTTGATTCAAGTCTAAAATCGACTTGTGTCAAGACTATTAATTGATATTTTTGCGAATAATCAAAGTCTTGGACTTGATACAAGCGAAAAATCGACTTGATGGAAGAATAACACCCCAAGTTTACAAACGTCTTAATCCAAGTCTACGAAATGTCTTGATACAAGTCTAAATATGACTTAATCCAAGTCTGGAAATGTCTTAGTTTAAATTTGAAATTTTTTCGCTGTAAAATTAATTATTCGGACAATACCACAAGCCAATATTAAAAATAAATTAAATTCCAGTTTTATTGTTCAATTGATAAATTATTTAAACAAATATAAAGTGTCACAATTCACACGTAAATGTGCATATTTAAATAACACTGGAAAACATTTATTTTCCCATTTTATTCAATTGGAAAAACGAAAATTACGAAGAGCCACCTTTAAATATTAAAATTAAGAGCTCCGCTTCAACCAGGCTTCTTTTTTTATCGACCAATAAGTTTTGAGCCCGATTTTTTGATGAAAAAAAAGTTGCCCAAAAAGTTTTGAATCAAGACTAAAAACAACTTGAATTAAGACTAGAAAAAACTTGAATCAAGTTTATTTTCGACTTGCCCCTTTTTACGACTGATTTAACTCAAGACATGTGTAATGTCTTGAGTCAAGAATATTTCAGGCTTGTATCAAGACTATTTGTGTCGATTCGGAATCGCGATTTGATTCAACACTTTTTTTTTGGGTGAAGTATCAAATGCGAAAAAGACGACTTCAATCGGATTAGTAGAACTGCAGATAATAAATTTCGAGTAAAAAAAAATTTGTGATAAAAACCATCGAATTATCGAAAAATTCCTGTGTGGATATTTTGAAAAAAAAAATTTTTTCAGCCAAATTTTGAAATACGTGTCATTTTATGTATTTAACCTACAAAAAATTTTCAAACAATTTATAGAAAAACAACCTGTATAAATATACAAATGTAATCAATAAAATATAAGAAAAGAAATGTTGCAAATTTTCTCAATGAAAACAAATACAACCTCAAGAAAATTCATTACAATAGTAAATTACATAGTACCTAGAACATATATACAATATGTAAATATGCACAATACATACAAATAAATTTATACATATGAATAAATATTTAGCAGTCTGTTGACGCTCAGGAAATCGTCATGGGTACAATATATAAATTCTCTACTATACCCCCAGCAACTTCTTCATTTCAATGTATGTATTTATGTAACGTTTCGTTGAATATATACATATATATAAGCTTAGCACACCATTGCACAAATTTAATCGCATACGCAATAACTTCCACCTGCAACAAACTCATTTACACGGAGTGTAATTACATTTTGATATCGTTGAAAATTACTGAGGGGAGCTATATGCGCTTAAGAGAGGTGGCAACGGCGTAACGTTGTTGCAGACCAAGAGCGACGCATTGAGGATAAGAAGCAAAATATAAAGGGGTTTGTTCTGCGTATATATATATTATATATACGTCTATACCATGTATATAATGAGAAAATAACACGATGCAAAAATAAACACTCAGATAGAATTCATGATCCCTTCATATGTATGAGCTTAGAAATATTGCTGAAATTAATTACAGGAGAGTATTATTCAAAATTCAATTATAAATATGGAGAATTCATGATAATAATTTTGATAATGATAAGAATAATAATAATTATTATTGTTGTTGTTGTTATTAATTGATATTGACAATTTTTATGATAGAAATTGAATTGGTAGGAAATTAGTTTCATTGAATTAATGTAATATTTTTTAATTTTTTTTTTTTTTTTGGTTTTTTTATTTTAGGTAGATTTATGATTAGTTGTTTTTTTTTGTCTATAAATTTGAATAGAGGGAAGCGAAAGTGTATGATTGAAATTCTTGTGATTTATTCGAGGATTGGGAAAAATTTTGAATAAAATTGAGAAAAATGAAATTCTCAAAATTTTGGACGAAAATATTTTTTTTTTTTTTTTTTTTTTTTTTTTTTTTGAAAAAAAAAGCGTCCGGATATAATTCCAAATGAGAGTAACCGTCATGAGAATATTATGTATCCAATTCAATTATTATGGATTGAATTGGTGTAAGTTTAGTAACATTCTTGGCTTTTTCAAAAAAACCAAATTTTGTCATTTTGAAAAAAATTTATTTTTTTCTCAAAATTTTGTACAGAAATATTTTTTTGAAGCAACCTTCAAAATTTTCAATCCAATTATTACATATTGAATTGATATAAATTCTAGAACATTCTCGACTTTTCAAAAAAAATCAAATTTTTTCATCTTGAAAAAAGTTTTTTTTTCTCAAAATTTTATACAAAAATATTTTTCCAAAGCAACCTTCTATATTTCTAATCCAATTATCATATGTAACCATTTGGTGTAAGTTTATGAACATATTTGACTTTTTCGAAAAAACCAAAATTTTTTCGCTTCAAAAAATTTATTGTTTCTAAATTGTTTCTAAAAATAACTTCAATATATTCTCGTATTTAAGCGTTCATAGACTGATAATTAATAGTTCTACAATTTTTTTTTCTACATAAACAAATAAAATTACGATGCTAATTTGAATCGCGTAGTTATCATATTTTACGTATAATATTGTTCAATGTGTATGTAAATATACAGTTTCATTATCAGTAACTGCGAATACTCTTTATATTTATGTATGATACACATATACATATGATACATTTACTATCGTGTGCTTTTGAGCAATTATTCAACTAAATTGGCAAGTTCGAATGGCCGGATAACGCCGCCATTGGTCGTGGTTTACATTTCCCAAAGCAACATAACAATACCCGAATATTTATCACTTCCGCCAACCACAAAGTTTGCTTGGAGTATTTGTTATATTATAAGCGTCTGACGATTAGACAGGATTAGAGAGGACAGGAAGGGAAAGCGATAGAATAGGAAGAGGAGAGAAAGAGACGAGATATGTAGGCTTTACATCCATATAATATAGGCACCTTTGGTCGCTCGATGCAGGAAATTGTAATCCTGGATTTGAAATTCAGGGTGAGATCGGAAGAAACATGCTCAACCGCATTGATGTTTCCACATACAAAAGAAAATTTTCTCTAAGTCTGTTGAAAATTTGTACTGAAATTTTCTTCAGACAATTTCTACTCGAAGATTTTATCAAATATTGTGTTGAACGTTTATTTAAATTTAGTTGAAAATTTTTGTGGTGAGATTTGATATTGATTTTGCAGTTAAAACAATTAACAGAAATTTTTAGTGAAATTTTGAACAAAATTTTTTGCTCTGTACATCAATTAAAAATATTTAACGTTACGCAGAGAAAAATTTTCTGTGAAATTCTCCTGGAAATTTGTATTGACTATTTTTAACTCGAATTATGTATCAAATTTGAATAAAAAAATTTTTGAAAAATTTTTACTCAAAATTTATGTTGACTATTTTCTAACGAAAATTTTGCATCAAATTTCAACACTGAAATTGAGCAAGAAAATAATTTTGCGTAACTTTTGTGTAAAAAATGTATGAAAAAAATTTCAACTCAAATATTAAATGGACTTTCAAACAAAATTTTTCTTTGTATATGAAAAAAACAATGAGAATAAAAAAAAAAATATCAAGTAAAAAAATCTCCCTAAAATCATTCAAAAAATGATTTTCTAAACAATTCAGAATTCCTCCATTCTAAAAATGTGAAAAATAAATCCTAAAAAATCCTAATAAAATATACACAATAAACAAACAAAACAAAGTAAAGTACAATAACTAACAAACAGAAATTCCCAACATAAATCTCACGAGAAAACTTTCTTCATATACTTTATTTTTTCATTTCTTCATTTTCACCTGTTTCATATTTCCATCACTGACTTCCGCCATTTTATTTCCGGTCGCCATTCTATTGCAGTTACAAGCGTGAGGTAGTGCGAGGTGAATGCCAAAGAAAACAAAACATAAAAAAAAAATAATAAATAATGACGATGAAAAGAAAATAATAGAAGACTCCAGAGGTCGACGATATAAAAAGGAAAATCTCCGGTTTTTTCCAAGACATAAATGTGCAAATATATATGGCGTACGTCCTGTGGGTGTAAGGTCGAGTTCTCAAAGTATGCTACAGCTGATCGAGGAATAGACCCAGCCAAGAGTCTCAAATTTAGTGAGTATATGAATTTTTAATTTTGTCTGTATTTTACAGCTAGCTATTAAAATACATGGAAGTGAACACCATCTTCTTCTCGTACACTTATTCACAATCTCGCCATCTTCTTCATGAAATTCTGTGCTACAGGATAGTAGTTTCCAACACAGGCACACTCGGCGTGAGAAAACGCGAAGGATATGATCCCGAAGGAGTTATATTTCCGTAAAAAGCGCTCCCGGCTCCATCGTCCAGGATTGCTATGAAATATACGATCGTATGAATTTATAGGTGCACCGTGTCCATTTGCTCCAGTATGCACCTGCAGAATCAAGAAATTTTCCAACCTTTCATCCATATATTATATACGTATACATATTTGCCAGAAAATTTTCAAGAGATAAAACACGCGGGGGAACGACAATTCAAAAACTTATTGGATTTAATATTTATTCTATTTACTTTTCGTTATGAATATGGTGATAATAAAAATATTTTGAATGGTATGAATTGAGGGAGATCGCTGTAGATTGGTTTTTGTAATTTTGAATTGGTTTGAGAATGAAAGGAATGATTGATGAAAAGTTTACTTTATGTAGGTGGAAAATTTCTAAACGAAAATAACTATTCGATGAAGTATAAAAGTTAGGAATATGAAAGTAGATAAATAATTATTACGAGAATTATGTCTAGATAAATTTTACTGTTTTGTCGGATGAAAAAATGTGATTGGCACTTTGTCACTCATTGTACGATAAAAATTTACGTTCATGTAAAAAAAACATTTGTCAAGTTCACGAAATAGTTTTCATTGAATTGATCAATTGTTTATGAAATTTTGACATGAAACTTTTGTTGTAGTAATTTTTGTCAGTTTAGATTAGTCGGCGATATTTTTAAGGATTTCTTGGATTATTTTTAGACATAAAATAGAAACAAATTGAAGTTTCGAAATGCTCTACAAAATTATAAAATTTTTCGATGTTTTTTATGTCATTGCATGATGAAATTGTCGGAGTATTTTAGATATTTGTTTTTTTTTTTCGTAGGAGCAAGATTACGGAAAATCACAACGAATTATCTAGATTTATTGTTTTTTATTACTGTATTTAATAGGATTAATTAACAAAACAGAAACACATTAAAAAAATTCGTGTACATGGAAAGAAAAATCTGCGAAATTTTACTGTGCTGTGCACTACAAAACAGTCATAAATGACATTTTTAGAAATATTTATCTTTCAAACGAAGAAAAATTGATATTGAGTCATAGAAAAATTAAGATAAGCCGTTTTAGAACTCAAAAAAATTAATCGTATTGAATTTGTAAATTTTGTATGTCTTCATTCATTTATTCATTGTATTTCCTCATGTATTTATTTGATTTTTTCGTTTATTTATTTTATATAATTTATTTGTATATTAATATATTTAATGATCGTTTTTTTCAAAAAAAATTTCAAAGAAAAATATTTATTTCATTCATGTCTAAGAATCAGCAGTGACGCTCAATAAAAA
>JAQQBS010000001.1:7942485-7970645 GCA_030347275.1 Microctonus aethiopoides
AAAAGATTTATAATGAATAAATAATATAATTTGAACATCCTAATTGGTTAGATTGATTCATAATTATTTAAATCGCGAAAAAAAAATTGTTTGAGGATTAATAAATTGATGAAATAAATTTATTTTTTTTACGTCGAATCAAATAATAATTTTCACCGATCAACCAAATTAAAATTCAGTATTTAGTATTGTTATATAATATAAAATCATGTGTAAGAGTACACAAAAATTTTTGAATGAACTTTTTTTTACACAATTTTCACTCGAAAGTTATGTTAAAACAAAACAATATTTTTTGCTATTAATAAAAATCCATTATTTATATTCATATATCTAAATATGTATCGTAGTTGCACGCAACACTTGTAGGAATTTTTTTAGTTCACATTAACAAAAGGAAGTTATGATTCAGTTATTTATAAATATTCTTACTGTTGTATTTAAGTCGTGTGATTATTTATGATATATTACACATCACGTTTCGAAACTACTGAAATAAGTGAATAGCTGACGTGAATAATCAATACTATTCTGCAGTAGCATTTGTGCGATAGTACTAGAAGTATAATTTATGGTTATAAATAGCCATTCAACGTTTTACTCATACAAGATATAAGTAGATGATATATGAATAGATTGTACAATAGATTTCGTAGTTAAAAATGTATTTTGAAATGAAAATTTGCTCTGGAAATATGCAAATGAAAAAATTTATACAAATGTCAAGTGAAAATTTGTGTTCAATATTTTTATATCGATATTTGTCCCAAATTTTAACACAAAAATTTGAGTTGAAACAGAAAAATAATTTTGCGTTGAACTAATGATATTTTATGTTGAATTGAACATTGAATTTTTGTCTGTTGAAAAAAAGTGCTTAATTTAATATTTGTGTTAGGGGTAATGTTATATCTTTGGCGCCATCAAACGACAACGGATTCTTATAGAACTTGATGAGGTAAGACTTTTTTAAAGAATACAATTTTTCGATATCTTGCTTAGTTTTCGAAATATCGAAGTTCAAAAACTTTTTTTTTATTTTTTGTTTTATTTTGACGCTTGATAGTTTTTGACAAAATAATACTCAAAAAAGTTTTATTTCGTCGAGGAAAGTATGTTTGTATTTATATGTACGCAAGTATTATTTTTTAATTATGATCGTGGCCACATAAATTATTTTTTTTTTGTGATCTTGTCCACATAATAAGTGGGGGTCCAGGGGCGAAGCCCCAGCAGGGCTGGTGATGTGAGCCCCCCCCCCCCTATTTATATATTGCGATTCTTGAATGTAAACAAATAGTATGTAAACAAAAAATTTCAAATTCCAGGAATCTTGTGTCTCATTTTATTTATAGTTTGAATTCCATTTCCTAGTGCGACTGTGACGGTAAAATTTGTTTTGAGACGTACATACAGATGTTTTGTTTACATCCATACTTTCCTTGACGAAATAAGACGTAATTTCGTCGAAAACTATCAAACATTACATAGAATTAAAAATAAAAAAATAAATTTTGAAGTTTCGATATTTCGAAAACTAAGCGAGACATCGAAATTTTTTATTCTTTAAAAACGTCTTATTTCGTCGAGTTCTATATGAACCCGTTGTCGTTTGGTGCCAAAGATAAGACATTCTTGCCATAAATTGACTAAAAAAAAAATTAATAAAAAAAATATTTTTTTATCAACTCCGAAATAAATATTTATTTCTAATAAATTTAATTCAATCAAATAAATAATATTCATTCAAAGTCCACTAATATTCTCAGTATTTTATTAATTTGCATTTTCAAAAAAACTATAATAATTAATGAGTATTAAAAAAATTCTAATCTAATGGAATGATCCATTAGAATAATCAACAATTATAAATTGATATTTCAATTGATACTTGCAGATATATAATATAATATAATATAATATAATATAATACAATATTACGTGCATTATACATTCACAAATTGAATGCAATGATTGTGTTATTTTGCCAACACTACAATATATATTTAGGTATACATATATATTTGTTTATATATACGAATAAAGCCGCATTGAATTGGTAAAAGCCTTATCGAGTAAACGACACATACCAATAGCAATACTTTCTATTGGGTTATATCGAAATTCAGGAATAGAAATTCCATGCAAGTGGAATACCAGTTGGAAAACGAACAACATTTGGCCATTGGGACTTTAGGATAACTGTATACAAAATAAGAGAGAGTAAAACTGGTATACATAGACGTGGTCGAATTCTAACATATCAATTCAACTCGTCTCTGAAGCCAACATTAAGTAAGTTGTATCGAATTATTTGTGGAAGTGGGTCCACTCACAGATTTTCAATCATTCACGTGACACACCAGTCTCCCTTTGTACATTTTGGACTCATGTTTTTTATATTGCATCAGAATCTAACTTTATTTTATTGTGTATAATAGAATAAGTACGAAACTTTGTGTAGAAGTCTATTAAAAATTTGTATTGCCTGTTTTTAATGCATATTGTATATTTTGTATCGAATTTTGGAATATGAATTTGTGATGAAGCAGAGAAATAATTTTGTGTTGAATGAATGGTATTTTATATTGAATTTTATACAAATAATTTTATCAACGAATAATTTACTACATATTTATTATTTAACCCTTAAGAGAAAAAAAATGAATGTATGCAAATATTTCTTTTTATTTATCTTTTTTTATATTTATATTTATATTTACTTCCTTTGTTTACGTATTTATTATTTAACCCTTAAGGGGGTAGTCTCGTGTCCGAGCCTAAAATTTGAAGGTTTTTGAAGAATTTTTTTTTTGCGGAAAATGAAATTCAATCTTTTTATGAAAATTATATGTTATTATTTACATATTAAAAAATACTAAAAAATTTTTGTTGAATAAAAAAAAAATTATTAACGTCATTTTGGTGCCTTGAAGAAGGCCTCTCGAAAAAAAAGTAAGTGGCTGGCCCCCCTGAGTACTCCTTTTGTAATCATCTGAAATCAAAACTTCCAAAAGATTATTACTTAATGGGGTCATCATTCCGTCCCGTACCAGATTCAAAAAATTTGGATGAAAAATAAAAAAATGGCGGCCTTGTTAAAATATTTTTTTTAAAATCGACTTTTTTTTTGCTTTAAAATTAATTTTAAAAACAAATAAAAAAAAATAATTGATAAAAAAATCTAATTCTGGTACCGGACAGAGCCATTGATGTGTAGAATCTTGCGTTAAAATTTCAGACCGATCCGTTGAATAGTTTTTTTTTAATCATCCGGGCCGACGAAAAAAAGTTGTTTCGAGAAAAACTTGTTCAAAGTTTGGAAAGAAAATTTTCATTGAAAATTTATACTTACATTAATCATCTATTGCTGGCGCGTACGTTCTCAACTTATTAAACTTTGAAAATATGCAAAAAAAAAAAAAATAATAATATCAATTTTTTGAAAATTGGACACGAGACCACTACCCCCTTAGCATATAAAAATAAATGTATACAAATATTTCTTTTTATTCATCTATTTTTTATATTATATTTTACCATAAATTGGAAAATTATGGAAAATAATTTTACCATAATAAATTCTAATTATACTAATTTCTTTTCATTTATCCACTAAAAATTGTCTCAAAAAACCTTTCGTTTCGTCTAAAATAATAAACATCAATTCAAAACACTGAAACAATTTTTTTTTTTAAATCAAAATTTCTCTAATGATATTTATTTACAAAACTGTCAATGAATAATGAATTGCAAAAATATCAACAAATATTCGCCTGTACAATATTTTTCAATACCATATAAATTTCTTGAGGAAAATAATTTTACTATAATAAATTTTAATTATACTAATTTCTGTTTATTCATCTACTAAAAATTGTCACAAAGAACCCTCTATTGCATCTAAAATAGAAAACATCAACTCAAAGAACTGAAACATTTTTTTTTTTATAACTAAGACTTTCCTAAAAATATTTATTTACAAAACTGTAAATAAATAATTCACAATAAAAAAATGCACTGCAAAAATATCAACATATTTTCGTCTATAAAATACTTTGTAATATCATATAAATTTCTTGGGGGAAAATACTTTTACAATAATAAATTCTGATTATACCAATATCACTGAATAAAATATTCATGAGTTGAAACATCTACGCTTTGCAGAATTCTATTCGAATGTATAAACCAATGGAATATGCATGTTGAAAATGGTGGCTATATACTCGGTCAAGAATTATATGTAGTCCACAGTCCATTACATGACTTGAAATTGCTTTCCACGAAAATCCCCTGGGAGATAGTTGAAGATCAAGACGCACCAGAATGAAAAGCGTCTGTTGCTCTTTCACCTGTTCACAGTAACTATACACAAATATAAGTCTATAAATTTATACGAATCGTGGTCATATATAATGGAGAATATCGCGAACAGTTACATTCACGTGTCAAGTATGCAAATATCAATTGGTAGAAGTTATATATTCTCCCTTTTATTCATGTTCAGAATCATCGGAATAAACGAGCTGTAAATCGTTCGTTCCTCTTACATATAACTTTAGAAACACGTTAGCACGCGACCGCCATTGGTGAGTCTTAATTGGTGCGTTTCATTGATATCAGGTGGCTACAAACAGTAAAATCCACATCGTTTTTTTCCTTTTTTTTTTTTTTTGTTGTAGTATAAATTGTATAAATATAACAGCGTGCTATCTCACATGAGTTGCAAAGCATCAAGCTACCACTGAGGTGTATATTCATGGGACATTGGACCCCAGACGATATCCTAATGAAGTAAATTTGCATCCATACACGATGTGAATGAGCAAGGTGCGAGAGCGTCAACAGACACGCGAGAGGAAATAAATCTGATTTGACAAAAGCGAATCGACGATGGTGAGGAATTTTGTGTGTAAAAGTTTTGTGGAAATTTGTGATGTTAGCTATTTTTAACGTGAATTTTGTTGCGAATTTTCAATCAAGAATTTATATTAAGGTGCACCCAAAAAAAAAAAGTGTTGAATCAAGTCGCGATTCCGACTTGACACAAATAGTCTTGATACAAGTCTGAAATATTCTTGACTCAAGTCATTACGGATGTCTTGAGTTAAATCAGTCGTAAAAAGGGGTAAGTCGAAAATAAACTTGATTCAAGTTTTTTCTAGTCTTGATTCAAGTTGTTTTTAGTCTTGATCCAAAACTTTTTGGGCAACTTTTTTTTTCATCAAAAAATCGGGCTAAAAACTTATTGGTCGATAAAAAAAGAAGCCTGTTTGAAGCGGAGCTCTTAATTTTAATATTTAAAGGTGGCTCTTCGTAATTTTCGTTTTTCCAATTGAATAAAATTGGAAAATAAATTTTTTTCTATGTTATTTAAATATGCACATTTACGTGTGAATTGTGACACTTTATATTTGTTTAAATAATTTATCAATTGAACAATAAAACTGAAATTTAATTTAATTTGAATATGAGCTTGTGATATTGTCCGAATAATTAATTTTACAGCGAGAAAATTTCAAATTTAAACTAAGACATTTTCAGACTTGGATTAAGTCATATTTAGACTTGGATCAAGACATTTGTAGACTTGAAGTGTTATTCTTCCATCAAGTCGATTTTCCGCTTGTATCAAGTCCAAGATTTTGATTATTCGCAAGAATATCAATAGTCTTGACGCAAGTTGATTTTAGACTTGATTCAAGTCCTTTTTTTTTTAGGTGTGAGAAATATACACATGAAATCTTTAAAAAAATTTTTTTTTGTCTTTTCATCGAATGTAAGTATAACACTTTGAAAATATGTCACCAAATTTTTAAAATTTAAGGGGACCTTCTGGTCTAGAATTTTCGAAATATCAATTTTTTTTTGTCTATATTCCGAAAGTATAGTGTCTTAAGATTTTGTTGTGAAAATTTAGTAATGATATTCACAGTATTTCAAGTTTTATAGCCCATTAAAGGTCAGCGCCGAAGTAGGTAGAAGGGGCTATTATTATAACTTTAAACGCGTTTATCTCGAAACTATACGTTTTTCTGTCTCACGGGAATGATTAAAAAAAAACTGCTCGACCGATTCGTCTCAAATTTGAACATGTTATTAAGTACACTAGCAGCTATCACTGGAACTAGAACAAAAATTTTCCGTCAAATATTTCTAATTTTTTTATAAACAAAACGTTGTAAAAATGAGGCTGTTTTCAGTATTTTCATTTTGACAACGTGTCATTTTGTCATTTTTTTTTTTTTTTTTTTTTCATTCTAGTTCCTGCCATAGATACATTCATAACAATTAAGATTCAATTTTTATTTTTGATTTCTCATAACAAATCATTTATACATTAACAAATAAATTTCCAGTAAATAATAGATATAATTCCAGTCTGGCATGAGATTGAATCAATTCGTTTACTTCAAGATATCTGAAGGACAATTAAAACGATGACGATGACAGCATCAGGAGATTCTGAAAGCCACGAACAAGATACTGGTGATATAGATGGGACAAACAGACGATGAACAAGCGAGAACCTACGGGTTATGGAGTTTGCATAGAAGGGTTGAGTCGTGTCTGAAGGACATTGCTCTTTGGATGAAACTAGGTGGATGTCAATATGCATATGGACCTTGTTATATGTATATGAGTTTATGATAAACCTTCTGGGGTGATTGGCAAAGAGATGAGAGACTGAGATTGAGAAAGTAAAGGGGATATATCAAGTGAATGAAGTAGAAGCAATCGCAGAGGATAAATAGAGACAAAATACTTATAATATAATTGCATGGCAGATATTTTTATGCAGGTCTGCGTTTGAAAGTCCCACGCAGTAAAAAAATTCTTCGTGGACTGTTAAGACAATTAAAATTGTAATAATTAGTTATTAGAGTAAAAAGGATTGGAGCAAAGTTAAAAGAGTTGATTTATTATTTATTTTTACTTTATATGACGTTTATTTAATTTGAGGGGGGGAGATACATATAGACTAGGGTGCTCCGTTTGAGAGGACTATATAAATCTAATTAAAGATATGAAAATTTGAACTATTTATATCTTAAATTGGTCCTCTATGAATTGCATGATATTTTAATTAGATTTTTCTCAAAAACTAGTAGCTCTACGGTTTTTAGGTAAGAATACTATTTTATAGAAAATTTGATTCCCTACAAAAAAGGTTGTATTAATTTTTGGTGTAAAATTGATAGTTTTTGAGAAAAATTGAAAAAACTATGAAATTCGAGGAAAAATCGGATTTAGCATTTTTTACCGATGGGGCAGCTTACAGAAAATGATTTAGTGATGAGCAATTCCAAAGATTATATATTTCTGTACAATTTCTGCTGGAAACCAATCAAATAACATAAAATGCTATGTGTATGAAAAGAAAATTGAGATTTTCGTGTTAATTAAATGGGAAAATTTCAAATTGATTGAGGGAGTACTTAATATCAAAATTACGACTTTACCTTTGGTAGGAATTTTTTTTTGAATGTTTAGAGTAATATTTCGTCAACGCTGCGGAATAAAAAAAAAATCCCCTCAAACGATACATGCCTCATATAGACTCGTGAATTTTAACTGATTTCGATTTTTTTTTTATTGAATAACTTGTTCAATGTTTTGGAGATTTCGCATGTCGTAATATTTTATAAAAAACAAATTACTTTTTTGGAAATTTTATGCATGTATCTCTCTCCTTAAGAGACTTGTGTGATGTTAACTTCACTATTGATGGACATTTTATTGACCAAAATGCTGTTCACCAAGAACATCACAGCATCAAGATAAATGTGTCATTGCATCGTCAGGAGATTACCAAGTATATACTGAATTGCATGATAATTATTCAGTCACAGCTCTTGACGCTGTGCGAAGGACACATTTGCCACGCCTTACGCGTGCACCACCGTAGGGATTGCCTTGCCACAACATTTACGAAGCAACAGCAGTAACAGTAGTAACAGGAACATAACAGTCACAGAGCAGTAATGGCAGTTCAGAGCTTGCTGAGAATCCATAATTCAAGCTTCCAGTCGAATTCTAGATTATTGGCCACAGCTGTCGTTGTTGAAACAGTCCAACTATAGTTCCAGGCGTGATCGATCCTCAACTAGGTACCATACAATTCGGTATAACATTCTTGAGGGTTATTAATTCGCTTCTTGTATTTCTTTTTGTTTTAATTACAAATGTGATATAGAGGATATTGTCTGGAGGGATGAATAAATAGACAAACATGTGTTGTTTGCATTCGAATTTCAATTTATTTTATACAAAATTTTTTTTTTGTTTCACAAATTAATAGAGGAAAGGTTACTAATTTGGAATACTGCTAGTAATTTGAGATATTACATTATAGAAGTATAGGAAAACGCTATCCATTAACGAATACCAGTATTACGTAGTGTGAGTATTGACAAAGAAATTGAGCATCGCTTAGAAGCAGCCATATTGATAGTGCCGTGATAAACTGCATCGAAGTGAAAGTGCTATCTAGAAAATTTTCAAAGTAAGTAATAAATCTGTTTGCATCTTGAGTGTAACTTATATTTATATGTTTATATTTGTACAAATCTATAGTTAAGTGTCTCAGTTGTAGAAATCAGCGCTTATTTGAGAAATTATTCGTAACACAAAATGATAAAAATATTTTAGGTTACAAATGGTTATGTTGCTAATTTGGAATATGGCTCAGGTTGGTACGGTTGTGATTATTGCAAAGACTACAAAAAATATAATTGATTTAGATATAAGCTTGAAGTTGAATTTTTTAAATTTTATAGTTGAGATTTAAGTTTAAAGATATTTATATAGTTAATTAAAGTTGATTATTTAGGTGATTGTAATTTGGAATACCCTATTCCAAATTATATTCACATTGGTTAAACCACGCCAATCTGCAATTTTATAATTAAACCAAAATTTATCCCATTTATAATAATCCGAGGCTGTTCATTTTATTTATTTAAATAAAATATAAGTTTCTCTAACATTTAATGCGGTTTTTACTTTTTCATCTCTTAACCCATGATTAATACGATTTTTTTAAAAAGTAGTATTCCAAATTTGCATCTTTTTCAAAATCTAAATTGATAACAGTTGAGAAAAATTTTGAATTGACTTTTAGAAAAATATTTTTTCTGTGTAAAATTCAATTGCAGAGTTTGAAATAGTTACACAGTCGAAAATATTGTGTAAAATTAGTGTCAACTATTTTTAAAGCAAACTTTGTTTCAAATTCTGAATCAAAAATTTTATGATTTAAATCAAAAAAAATAATTTACAATTAAATTTTCATTCGTCAAACTGAATAAATTTTGTGTCAACACATTCTCCAAATCTTTGCCAGTATTCAACATAATATTCATACCAAACCAAGTCACATGAATATCGCGTTGATTCAAAATAAATTGTAGCAAAAAATTGTGTAAAAAAAAAAGTTTTTGACAAATTTTAAATAAACTTCAACAAAAAATTTCTTTACTGTACAGTCATTACGAGATAAAACTACTTACATTGTGCACATATTCTAAAAAAAATCGAGGTGAAATCGATTAGTTATTCATTTTCCATTGTTGTATATATAGAACCGATAATCGTTCAAAGCGTTAAAGACGATGTTATGCTTCGAGAGCTCATACAAAGATGAAAGTATATAGATAATAATAATTCTTATAACAAGGTCGTATGCTTGAATGACTAACAACTCTTTAGTCTCTACTTCTTCTTCTTCTTCTTTATCTTCTTCTTCTTCTTCTTCTTCATTTTGTTCTTTTATAACTAAGTTGAGAGAAAAAAATCCCAACGAAAGAATTAAAAAAAAACCAAACCCTGAACCAGAAGCTTCACTCACTCACTATTTTTTTTCAAGAATTCTTTTCTCATTCTTTATGCTTTTTATCTCAAAGGACCAACATATTGATGTACACTCTGCTTTTATAATTCCACTTGTCGCTGCTGTTAAATGGATATGTTCTATCTCCATGATAATTTTCCTCTAGCTTTTCAAAAGGCAAATATGAATATAAATTCATATTAAATTTCATACAATTATTTACAAATATAATTAAATTTATATTTATTTAATTAATCAAATGAGATATTTTTTTTTATTTGATGAGATTTAAATCGACAAATTTAATAATATTTATGAATGTTTCGTGAGACTTCATGTGGTTATTTGTGTATGACTAAAGATCTATTTTTGAGTGATTGTATCCAACGTTTTATAGAAACGACTACGTTAATTTACGTTTATATCTTTTATTTTATTTTTCTTTTATTTATTTTATTTTTTCTTCGCAAACACAAAACGATTCAATGGTTATCTGGATGATTAATTGAACTACTGCACAAGAACAAAGCTACTTGATGAACTAACACAATTACTGATGAATTTATCTGTCTGCATTTTTATAATACGAACGAAAATAAACGCAGAGTAATTGAATAAATTAATTTGTTTAGTTTTTTTTTTTAGTGGATACAGAGAAGATAAAAATAATTTACGATCTTGATGGATAATATTGATTAATTGTTCTATCAAATGTTTATCGTAAATTTAAACAGAGAACTCTGCGACATAAACAAATGAACAATATTTTAATTAAACTTTTTCATAACAAACAAATTTTTATTTATTTTATTGTTTATTTTAGGTGCCAATATGACATTAATTTTTTGACGAATGATGAATGTTGTTTAAAGAAAGAGTGTTTTTTCATATAAATAATAATAATTATAATTTTTGTAAGCAAAAATCGAATTTTTAGTAGAAAAATTTGTGTAAAAATTTTTTTTTATAATTTTCACTCAGAAGTTGTGTTAAATGGGTATAATATAAAAGTTTTTTGTTTATATGTGAATATTTATGTATGATATAGTAAATTTAAGAGTACCATATGAATAAAAAAAATATTAAATGGGGAAAAAAAATATAAATATGAAATGAAAAAAATATAATGAATATAACACAAAATGTGAATCTTAACAACATTTAATTTGACACAAAAACTATGTTGGATATTTATGAATATAAAAAAAAAAGTGACAATACAAAATGAATAAAATTTAATCAACACAAGAATAAAAAATTTGTAAATCACCGAAAAATTCGATTTACCAAAAAAACCACAATAAAAATTCAAAAATACCAAAAAAATGTGTCAAAAAAAAATTTATTTAATTCAATTAACAAACAAAAATTTTATATAAAATTCAACATAAAGTATCATTTACTCAACCTAAATTTATTTTCTTTTTTTCAACACAAATTTTATTTTTTAAAATCGATACAAAATCTATCCTAAAAGAAATCAACATAAATTCCTACTGGGCTTTTACACAAAATTCTCCAATATACATTATACATATTCCCATGACATAAAAAATACTCGTCATGCAATAATTTATTTCTGTAACTTTAAAGTTTAGTTAGCAATACCAGTCTGCGTTTCATGTTAGTTTGATTACTCAGAGACCCAGATGTGTAGCTTGTTGTTTCTACTGAGATAACAGCAGATGTGTATATATTTACATGCACAATATCTATGTCTACATATATACATAATACATATACACACATAAATATATGGGTGAGTAGGTGGGCACATCAAGGTGCGGTGTATAGTCGCGGTAGTCCTTTTGCATCCGTTGGGATATAGCGCCGCTCTCTTAGTTATAATGCATTTCTCTTATGTAAACTCCCATCCAATTAAGGCCACACACACGCACACACACACATGCAGACCTGTATGAACTCATAATAATGATCGCCACGCCACAATACATTCCATGGTCATTTGCAAGACCTGTGCTGCATTTTATAATCACTTAAAATCATTTTATTTCTTTTTAAATATCAAAATTTTTCTTTTATCAAAAACTCTTCATCCTTTTTTTTTTTTTTTTTTTTTCGTGAATATACGCCTTCGCCTCTGATTAGATTTCTGAACTTAAAATGACACAGACTTAGAAAAAAATTCGATTGAACATATTTTGTTTTTAAATTCATTTTTTTAAGTTTTGTTTTATATTTTATTTTTTAATTTATTTGATAAACAGTTGGTTTTTTTTTATTCTGTTGATTAGTTTAATTATTGGATTATCTTGATTGGAAATTATTTTACATTAACGTATAATATTTATGTGATTTGATTTAATGAAAATATAGTAAAAACTCTGAATAACGGCCACATTAATTTGCTTTGCGGACTGGCCGTTAAAGGAGATGGATCTAGAAGAGAAAAAGCCAGAGATAAAAAAGCCCAGAGCATTCAAAAATGACCGCTATTAGAGGATGGCCGATAAAATTTCGTTTATAAATCTACTCAAAATTTGTGTCGATATTTCTTTTTTCGGAACAATTTTTACTCAAAATTTAATACAAATCAACACAATTTTTTATATTAAAATTCTTAGTTAATTTTCAATCTCAAATTAATAAATTGATGATTTAATAATTAATATAAACTTCACTATGCAATAAATAAATTTTCCAGCACTATTGAAATAATATTTTTTACATATAAATAAATTTAATTTATAACTAGTTGAAGGAATTTTTTTTTTATTTTGTTTATGTAACAACAATAAAGAATAATAAACAATTATATGTCACGTCTATTTTATTTCATTATATTTCTTTATAAAATCAAATTCTATCATCAAACTAAACAATATCTTTCTATTTCTGATTACAAATTGAACAAATTCACGTTTAAAATATATCAAATTTAATTGTTTACCACATATATATGCATATTATTTAAACAATATTCATGCTGACATGATTCGCTGGTGTAAATATTCACGTGCATATTTCGGACAGCCGATTTCCATTATTTGTTTATATTTTCCATTGTTTATTATATAATTTTTAGACGTCATTGTCTCACTTTCTCTAAATAATACAGAAGAAAAAAAACAGTTTTATTTTTTTTGTTATCGAATAAATTTTTATAAAAAGAAAGAGTATGTATATTAATATAAACTGTGATGATAACCTTTGTGCATCCTTCGTAGGGGTCACCTTCATACATTGAAGCGCATTTACAAACGCCATAATGAGGTCTATCATGTTGACAATATGATTGGATGTTTGAACAATACTGTGGTTTTCCATTTTTGTAACGCATACAAGGATCGACGCATTTTGATAAATAGCATTTATGATGTGACGAACAGTCAGTATCATACATGCATTCTAGATGAACAAATTAAGAAATAATTAATAATGATTAGTGGAAAAAAATTATGATGAATTGTAAGAGAAGAAATATAAAACAAAAATAATGTTTATATTTTCATTTGACGGATGATAAATATTTCTCGAAATGGGCGTTTGTATTTTTAATTGTCGATGAATTTCACTTTACCGTCGGTAGTATCCTGTGAAAATTAAAAAACGTTTGAAAATTAGTAAATACGAAACAATTAGTCAATTTTTATGAATTTATAAGAAAATGAATTGATGACTAATGACATTGTTTGTACTTACAGCAGTTGTTTCGGAAATCGACATGAAAAAAATCACTGCCGCGGTGAAAAATATGAATATACCGTAGATTTTCATTGTGTATTTTCCTATAAAAGTAATTTATGGGATCAATAAGTACATAAAAAAATTTTTTTGAATGAAATTTTACTAAAAATTTGTGTTGGAATTTGTTCACGCAATTTTTAGTCATATTAGTCTGTTAAATTTGTAATAGTTCTACAGTGCATTTTTAGGTATTCAAATCAATGGAAATATTATTTTGGACCTTAGCAAAAATTTGGAAAATTTGTTTGCAGAAAATTTAGTTACTTTAACAAAGAAAAACTTTATGTTTGGTTCAATGTAAAATATTATTTATTCCAGGCGAAATTATTCTTCTGCATTAGCACGAAATTGAGTCAAAATTTGATATGAAATTCACGTTAAAAACAGTTGACCCAAATTTTTAGTGGCTTTCTAGTAAAAAATTTTTACTACGAATAAAAAAAATGAAAAAAGCGCGAAATAATTTCTTATTTTTTGTTTTTTCTCTGCCAAATTTGATACGAAATTCACTTTGAAAACAATTAATACAAATTTTTAGTAGACTTTTAGAAAAAAGTTTTTTGCTGCTTATAAAAAAGGAAAAAATTTGAATAAAGCGTGAAATTAATATTTTCTTTTTTTCGTTAAAATTTAATACGAAATTTACATTGAAAATATTTAACACAAATTGTTAGTAGACTTTTACTTGAAAATTTTTTACCTTGATTATAGTTGCGACAATGAACACTTATAACTGAGGAAATATTGGTGAAAAAGCTCTCCTTTTATACGAAAAATCTGGGTCGATTAAAATTTTTTCAAAATTAACGTTAATATCTTTCTAATCGCTGCCACGTGCAAATTCATCTGTAATGATAAAAAATCCGTAATTGCTTTCCTCAACGTCTTCAATAATTTAATTGGTTTGCTTTGGTACAATTGTAATTGTTTTCAAAATTGAAAAAAAAATATCGCCACTTAATTGATACCGCTAATTACAAACCGAAGTGATATAGCATTTACCATCTATTTTATTTTATCACATCCACATTAAAAATAAAATTACTGATATAATTTCATCTTGAACCTTTCAATTGATCGAACGAGTCGAACAATTATCAAATTTCGTTCTTCTCAAAGTCACGCTCATATTAATTAAACAACTATTCCAGAAAAATGTTATCATCAAGTGAGATTAAATTATTTCTAAATCTCTAATGAAATAATAATTTCTTCTAGACGATTATAAACATTTTTTAATCACAAAAAATCAAAGCAATTAATTGATATCGAAATATAAGTACAGTGACCTTTAACTTTGTTCCATCAATTTCAAAATCTCTAATATAATTTTAATTTAAGAAAAAAAAAAAATAAATCGAATAAATATTTTCAAAAAAATATTCTCTTACTTCGGTGTCAAAAAATTTAATTGTGACAAAAATAAAATACATTCAAATTTTTATAGAATAAAACTATCAAGGTAATATTATTGATATTCAAATTCAAAAACACGAGTGATTTTTATTAATTTGATTAATGAAAAAACAGTATCAATTTTTTAACAAATTCCTATTTGATAATAAAAAGTTTATTCAATGATTCGGTTTTTTGTTTGTACCTAAATATTTATATATCATATGATAAATTCAAGAGTATTATATGAATGAAAAAGATAATAAAAAGGAAAGAAAAATATGAATATAAAATAGGAAGAATATAATATAAATATAAATAATATAACACAATATGTTAATTATCACAACATTCAATACGTCATAAATATTATGCTAGATATTCGTAAATATGAAAAAAAAAAAAAATGTGGTAATGCAAAATTTATTTGAATTGACAGACAAAAATTTTGTGTAAAAGTCTGGTTAAAATTCGTGTTTAAATATTTTTCATACATTTTTTAATCAAAATTCATGTCAAGACAATATAAATACTTCCAGATAATAAAATAAATATAAAGCTGTGATATAAAAAAAATATAAACACAAAATGAATGAAATTTAATCAACACAAAACAATTTGCAAAATACCAAAAAATTCGATTTACAAAAAATATCACAATAAATATTCAAAAATACCAAAAAATTCATTTAGTTCAAGCGAACAAAAATTCCGTGTGAGATTTAACTTACAAAAAATGAAACTATTTAAGGGGGTCCTACCGTGTGACGGCCCGTTTTTTGACCATTTTTTGGAATTTTTTTTTGGCGAACAATGGAAACATACAACTTTGAACTTTTTATTTGTTTATTCAACTAACTTTCGAGATGTTGTAAAATAAATTTGAAATAAAAATTTTCATTATAACGGAAGTTATATTACTTTTAATACACCAGTGATGAAAAAAAGTTTGTTTACTGTCTCCACGATTCTGACCGATTGGTTCATCTGAAAAACAAAATTTAAACGGCATTTTAATCTAGAAGCCTAAATGCATGGAATGAACTAGAATCATTCGAAAATATTGAAAATTAAATTTTTAGCAGACGTTTAAAAAAAAAATTTGCAAATTTCATGTTTTTTTTTCTATGTTTTCGTAACAAAAAAAATAGAAATACTTGGAATTTTTGCATGATTCTAGTTCATTCCATGCATTTAGGCTTCTAGATTGAAATGCGTATTAAAAGTAATATAACTTCCGTTATAATGAAAATTTTTATTTCAAATTTATTTTACAACATCTCGAAAGTTAATTGAATAAACAAATAAAAAGTTCAAAGTTGTATGTTTTTATTGTTCGCCAAAAAAAAATTCCAAAAAATGGTTAAAAAACGGGCCGTCACTCGGTAGGACCCCCTTAATATTAATAATTCTAAAAAACGCGAGTGATTTTGATTAATTCAATTAATCAAAATACAGTATCAATTTTTTAACAAATTTGTATTTAATAATAAAAAGTTTAGTCAATAATTAATCTACCATAAATATTTGAATATTATTATTTCATGTAATATAAACACAGATCATTTATTTATTTGAATCTTTCTCAGTCATAAATTTAGAAATTAATTTTTCTTTTCTCTTTGTGACAAGATAAGGATAGTATTTATCACTCAAAATTTTCATTTATTTTTATGGCATTGTACTTAACATAATCATATATATGTATATGTATGTGTATAGTGTGCGATGACATGTAGAAAACAAAGCTATAAAGCTTCGTGAAATTTTCGAAGTAGGGTTTTTGGTTTTACGAGCGACCGTTTGGTCGATTGGGAAAGCACACTCTCTATACGATAAATCGCTTTATTTCCCGTGATTTTTCCGCCATTCTTAGGAAACTACACACTCGTTTGCTCACACTATTGATTCATTTGTTTATTCCTATATTCTGTTGGAAGGATACATGATGGAGGTTTCTGGAAAAATAGTAAAACATAAAAATAGTTGAGGAATATAAAATAAAATTTATAGTTCATGAAATGATATTTGCTTTTCATTCTTCAATGATTAAATTGTCACTGAAGTATTATTCATATGTAAAAAAAATTAGAAGTATATGTGAATAGTAAAAAATTGTGTGTGAAAGTCTACTAAAAATTTTTGTTATAATTTTTTTAAACAATTTTTACCTAAAATTTACATTTAATAACGACAATATTTTTTGCTTTTAATTAATATTTATTTTTCCTTACTGTGTGAATTCATTTGAGGATTTCATAATATATTTGAATTAATAGAATTAAAAATGATTTGTTATAAATAAATAATTTAGTTTGAACGAGCTAATTAGTTAGGTTAATTTATAATTATTTAAATTGCGTTGAAAAAAAAATTGTTTTAGGAGTAATAAATTGATGACATGAATTTATTTTCAGTGTTACAACAAATAATAATTGTTATCGATTAAATAAATTTAAATTGAATAATTAAAATTGTTAAAATTGTATCAAAATATTTTTTCTTACAATTTCATCTAAACATAAATAATTTAACAATGCACCATTATTTTATTTATTATTCAATTAGCTATCCTAATTATAATTAAACGTATTAACATAATTTTAATCGATTCCAAATGCTATCAAATTACCAATTCTAATTAATTTTTAATTATCGTTATAAAGTTTTTGAATGTCTTATTTTACTCGTGTTTGAATGATAAACAAAACCATCAATACCAAGTTATTCATCAGAATAAGAAAAAGAAGAAAATTCAGTAAAAACTTTTTAATTCTTTTCATCAAATGTAAAATTAAATTCGATTTCGTCTCCAACAAATTTAATTATTTTTCTTCATCATTCGAAACTCCAAAATATAAAAGATAATTTTCAATTGTTATTACAAATTATACCCATAAATAAAAATTTTAATTAATCCATTGTCATATTTCCTATTGACTTTCTTATAAAAAATTTTATGTTATTTTGTTTGGTACATTGAAAAAAAAAAAATGAAAAAAGTGAAATGACAAATATTCCAGTGAAAATAAATGAAAAAAATAAACAGTTAAAAAAATATATAGCATTTATATGTACGGTAAACAAAAATAACTTTATGAGAAGACGTTTTTTTTTAGCAAATAACAAGCTAACTCTAGGGAATCCAAACGTCGAACAAAGAGACATCAAATTTCAGTGGCGCCACCCCGTGGACGTTTCAGCTTTGATGTTTATGAAATTAGATCATAAATGCGCACATCACTTTAAGTAATAACATTGATTATATATGCAATGCATGAAAATACGACGTTTCCATGGCGACTAAATCGAATTTATGTAAATAATATATTTATGACGATTTTATTACTCGTCAGATAAACAAAACATCACTAAATTACTTGCAATATAAATATTTCATGAAAAATACTTATAACTTGTCATTCATTTATTGCTATTGAGATAACAAATATGAATAATTAAGAATTTGTTCATTCCATGTGAAAAATTGTTGCGTTTGATTTTTTAGAAATTTCAAATTCAAATCAAATTTAATAATATCATCTTGATTTCGTAAATAAAAATTTTTATTTCTTAATTAGGTTTTTATAATGATTTCATAAATTTTTTGAGTGTTGTTTATTGTTATTTCTCGACGAATAATTACATAACAACGATGTAGTGACATATAGCTGCACTGTAAACAATTTTTCGTAAAAGTCCATTCGTTATTTGTGTCAAAATTTTTCTCATGAAAATTCATCATAAAATTGCTTGTTGATGTATTTCTCAATAAACTCGTGATGTGTAAGTGATGAGAGTGAATATGTATGTAGTGTGAAGGTGGTATTAATGTGAGAAAATAAAAAAAAATATCTTATCTAATGCTTTGATTTTCTTGATGTCTTATAATCTATTCGATTATTTGGAGTACTTCAGAAGGACAAAAATTTCGACTCGGGATAATTAACAATTAATCTACGAATAATAAAATAATACTGTCGAACATAACGCTTGGTTGATCCTCCCTTTAATCCTGCTTACAACGTGTGTACACATATCCATTTATAAAATGCCCAGTGCGGCTCATGTTAATAGAAACAAAGCAATACCGTAGGGAAAGTACACATACAAACAAGGGAAAAGCGTCAACGATGTGGATGAAACAAGTGTATGGTAACGCGTATTACTGTAATAGAATAATTAAGTGTTGTATTGCAGTTGTGAAACTCGAAAACTGTTTCCACCAGCAGCATGAGACACCCAACTGTCTCATTCACCGACCCCTTTATGTAGACATGTATGTACGCGAGTATATATTGCTTGTGTCCACTGTCCCAATATGTATGTATGTATGTATGTACGTATGTTTATATATCTATTTTGTTATACTACTCTCGCGAATTCGTCGGAAGTTGAGTCCAACCGCATCGTTGCCTTTGTGCAATAGTAATATAAAGCCACCACAATGTAGGTTTGACACAAAACCATCCCCTAATTCATTGTGATCAGGCAAATCTTTGTCCACGTTTAATTGTTCCGTCACTCAGTCGCGATATTTCCCCCATCAATTTTACGCCAGTTGATTCAGACAAGCTGCAAAGACAACAGTTCACATCGAATCGGTAAATGATTCGTGTATTTTTATTAAAACGTACACTGAGAGAATTTCTGACTAAATGTTATCAGAAAATCACTAAATGAAAAATTGGTACGGTTTTTGTCCTCAAATACACGTTTCAGACTCAATTCCTCCTCATTTTATAAATTTGTCACACAAATATTTTATTTCAAACTCAATTTCTTCTCAACAATATTTACTTACTGATTTTAATTTCAATTTTTCCTCATTTATACTTTTTGTATTTCTCATCGTTGAAGATAAAATGAGATTATTGCAGAACAAAGAAAAATTAGTGATTTTTACTTTTATGAAGATAAAATTGAGAATAATTCGAAATGTCAAAAAATTGGGTTTTATTAAAATTAAGAAAGGTAATTACAATTATATCATTATGAATAAACAAACATATGAGGCAAACCAAGTAGTGAAATGATTGTAATAATTTTTTTATTGATGATAATGAAATGCAACACTGCAGCAGTCATGTAGTTCAGCTACAAACAACAACTTTTCACCGCAACAGCGATCGCAAATTCAACTACCAAATTAACATTGTCAATATAACCTTAATTCATATCAATATGAACAATATCAATAGTTTTCACAAAATGAAAACCAAATATTACAGGACTTTAACCAAAGAACACAATGTCCTCTACAAAACCAAATTTTAGGATATAAAACGAGGGATAAAAGTTCCTATCACATACAATAATATCTCCCCCCATTGTCATTATGTCTCAAGGTTACTTGAATGCAGGATAAATATAATTGCGCCTCATTCCACCCGAATTTTTACCCAAAAATTCTCTCAGTATAAATCTATTCGAACGAAATATTTATGTTTATAGGTAGTATCTAAATTTTAATTAGAAGTCCACTAAAAATTCGTGTCGGAATTGTTCAGACTTCTACAAAACAATTTCAACGTTGCGCTTTCACCAATATAAATTAAGAAGCTGATAATTAAAAAATATCATCGAATTCTATCTCATGAACCGTCTCAACGGGCATCAATTACTATTAGAATATTAATTGAATTCATCCATTGAAAATCTGTCTAATTGCTATAAGATATCATAAATTCATAACTCGACTTGAATACGTATTTAAAACTTCAATAATAATTCGGATGAAGGATAAAATAAAATTAATTGATATCTCCGAATCGGTTTCTACCAGCCTCAGGTCTCGATTGGTACCAAAGATAGATAAGCCATTTCATCTGGCAACTGCTAGTCGCATCTGGTCTCCATACATATGTTAATATTTATATACTGCACACGAGAGGACGCCTGATAAAATCGATATTTATATGATAGTTTTATTTTTATAGAAAACACTTGAGGGCGAATATTCCGCGTACGATGTATGTCAATAAATGACAACAAACACATTCCTCACGCCAATTGAAAAAAACTTTTCTTACGTACGTGAGAATATCATACTCCCTTGGCGATGTCGGAATATATACGAATTGCCCCTTTGGCAAAATAAACTCGGTTTTTATATACATCCTCGCATTTTTATTTGAGACTTGTTTTGTCGTGAGTTGGACCAAGTCAATGGAGACTTTCGTTGGGTTATTAGATTTCAAAGCTCTTGAGACATCTCACATGAGTCTGTATATAAACATGTATTCATGAACTAACATGAAGGATTTGCTGGAAGCCACGTTCAGGAGATCTATGGAAGAACTTCTAATTTGACCATCGTGTCGCTTAAAGCCAAGTTTCAATGCAAACATACTGATTGGCCTCGAAGGTTCCTGTATATTTAGTGGCCTTTGGCCCAGTGATTAAACAAGCCAATTTACACTTGGCAATATCCATTTGCATGTTAGTTTGAGCTGGGCGACTGTATATACTAGGATATTTGTATATCTAACAGCAGTCGAAATGTTAAAGTGCTGGTGGAGATTTTAGTGTGACGTTGGGTTAGACGTAGGATCACTAAAGGTGGTGAATGAAGGGTGTGTATCGCTGTCGTACAACTAACTGGAAGCATCTGAGATTGGGTACAAGTGTTGGTGTGTGAGGACTAAAGTTATGTTTGGTTTTGAATCATGTAAATTCATGAGTTCATCGCTCTTGTGACTTGACATATTCGACCAGTTTATGTTGGAAATATCTCGGCAAGTAATCTCTTGTGGATTTACTTCTTGGTTTATCAATGGTCTACAATTTGAAATGGTTTCGGAACCATTTGCGCTTATCCGAATGGTGTGTTTTGGGTTTTGCTAGGATTGTTGAGTCCTAAATGGTGTTAATGTTGTGCTGGTTTTGGTAGACAACATTGTTTGTTTATATCCGGTTTGAGATTGAAGAGATATGAACTGGATGAAGAGATTTATTTAACTTTGTTTATTTGTGTTATATTAGTTTTTTTTTAGTAGATTTTCCGAAAATATTTGAATTTGTCGCCGGTGCGATTCATGGCTAGAAAATTGTGATTTGAATGACGGTTGAGAGGTTATGATGTAATAGTTTATTTATACATCTCATTGTGTTGAATTTTCTGCACAAAATTTTGAATTAGAAAATATCAAATTTCATGTTTTGGTTGTGATATTTATAAAGCATTGAATTATTTAATTGTTTTTGGAATTTATTTTGGAATAATTTAAATTTGACTCATGTCATTGTGAGTACGTGAAATTATTGCAAGCTTTTTCGCGTGTAACAGTGGCTATTGTTATATTATTATCAGTGAATATTTTTTATAAAATATCCCGACAATGAACATTGTTTATTTTTTCAATAAACAAAAAATTTCATATTGAATTTTTCATGGTATCTCTTGGAATAAATAGAGTTGACCAAGTCATTCAATAATTCGTTGGAAATTTTTTGAGGTCTCAAAAGGAAATGTTATTTTATACTTTAGATTTACTATTTTATTTAATTTCGATATGATTAATTATTACTGTTGGATAGAGTGATGAATTTTGCGTGCATGCCTTATTAAAAGCTCAAAAAGAATTAAAAATTTCGTGATTTAATCGAAAATATTTGTAGTTTTATATTTACAAAAAATTTTGTGTTAATTTTTCTGGACTGAATTTTGAATTAGAAAATATCGAATTTAATGTTTTGGAGTAAATACAGTTGACCAAGTAATTGTATAATTCATTAAAATATTCAACATCCACAATGTATGATAAGTTTAAATAAATAATCTGAATTTAACACAAATTTAATGTAACACATTCATATATTAATTAATCCCAACTAAAATCTTACGTTCCAATCAACATGAAAAACCATTCATTCCACACAAAACAATTTTTCTATTCAACAGAAAATCATCCTGAAAAAATTCCAACACAAACTTTCATTAAACCTCTACACAAAATCTCTCTTTGCAGATTCATACCTCTCTTAAATCCTACACATCAATAACACCCACGATCCTTAATAACATTAACATTTATGATGAAGAAAATGTCAATGTTACCTAATAATATATGACAATAAAACTGATCTTTTTATCCCAACACAATAGAAAATAATATCCAATCAAGTGTGGGTTGGCAAAGAATGCATAACTAGTTATGACGTCTTTTATTCTTTGATTTATATTGAAACATACATGTATATATTCTTGTATCAGTCCTGTGTATTATATTCATTCTGTAAAGTACGACATGAAAGGCTCTCTCTCGACACATCTATACACTTATACATCAGGAGTCAAGAGTGCAATGAGCTTGAGTGTATTGTGATAAACACAATGCCTGCAGTATTCGCTTTATGTCGTTCATTCTTTTATTGACGTTCAACATTGTATTCTTTCATTTTTCAGCGCCAATAATAACGCGATGAATACAAACCCATGTATACACTCACACACACATTCTACTTTTATCTATATACATCCTCCTCTGTTCTTCTCCCTCAATTATACTTAACAGCCATTTATTTTGACATTTAATATTCTGCATAAAAAAAAAAAAAAAAATAACTTCAAACGTGACGAAATAAATTCATCATTTATATAAAATTAAATCGCGTCTTATCTCCTCGAAAAAAAAATCAATAAAAAAAAACTACACCCAAAAAAAAAAGGACTTGAATCAAGTCGCTGAGACTTGATTCAAGTCTAAAATCGACGTGTCAAAGACTATTGATATACTTACGAATAATCAAAATCTTGGACTTGATAAGCGGAAAATCGACTCGATGGAAGAATAACACCTCAAGTCTACGAAATGTCTTGATCCAAGTCTAAATATGACTTAATCTAAGTCTGAAAATGTCTTAGTTTAAATTTAAAATTTTCTTGCTGTAAAATTAATTATTCGGACAATACCTTAAGTCAATATTAAAATTAAATTAAATTCTAGTTTTATTGTGCAATTAATAACTTAATTAAACAAATAAAAAGTGTCACAATTCACACGTAAATGTGCACATTTAAATAACATAGGAAAAAAATTTTTTCCCCATGTTATTTAATTGGAAAAACGAAAATCACGAAGAGCCACCTTTAAATATATTAAAATTAAGAGCTCCGCATCAAACAGGCTTCTTTTTTTATCGACCAGTAAGTTTTCAGCCCGATTTTTTTATGAAAAAAAAATTTGCCCAAAAATGGCACGCCCTAACGTACAGTCCATACAAAAAGTATAAAATTATTGTTCTGCGTCGTTTTCATGTTGTTATTCAATTCATGTAATGAATATCACATAAAAACAGCTTATACTCATTTTTTGAATTATCTATTTTCTGCTTTTTATTTCTATTTTTAGAAAAGAGTGAGTAAATATAATTTCTGTAAATCCCCATTGAAAATGAAAAACAAATTTTAATCAAGCTTAAAAAAATCTTCGATCAAGATTTTAGAAGTTTTGGATCGAGATTAAAAACAACTTGAATCAAGACTAGAAAAAACTTGAATCAAGTTTATTTTTGACTTAACCCTTTTTACGACTGATTCAACTCAAGACATGTGTAATGTCATGAGTCAAGCATATTTCAGACTTGTATCAAAACTATTTGTGTCAAGTCGGAATTGTGACTTGATTCAAGACTTTTTTTTTTGGTGTAATTAAATTATTAAATAGCGTCTCGCATCGACCATTTAAATAATTGCATGACGATGCTTTACATTGATAAAATTATCCACAAGTTCGATTTTACGATAACGTAAAGACAGTTTATCGTAAATAGACAAGCGAAAACAGAGTTTACCGTCCAGTAGGTTGTCACCATAGTCGCTTTCGCTTGCTTACAGCTTTCCTATATGCATACCTCAATGAACGAAGACATCGCAACGTATCTAGCGCATAATTGGAACAACGTAGCGCGCTTAGCGTTATTGCAGAATGACGTTAATTAAATCAATTAGGACAGCAGAGTGTATGGGCGATTCGTATGCACGCAAGCAAAGCGCGAGAGATGCAGAAGTGAGGACAGCGCAAAATCGAGAGAATGGATAGGAAGAGGGAGAGAGAGAGAGAGCACGTACGAATGAGGTATATGCATATGTAGGTATGTATACATATATGTTTATTGTATATAGAGGTGAAGCTAGCTATATAATGTAGAATAGTTGAGGGTCGGAAGCGTTGTGGACACGATTACACATTGCCTAACTAGCAATCAGGAAGCTGTCGACCAAGTTGTGCGCAGCCAACTTACTTTGCTTCAGTATTCTATATTGTACGTGTGGCTAAATCCTGTCGACCACAATCTCGCAAGAGTGAAATGCGATAAACCTATCGAGATTGTATATTGATGAAGGGATAAGGACGTACGTATAGTGAAAAGGATTTTTTTAAAGTTCATTTGGAATTTTTTTGATTTGAGTTTTAGATGAATATGATTTTGGAATAACGGATTATTTGCATGTGATGAGGTTGGACTTTGATGGTGTGTTAAACACACTTGAGAGGAATTGAAAAATGGGTTGACTTAAGGGGGTCCTACCGTGTGACGGCCCGTTTTAAACAAATGGCCATTTTTTGGAATTTTTTTTTTGGCGAACAATGGAAACATACAACTTTGAACTTTTTATTTGTATTCAACTAACTTTCGAGATGTTGTAAAATAAATTTGAAATAAAAATTTTCATTATAACGGAAGTTATATTTTGTGCAAAATTATTCTTTTGGTTCAATACAAATTGAGTCAAGTTGAAAATTGGGACAAAATTACAAAAATTTTGAGTAGACTTTTAAAAAAAAATTTTGTATTGATATTTTTTTTTTCACGAATTTCAGTCATGAGTTTCAGAGTCAATAAAATTATCAACAGAATTTTCGTGCGATTTGTTTGTTAATTCCACAAATAATTTGTATAATAGTTTCACTATCATGAATGAGTAAAAATAGTTAAGAAAAAATTCAGAACAATTTGGAAACTGTCCACAATTTTTCCTCCAAGAGAAAATTTTGCGTAAAATATAATGAAAATATTTTCAGTAAAACGTAAAACATATTCGAAAAAATTAATTTTCAAAGTTATTCAAAATTAAATTATATTATTGGACAATTTCTAATTTAAAAATCCACCAGATGATGCGTTTTTGCCAATTTTCCAATATATTAATAAAACTTTAGATCGCACAAAAATATATGCGTTGGTAGACGTTGATAAAAAATTTTCTTTTCTTATTCGTAAAGAGAAAATTCCTGTTCTAAACTCAAAAGAGGTAAAAGAAAGACTTAAAGTGGTTGATCGTGGAAAGAGAGCTCGGATAGAAATCGAAATGGAATAAAAAGATAAGAAAGAATGAGCGGGTGTAACAGAGAGTGAATAAAAACTTTGGTCGGCGTCGATATAAAGTGGATGAAATAGAATAAAAAAAAAAAAAAAAAAGTTGAACTTAAGAATAAGACTGAGACGCAAATGAAGTAAAAGAAAATTCAATATCTATTTGCTATGTATATCTACATCCACCCATTGCATCGATAATTGATTCGATAATGGACAATGAGAAAATGAAATTATTATGCAGAAAGGAACTTTTTTTGGAATTAAATAAACATACATATTCTTCATGTATAAACAAAACAAAAATATCTTCAATAAAAAATTTGAGATTCATCCAAATAAATTTTCAAAATTCAACATAAAATATAATTGAATCATCCAAAAATTTCAAGCAATATATAAAATGATTAATTAGATAACATTACACGTACACTAAAGAAAAAAATTAAAGGGTCAAAAAAATTTTCGCAACTTTTGCGTGTTTTTTGACAGGCTGTATCTCAGTGAAAAATGGTCGTATCGAGGTTTTAAAAAAACGAAATTGAAGCTGAATAAACAAGCTATCCAACCCATTCGATGGTTTAGCTAAAAAAAATTTTCCCGGATTCGTGCACTCAAAAAATAAAACATAAAATTTGCAAATTTTATTTTTTTGCGCTATTTTTTCGGATCACGTGATAATCATGGCTCCTAAAATTTTTTCGGTACAAAATCTAGAAACTAGAGACTCAGAGTTTCAAATTGCTTTTCTTGGAAACTCGATACGACCATTTTTCACTGAGATACAGCCTTTCAAAAAACACGCAAAAATTGCAAAAATGTTTTTGACCCTTTAATTTTTGCCTTTAGTGTATATAAATATTTATAAATATAATTTATTTACATTCTTATTTCAAAGTTTTTGAACCATAATAAATTATTTAATAAATATATAACACAAATAATATATATTCAATTCATGAAAAATATTTATTTTAATTAAATTAAAATTTAGTATTTATTTTTTTTTAATACATTTTTACATAATTTTTTTTTTTGCGATAAAAAATTATTTATTACTAGTTAATAAGCTTTATAATATTCTACAGAAACGTTTCCTTATGTTAGTTCATACAAGAGAACTCATTTATATTTGTTCGCTAGTAATATATATTTTATAAAAGTTATTGTCCTTCATGTATGATGGTAAGTATTTATTTATATACCTATACAGAAACTCATTCGCTGTATTCCATCTACGTCGACAAAGACTATTTGTCGACGTTGTGACTTATTGCTATGCCATCGAGACAGCGCACAACCCATTCTTCATTTCTTCTTGAAGAAAATTTTACCCAACGAAAAATGTCAAAAACACGTTGGCTCGCGTTCTCTTCCTTTACCTTTCAGCTTTTTCATTTTTACTTTTTTTATTTCTTTAGATTTTTTTTTAATTTATTTTTGTTCTTGTTTTTTTTTTCTTCATTTACTTTAGCTTGCCAAACAGTATATCTATATTGCAACACATGCTGTTTCTTGTGTTACAAGTTTGCCCTGATATTTTTTATACTTTTATATGATGCAGAGGAAAATTGGGTCTTTTTTTTTTATTTATATAATTGAAATTGGGCTTTGTATTTTTATGTGTAGTCGAAGTTTTATTGATGGTTATTGTATAGAGTTGAATATTTTGTGTGATAAAGCTTTATGAAATTGTGTGTTGATTGATTTTTGACTAAATTTTTATATTAGGTCAAATTTTGGTGAGGAAAAAAATTTTTATTTAACAATTTTCTTATTCTTCTTTATTTATTTATTTTTTTGTACTGAAGGGAAAAGTGATTTTTCCATTTTTGAAGTGAAACTTCTTTTGGGACGGTGTGAATTGAAATTTATGAAACGAAAATGTGTAACGTAAAAAGAG
>JAQQBS010000001.1:7970745-7985878 GCA_030347275.1 Microctonus aethiopoides
TCATCATATTTTCTCAAAAATTAATCAGAATACTAAGTTTCACTTCTACCGCGTGTGAACTCACACCCGATTTTTTATATTTTTTTTGTCGGTTTGAACGTTTTTCGAAAATTTGTGTTGATTATTTTCAACATCAATTTTGTATTAGATTTCAAAAAAAAAAAAAAGACAATTGATAATTTCTCAATTTCTTCATTTTTCTTTTTTTTCTTTGTGTAAAACTCAACCAAAAATTTGTGTTGATTTTTTTAATATAAATTTTCGTATCAAATTCTAAAAAAACAAATAACAATTCCACAATATTTTCATTTTTCTTTCTCTTTTTCGTGCAAAGTATACTAAAAATTTGTGTTTAGTATTGTAATCATAAATTTTCTGTCAAATTTCGAAAAAAAAAAAGAAAAAAATTTTCATTTCTCAATTTTTTCATTTCTCTTATTTTTTTTCATGTATATAAAAAACTCCGGCAAACATTTGTGTCAACTATTTCCGAACATAAATTTTGCATCAAATTTCAAAAAAAAAAAAAAAAAAAAAAGTAGTAATTTCGCAATTTTTCGATTTTTCTTTTTTCTTTTTTTCTTCAACAAAATTCCCCTAAATATTTATAAATATAAAAGTTCTCAACAGAAATTTTGTATCAAATTTCAACACAGTAATTCTGTGCTAAATAAATAATATTTAATATTAAATCCAACACAAAATTTTCACCTTGTGCACAAAAAGAATTCTCATATATTCATCAACGATAAAATAATTGATTAGATCCTCAACATTATTAAAACCCACGTTGCTGCAGCCGTATAAAATAACAAATTATATTATAAGCACACTGAAATAATTGACGTGGCAATTTTACGGGATCGTGATTCTCATTATTGCGGGGGTCAACGTTAATTGTTAATTATCACTGTTCATCCCATCGCATACTCATAACACACTCTAACGATGTTTCAATTAAACATTGTATAACCATACACAGATCCATACATCGATAAAGCACACAAATACAAACATCATAAAATAATAATATAAATATTAATGCACCTCCCAATAATAATTAAAAAAATTAATTCCTCCCAACAAGAATAAGAAACGAATAAATGTATAAATAAAATAACTATTCCCCAAGGAAAACAAAAGTAAAAAAATAAAAATTCATCCTCTAATCAAATTGTTTAAACTATATATTCCAATAATATTAAAAATGCATAGTATTCATGTAATTTGATTTTCAAAAATGCGGCAATATTTTTATTTTATATTCCATGAATATTTTTCATACATTTTTTCTCTGGTTTTAATTTTATTTTTTATCCTACTTGTTTTATTATTTTTTTCCAATTTTTTTTCCGTTTCATTTACACACTGAAACAACAGCTGCGTGATCGCACTCGTATTTAGCAAAAAAAAAAAACATACATGTACATACTAACAAAAGAAAAATGACATTATAAATAAAACATATACGTACACTTTGAGATTGTTCTCATCCGCAATGATCCACGTGTATATAAAACCATGAACGTTACACAGCTCTATTTATATGCATAAGCCATTCCGTAGACGCCCCCAGTGGACATTATATACATACATACATGCACACATACACATATACATAAATATACATGCAAGTAAATATCAGTGAATATTGACAAAACAATAACGCTTCATGTAAACATATATATGAACTTATGCATACAAATATTCATAAAGTATTTAGTGTACATAGATTATTTTTATTCAACAATGTTCATTTAATTATGTCGAAGTAAAAAAAAAAGAAAAAAAAATTGTTTTTCAATTTATTTTTAATGTATATTATTTTTTTTACATGAATTTAAATGAAATATATTTTTTTTTTAATTGATCATTGGTCCGAGTAAATTATTTATAAGCAGCTGATTATGCGGATTAATTGATCATTAAAATGATACTTTTGTAAGTTAATTAACAATTAATTATGAAATATGAAATAGATAATATTTATTCGTTCATGTATTTTATATATGAATGCATTATTGATTATTTGTGATCGATGTTGGGATAAAGAGCATTCAATTAACATTATTTAATGGCATGGTATATTAATGTTAATGGGACATTTATAAATATATATATTTATGTATGTATGCGTGTGTGCATATGTTTTTGAGATTGTAATTTTCATGAGTCAGATTAAAAAGTGACGTGGAAGTATTTGAAAAATTGTTATGAGCTTCGTTGAATTTTTTCGTCATTCGTCATTCTGTTCATGTTGGTATGACGCGAATATACATGATGAATGTATGTGTGTATAAATATTGTACGGGTTATATACTGATGTTATTAATCATTTACGTATTAGCATTGTCAAGTTATGTGTTTGATGTGAGTGTTATTAAATGTATGGAGAGAAATATTTTTGTGGAATTATCTGAAATATTTTGTTGACTTTCGTTTTCAACGTGGGTTTTGGATTTAATTTTGACGTGAGAATTTTTGTTTCTTTGAATTTTATAAATATTTGATTCAAGATTTTTTTTTTAGTAGATAGTGAGGAAGAAAAATTTTTATAGACATTTTTAGGGAAATTTTTAGAAAATTTTTTTTTTTATTGTGTCGAGTTGTTTTATTTTGGGTTTTTTTTTGTTTCACGCGATGATGATGTATTGTCTTTTCGAATTTGTTTAGTGGATGAGTTATTTATAAACAAAAACAAGCAGAAATATGTGTGAAAAAATTTTTTTTTGTTTCTGAATATTTAAAAATGTTTTTTTTTATATATTTTTTGACTTTTTAACAAGATTATTGTTATTTATGAAATTTGCTTGAAATTATTTAATAAAAAAAATATTACTCAGTTCTGTTATATAAACTAACATAAGAAAACGTTTCTGTAGAATATTAAAAAGCTTATTAACTAATAAAAAAT
Organism: Microctonus aethiopoides; assembly: GCA_030347275.1. NCBI lineage: Eukaryota > Metazoa > Arthropoda > Insecta > Hymenoptera > Braconidae > Microctonus > Microctonus aethiopoides. The sequence continues at coordinate 7,973,660 of JAQQBS010000001.1, forward strand.
TTTTTTGTATCGCAAAAAAAAAAATTATATAAATATATATTAAAAAAAAAATTACTAAATTTTAATTCAATTGAGAAAAATATTTATCATGAATTAAATATATTATTTGTGTTATATATATTTATTGAATAATTTATTTTGGTTTAAAAACTTTAAAATGAGAATCTCAATAAATTATATTTATAATTTTTTATATATGAGTTATTTTATTCAAATAATTAATTTATTCATTGTTTGAAATATTTGAATGATTTAGTTATTTTTTATGTTGAATTTTGGAAATTTATTTCGATGAATCTCAAATTTTATATTGAAGATATTTTTTTTTGTTTGCAGATAAGGAATATGTATGGTTATTCAATTCCATAAATATTTAATTTATTAGTTATGAAAGTTGTTTTCAAAAGAAAAAAAAATGAAAATAAATCAATTGAATAAACAGTATTTTGATCATTAAAATGAAAATTCTTTTTACATAAATACAAAACTTTTCTTTCCTCTATAAAAAATGTATTAATTAAAAAAAAAAACTCTACTCAAAGATTTCCATAATTATAAATATTTTTCAATATATTTTTAAACGCAAAAAATAAAATTGCAAAAAAAAAAATGAATTTTAATAAAAAAATTTAACAATTCCACTAATAATATTTCCATCATTATTATCAATTTTAATTTATATTTATACATAAAAATTAATAAAATTTGTACATAAACCGACTAAAAATTTTTTTGAAATTTTTCCTCAAAAATTGCGATATAAACCAATTCAAAAGCTGCACTAAAACCCTCACAAAAATTCAAAAAACGCATTGATATAAAATTGGTTAATTTGTCATATAAAAATTCAGTTTAAAGTTCAACATAAAATTATTAATTATCCACCGCAAAATAATTTTTCTACTTAAAAAAAAATTTTCGTACATGAATTTCATAAAAAATTTTCCCGAAAAACAGTCAACATAATTTTTCAGTGGATTTTTATACAAAATTTCCCACGAAAATCCTCTAAATACATACAAAAAAAGTTTTTTTTGACACTTCAGTCAGATTCATTGTCTCACTTCGCATTTTAAATGCCACGACACAGCTCTGAATTAGTGTCTTTTCTTCTTTTGTGGCCGCAAGCACACGTCGCTTGCACGTATAAAGCACTCGTTCCTCACTAACATATACATATACATTAATGTCCATGCATATACAATATACATACATACACCAGTGAAGAATAAGCTCACAATGAGAGCGAGCCTACTGCTGCTTTTCCATTCTACTTTTTCCTACTCCCAGTTGACAACGACTTTGGGGTAAATATAGGACTATCACCCCAAGGGAACAACTCGACTGCTTGTCGTGGCATGGTCTCGGTATGCCGCGACTGTTGCCTCGTCTGTTCACGACATTATGTGCCTTTAGTAGATGAAGAAAAAAAAAAATAAATACACATTTGAAGAAGAACAGCAAAATAAAAGAACAAATAAATGCAGAGTAAAATCGAAAATTGCGACAAACAGTTACAATTTTTTTCTGAATTATTTTTCATGACGTAAATATATTTATATTATTTATTTATTTATTTATTTATTCATATTAAATTTGTCTGAACAGCTATTTATGCATGAAATGAAATTCATATTTATATGATTGAATGTTTTATTATTCGATTTGAATAATATGTAATTTTTATTAATAATTAACGAAATATTGGTTTTTCGATGTGATTTATTATTTAGCATTGGATGAATATTTTGTTTAGTTGATTTAATGATTGATTGGGATTATTGAAATATAAATTGGTTTGGAACTGCAGAATTTTTTTTGCAATCCACTTTTAATGAATTTAATAATAATTTATATTATTTCACCATAAAATTATTAACTGTCTCTGCATTCTAAAACGTTCGATACATATTCTACAGATATAAAATAAAAATTTATTGAAATAATTTAACGGAAAATAGAACTGAAATAAAGATTAAAATACGATATCGGAAATAATTCTATTGAACAGGGGAAAGTGGCCTAAAATGGAATACCCTTTTTTAGATTGAGTACTAAGGTACCCGCAGGTAATAAGGCCTGCCGGGTAATTAGGCCTAAATGATACAAATGATTAATTGTTTGTTTGTTTATAATAAAAATTATTATTTATTATCTACATTTTATGAAAAATGTGTTAAAATAACGTTTAATATTGAAACTTAATGATTAATTTGGACATTTTTCATATTACTGAAAATATCCCTTAGGTAAAGGCCTTATTACTCGCATGTACCTTACCTGCAAACTACAAATCGCTGGGTGAAAGTAAAATATTTTTCTAAAACTTCAGAAATATTGCTTTCATACTGAAACACTCAGAATACCGACCATTTCAACAATTTATTGTATTTCTCAAAAATATAAAAACTGTCATTCACCATTTTACCCTTACTACTATGGGTAAAATGGTAAATTTGAAAGAAAACACATTAAAATTTATTGAATACAAGTAACAATTCTTAATTTTGAAACTAAACATAGAAAACAGATAGTAAACATATAGAAACTTGAATAAAAATATTTTTTTCCAACATAAAGTAAAATATGTCTTTTTATTCGGTTTCATCACAAATATCGCATATATATGTCCTTATTTTTGGGCAAACACCAGCACAATTCACATGTGCCCATTGCTTGCACTGACAGCATCGAATCCACTTATTTTTAGATTTAGATTTTGAAAATGGTATACTATGACAGTCTGAAATGGCGGACATTCCGTTTTAGACCAATGGCACCATTTTACAAAACATAATTAATTTTTGTACTTAAAGAAAAAATCATAATTTTCCAACTATTAAAACATATTAAATATAATCTATTCATAAGTGTACTCACCTATAGTTTTGTCGAAAATATCCACTTCTTACGATTATTTTAACTTTATTTTTCTACAAGAAAAATACTTCATAATGAGTAACTTTAAATATTTGTGCTTGTATACAACTGACGACAGATACGATGTCAAAAATTTCATGGATACTCCTTGAAGTGATTTCACGTCCTTAGCAACATGTTGAGACAACAATAAATAATCATTCCGATCCAGCATTGAAAATTTACTCACTCTAGGTTGCAAAAGATTGTAAATAACGAGAGTAATAACATCATTAATAATAAATATAAAACCTTGAAAAAATTTCATCTGCACGAATTTGACGACATTACTTTCCGATTGACCCAATACTTTGTCTAAATTATTAATTTAATAATATTTATACATCCATAATAATAACTATACACTCAAAATAAAAAATACTCTCAAATAAAAAATATAACACATTATAATAAATAATAAAATATAAACTTTTATTATAATTATACACTTTAAATAATATTTTTAATACAGAATTAAATTTACCATTGATTAATACAATTTAATAATTTTATTTGTGAGATGTGAAAATTTTTTAAAGTGAAAATAATTTTGCAACAAAAAAATACTTCGTAAAAAAATTCTTCACAAGATTTTTCACTTTGGATTTGTGAAAGTATACAAGTAAATATTGGCACGATGAAAGTATAGTTGCGACTTCATCGTGAATCGGACAGTTTTGTTACTACCGTTTGGTACTCGCGTGCACGACGTAAATAAAACCGCACGCAATTTATTTTGCTTACTATATATGTATACAGTGGCTTGTGGCGTGTGACTGTGCCGCGGGGCGAGACTGACTGGCGTCGCGACGCCCATTGAATCGTTTTCGGCATTTATATACGACGAAACGTCAAAAGATACCGCCAACTACACTTTGGCATTACAATCGTGACCCAGCAGCAGTAGCAACGCCAAATTCTTCAGTTGTACTGAAACATTTTGCTTTACACATCAGCTATCATCAAAGACATGGATATTTCTGGTAGAAGGGTGTTGCTCATTATAAGACAAACGAGATTTACAAAGTTTTCACGTTCGAACATTCTTGTGAAATTTTTTCTAAATATAATTCCGGTTCACTGAATTAATTTAGTGTTTTGATAATCAGGGTTTGACATAATTCGAGGCATATTATTAAATTTATATTATATTTATTGAGTTTTATTTAATAGTTGAATTAGTTCGATAAATATGTCTGGATGATTATATTAATAATCTGCATTTCGAAATGAATGAAGAGCATCAGAATTTTTTAGATAATAGCCAAATTTGAACAGCTGTTATTTTGTCATTGATAGTTATCATAATTATAAAGTTCACCTGCTCTAAAAAGAAAAATTTTCTGTATATCTGAGATAAGTTGAAAGGTATCAAATTTATAAGTAATTTTAAAAAGTTGAAAAAATTTTAAATATAATGTTTGTAGTTTAATTGCGAATTTATTATAAAAATGACAACAAAATTATTATACTTTGTAAATGAATAGAAGAAAAATGAGCGAATTACAAGAAAAAACGAAAGAAAAAAATAATAAAGAGAAGAGAGCTATAACAAAGAATGAACAAATATAAACAAAATTTATTGTACGAATATATTGAAGGAATATAAATAGTGAAGAAAGGGTTTAGTGATTTATGTCAATTAATTCATTCTTATGTAGTGGATAATTTTGTACAAAAGTTCACTCAATAATTATATTGAAATTTTTTTCAGGATAATTTTGTGAGAAATTTTGACGCAAGAGTTTGAGTTAGAAGGAAAAATTCATTTGTTAACAAAAAAGTTACACAATTTTTAAGTTGTTCCGTTACTTTAATTTTGTATTAAATTGGGATTATTTATTTAAACTTATTTTACATTGTGGATGTTGAATATTTTAATGAATTATACAATTACTTGGTCAACTCTATTTAATTCAAGAGATACAATTAAAAATTCAATATGAATTTTTTTGTTTATTGAAAAAATAAACAATGTTCATTGTCGGGATATTTTATAAAAAATATTCACTGATAATAATATAACAATAGCCACTGTTACACGCGAAAAAGCTTGCAATAATTTCACGTACTCACAATGACATGAGTCAAATTTAAATTATTCCAAAATAAATTCCAAAAACAATTGAATAATTCAATGCTTCATAAATATCATAACCAAAACATTAAATTTGATATTTTCTAATTGCAAATTCAGTTCAGAAAAATTAACACAAAGTTTTTTGTAAATAATATAAAACTACAAATATTTTTGGTTAAATCACGAAATTTTTAATTCTTTTTGAGTTTTTAACATCATTTTCATATTAAATTACTGTACAAATGAAATTTCAACACAAATTTTGCATTGGCATGCACGCAAAACTTATCACTCTATCCAACAGTAATAATTAATCATATCGAAATTAAATAAAATAGTAAACCAAAAATATAAAATAACATTTCCTTTTGTGACCTCAAAAAATTTCTAACGAATTATTGAATGACTTGGTCAACTCTATTTATTCCAAGAGATATAATTAAAAATTCAATATGAATTTTTTTGTTTATTGAAAAAATAAACAATGTTCATTGTCGGGATATTTTATAAAAAATATTCACTGATAATAATATAACAATAGCCACTGTTACACGCGAAAAAGCTTGCAATAATTTCACGTACTCACAATGACATGAGTCAAATTTAAATTATTCCAAAATAAATTCCAAAAACAATTGAATAATTCAATGCTTCATAAATATCACAACCAAAACATTAAATTTGATATTTTCTAATCCAAAATGTTCCACAAAAAATTTAACACAAACTTCATATCAGAAAAAAAAATTAATCAAATCAATTTTCAATAACCTCTCATAAACATCTATTTTTACACAAATATCACATTACTCCATCATCATTTCCTATTTGTTCTGTCAGAGTAAAAAAAAATAAAGAACAATTGAATGAAGGAAATAATTCAACGGGAACAATTCACCGTTTCTTACAACTGCTCTGGTATGCATATACATATTATATGTGTCTTTTATTGAACCCTTCATATTGAACATTCTTTCATCGATAAATTTTTTTTTTTTTTTCATTTCTTTTTTTTTCTCCTTTCGAAGTCAAGTGACCTCGTAACTTGTTTGTTGAGTATACGGAAATATTCTCAAAGGTCGTGTGGAACGAGTGGAGAAGAGTGCAAGAAGGAAGGGATGCCAAGGGACAAAGTGAAATAGAGAGAGTGCAGAGAAAAGTGTTCATAATGAAAAAGTGTTCGATAACGGTGCGGCTAACCAATCGAAGCATTATTGGCTTCTTTTACTGGAAAATATTTGTTCGTTCAAGAGCGCTCGTATAAGACGTTGATTATTCTTACATAAAAGATCTTCGTAAAGAAATGTCCATTAAATACCTATACGAAAGCAGCCTAAAAATTTCATTAAACGTATGAGAATTTTAGATTGCTATAAATACTATATATAAAATCAATATTAATAATTGTATATTATTAAAAAATCCTGGGAAATTATTTTTATAATTATATTTTTTGTGTACGAAAAGAAATAAAATTATGAAAAAAAATATTTTTTCATATAAATATTTATAAAAAATAATTTTGTTTATTTTTTCATTATAAAATAATTTTTTTTTTGTTGATAATATTCATTGAGTTCTATACTAACAATAAAAATAGCAACATTATGCTAATTATTATTGAATTTAATTGTAAAATTTCCCAAAGTGTAATTAATAAATAAAAATAAATTTCTTTGACGATTTAGTTTATTTAATTATAACAATTTTCATTAATAAATAAATAAGTACGATAAGTATTCGGAAAAATGACTAAAGTAATTTAGTTATAACTAATAAAAATCGAGATATTTAAAGTCAACTCCAGACTTTTCAAAGATTATGAACAAATTTTTAGTTAATAATAATTTTAAATTTCAAATTAATTAATTCTCATCCGCCATTTTATTTAATAACAATCATCTCATCATAAAAAATGTGCAAATAATTTTTATAATAATAAATAAAAAATATTATTAATATTTACAACACAAATGTATTTTTTTTCGTAAAGATAATAATACAAAAATCCATTGAAAACTGTATAAAATTTATTTTACATTCTCATCATGTCTCTCATGATATTATTTTAAAGATTATCTCCCGATCGTTCTCATCTCAAAACTGTCAATTATTTATTCCATCATATACTCATCTCGCCACTGGGCAAAAGCAATCATTAATATATGTGTAGCAGGTGCTTACGCACACGCACATAAAAATTACGATGGCATATTGCATTTTGGAGACAAGATCGAGTGAGGGTCCCAAGCATTCCGAAGTGAATGATCAGCGTTTTGCTCGTTTCCCTTGGGGCGAGAAAGGTATTACGTTTGAATCACGCATGGCCTACGGCCCAATTGACCGCACAACATAACGATGGACGTAATGGAAGCCAAAGAAGGTTGAACCAAAAGAGCTCGATTAGTCCTGCCTTCATCGTGGATGTGTCTTGTCCACCCAGAAGGAAAAATGGCATACACTGTTATAAAATTACGCACTATTCCATATGGCTTTATCATATCGACTTATATTTGTACAAGAAATAAAAATATAGGAATATTTATTAAGAAAAAAAAAAGAGAAAAAAAATTTGTTGAATTTTGACAAATAGTTGAAAATTTTGTTTTGGAATTTTTTTTTTTGTTTGCAGAAATTTTTTTAATTAATGAATTGTTTATGTGATTTGATTTGATATTGGAGATTTGAGTTGGAAAAATTTTTGGAAAAATGAAATTTTATTTAATTTTGTTTCTGGTTTGATATTAAATATGTTTTATTTATTTGCTAAATTATTTTTTTACTTCAACACAAATTGTTGTATTGGAAATTGTTGATACGATTTTTAAGTTTAATTTTACACAAAATTGTTTTTTTGCTTTATTGAAAATTCTTGAGATTTCGAACGAGATTTCTGATGGAAATTAAAAATATTGGATAATGTCATTATGGAACTCAATATTTTTTTTTACTCTTAAATATAATCTCGTTCATTTTTTAGTTACGATTTAAGTGATGGTTAATTTATTAATGAGTTTTGAAAATAAAATCGGAGAAATAAATGATGATTATTAAATATTTATTCATCCATTAGTTTTATAAATTTCTTTTTCAGTTTCATTTTACATTTTTTATATTTATTGATTCAAATATGAACGAATCGATATTATTTATCAAACTGATGTCAATGAAGATAGTGTCAATTAAATATTGAAAGATTCTCGAGTCTGACATGATATAGATAAAATTTATTAATTATTTATCACGCTCCAATTGAATAAAAGTAGAAAAAGTATATTAAATTTCACAATTCTGAGAAATAAAAAATTTAATATTAAATTTTGTTAGTAATGTTTTTTCAGTAATTTTTTTTAGTAAATTGTCTTCAGTATTTTTTTTCCAGTCATTTTTTAGTAATTTTTCTAGTAATTTTTTCTAGTCATTTTTACTAATGTTTTTCAATATTTTTTTAGTATTTTTTTTTTCAGTATTTTTCTAGTCATTTTTCTTAGTCATTTTTTAGTACTGTTTTTCAGTATTTTTTTAGTAATTTTTCTCAGTATTTTTTTCCAGTAATTTATTAGTAATTTTTTCTAGTCAATTTTTTTAGTAATATTTTTCAACAATTTTTTAGTATTTTTTTAAGTAATTTTTTAGTAAATTTTTAGCAAAGACGTAAAAAAACATAAAATACCATTAATCAACTGTAGAATAATTTTCTTACTTCATCACAAATTTTTGTATTAAAGTTCAATATAAAATTTGTATTAAAAACAGTCAACAAAAATTTTTAGTCGACTTTTACACGAAATTTTTGTCTCTATAATATAATTTTATAATTCGTGATTTCATATAAAAATTGGATTATTATTTTCGATTTAATTGAAAATTGTTGAATCAATTTATATTTTTATCAGAATTTTCACTTTTATGTTATAATCTCATTTCTCCTTTGTCCTTTGTCACAACAAACTTCTGTACAAAGCCAAAAGAATACATATTACATTATTAACGGGGCTAAAGAAAATTGCAACTTGATTGTATAGATATATAACATTATAAATATGTACATATATATTTTACAACATATTTTACTTTATGTATAGATGTATATGATGATACTGTCGCACATTTGAACGCCACGTCGTCGCTGCGTCTTTCTGACATCATACGACATTTTTTTTTACTTTCCTGTTGGAAATTTTTCTTTGATGTGGGTAACTACCGCAGAATAAAAAAAATGAAGGAATAAATCGAGTAAATAGTTGTATAGGATGAGAAAAGAGAGGAAAAGGAAGATGAAAAAAAGAAATAAAAAAATTCATAAAATGACGAGAATTATTGTTGACTATGATAAAAAATTACTGTTAGTTAATGGAATCTTTGATTAAATTTATATTTTTGTTTTATTAGTCTTTTTTTTACGATGAAAATTGTAATCTAACGGTTTCCTTTGTGTATTATTTATGTATAATTATTTATCTTATCCGAGTTTGACATTTTAATGAATGAGAAAAAAAAAATCAATTATTTACAATCGGAAAAAAAATAAAATCAAAGAATTTAATGTAATTATTATTTTTTTTTTCTTTATACAATTTTAATGATGTACAGAGACATATTCTAGCTTGTGAAAAAAGATCAAAAAATTGTGAATATGCAGGAAAAAATTATTGTCAATAAGAAAATCGATTTATGAAATTAAATTAAATTCAATTTAAATATGATGTAGAAATTTTTTAAACATAAAAAATAAACAGGTAGGTTTTCATTATTATTATGTGATTTAATTTCAATTTGGTAATGTTATCAAAGTTTGTCATTTAAATGAATCAGAAAAGAAAAATTATATTATTGAAAATCACAAAAATAAAATCAAAGAATTTTCAATCATAAAATAATCTCATTTCGTTTAATTATATTCACTTTTCTTCTTATTTATTTTACTTTTACAACAACATCCAATCCACCCCCTTGAAAAATACCAAAAAAATCATGAGCATACCCCCAAAAAATTATCCTAAATTAAAAAAACAATTTTATAAATCAATTTAAACTCAACATGAATACAATAAAAATTTCCTACTCATGAAAAATAAACAGATAGGTCCATTCATCGTAATAAAAATCAATTTTACAATCGAAATTTCATCAAAGTTTGTCATTAAAATAAACCAAATAAAAAAAAAAGAATCAAGTGAAAAAATCAATTTTACAAACCAATTTAAATTCAGTCTGGGTAAGGTGAATAAAAACCTTGCAGACATTAAAAATAAATTATGAAGTATTTTTCTTGTACATGAATAAAGTTAAAATAATCGTAAAAAGTGGAGATTTTCGACAAAACTATAGGTGAGTACTTATGAATAGATTATATTTAATATGTTTTAATAGTTGGAAAATTATGATTTTATCTTTAAGTACAAAAATTAATTATGTTTTATAAAATGGTGCCATTGGTCTAAAACGGAATGTCCGCCATTTCAGACTGTCATAGTATACCATTTTCAAAATCTAAATCTAAAAATAAGTGGATTCGATGCTGTCAGTGCAAGCAATGGGCACATGTGAATTGTGCTGGTGTTTGCCCAAAAATAAGGACATATACATGCGATATTTGTGATGAAACCGAATAAAAAGACATATTTTACTTTATGTTGGAAAAAAATATTTTTATTCAAGTTTCTATATGTTTACTATCTGTTTTCTATGTTTAGTTTCAAAATTAAGAATTGTTACTTGTATTCAATAAATTTTAATGTGTTTTCTTTCAAATTTACCATTTTACTCATAGCAGTAAGGGTAAAATGGTAAATGACAGTTTTTATATTTTTGAGAAATGCAATAAATGGTCAAAATGAATTTTTACACAAAATTATTCATAATATAAAGAAATATTCAACAATTTTATTTTCAAATTAATTCGATTATATTTAATTATTTATGATATCGACAATTTTATGGGTCACTTTATTTTTATCAGTAATTTAAGTGAAAATTTATTATTTATTGATGAAATCAATTATTCTTTCGTGAAATAAATTATAACAACCACACTAAAAATATTATTCATTTGTTAATCATTTCGCTCTAGTCCAGACGAATTGTATTTTATTTAAAACTCTCTACTTTGCAACATAAATTTCAATGTGTTTTCTTTCAAATTCAACATTTTACCCATAGTTATAAGTGTAAAATAGTAAATGACAGTTTTTATATTTTTGAGAAATGCAATAAATTGTTAAAATGAACGGTACTCTGAGTGTTCCAGTATGATAGCAATATTTCTAAAGTTTTAAAAAAATATTTTACTTTCATCCATTGATTTGTAGTTTGCATGTAGTACTCAATCTAAAAAATGGTATTCCATTTTAGGCCACTTTCCCCTAATTAATTTTTTTCTCATTTTTCAAACACTAATTTTTCCATTCTAAAAAACCAATCGAATTCCGAAACTAATTTTACGATCGTATCATCCAATTGATCGAGCACAGTGCAATCCTACGTCGAACAAATTTGTCTCAGGGAGCACGAACAACTTCAGAGACGCCAGCAATAAACGGTTACTACCTATAATACATATATATATCCATGTATATATGTATGTATATAGTTCATCAAGTGAATTGCCATCGGACGTTAACATTGCGACGGCAGTAAAGTTGTCAACATGCCCACTGGGGGTTTACGCGAGTCATATTTCTGTAGAATATCTCCACCAAGTCGGGAAAAATACATATACATATACATATGAATAAATACACTCACGCATACAACGTTCATCCCCCAACGGGATTTTTTCAAAGAGAATTGACGAGAGAACGAAGAGTTGTGACTGCAGTCGCATCAACTGAGAGTGAAAAATCCAACAGAAAAAAAATAAATTAACAAACTTGATTATTTCTTTTTTTTATTTATTTTTTATTTATTATCTCAATGGCTTAATATCAAATGTATATTCCGTTTGGATATTTTATAATTCCTTTAATTGATTCAATTTTTATTCGAGTATAGAGACATTTTTTTTTCATTTTCATACTGAATTTATTTATTTATTTATTTTTTTTTTTTCATATTTAATTGTGATGCGATAGTTGGGAGATTTTCCTGATGGAGTTTCTATTGACTATTGTTCATTTGTCGTTGAATCTTTTATTGTGTAGATTAGGGTGGGCCAAATGAAACTTTGAATTTATTTTTCTTTTACTATAATGAAAATACTGTTCAAGGTGACCAAAAAA
>JAQQBS010000001.1:7987075-7999368 GCA_030347275.1 Microctonus aethiopoides
ATTTTTTTTTTTTTTTTGTAAATGAATGTGATATTTATTAAGTTTTTTCATGGAATATTTGGATTAATTTTATATTATGATATACTTCCATGAATTCGTGATGATGAAACGATGAGAAATATTCAATTAGAAGAATTTTTTTAGAGGTAAAGTTTTTACGATTAATGGAGGTGCAGATATATGTATATATATACGAAATAAATATACATAATTTATATTTATACAAATCCTGAAAGCTCTGAATAAATATGAACATAAAAAAATGTATTTGCAGTAAAATAAAAGAATAAATATATTTTTAGTACCGTAATAAAATATCGTAATTATATTTTTAAATATTCCAAGGAAATAAAAGGTTTGAAAATTTTTCCCATCGTTTGTTTTATGTTATAAAAATGTTTAGTATGTGTTTTTTTTTCTTTTGGGAATTTGCAGGAATCGAATAAGGAATTAATTATTGTGATATATAATATTTATTTAAGAAATCTTTGATTTATCAAACAAAAAATAATAATTTAAATTTTGGATGAAAGGTAAAATTATTACAATTTATGTTTATGGTTGAATTTGTTTATTTTATGTAAAAGTTTACTAAAAAATTGTGTAAATTGTTTTTAACGCAGAATTTTTATTGGGTTTTGATAGGAAAAATTATGTTGAATTATAAAAATTATTTTGGTTTGATTGAATAATATTTTTTTGATAAATCAGTCATTGAATTTTTGTCTGTCGAGGAAAATTAAACAGAAATTTTTTATAGACTTTTTAAGTATAATTATTTTCTATGCAGTTGTATTTTTTAAATTCAAAATTTTTTTTGACTTGAAAATAAATGTCGATGAGATATATGAAATTACCTTGACTTTCTGTCTTTGTCTGTGTTTATTTTTCTGCCATCACTGCCAAGAAATGTCAATTTTCATTAGAATGTAAATGAAAATTCCGATATTTCTCATTCAATTTTATCATCGTGAAAACTGAAAGTAGGTCATCCTGTTATTCAGAAATTGTATTTTACCATCACATTTAATAAATACGAATACTGTAAACATCAATAAATAGAAAAAAAATTTTCTTGACTCATTTATTAATTTTTTAACTTTCTTTAAAATTGAAAAAATATAATTTATTATAAATTCAATTATTCTCATAATATATTCATCTTACGGAATTTAAAATGGATGACCTTGATCATAAATATGGCGGCGAAAAATAAAAAACCATTCAAAATGCTGAGGAGAAAAAAAATATTCTCAAAATAATTATAATTATTAATGTGAATATTTTTGTTTCTAAATTATTTTCTCATGATTTAATATTTTTTGAGTCAAATAAAATTAGTATTGATATAAAATATCATAATGGCTCTTAATTAAGACCACCTCCCACACTTGTCCCAAATCAAAAATCAATTCTGAACGAAGAATAAAATTTAAATCCACATGCAACATTCGTTTGTTCTTCGTGCGAAGAATATTTTTTACTCTCAGTTGAAGATCTAAAATATTTCTTAAAAACCAGAATAATATTCTTGATTAAAATATTTTATTTATTAATTATTAGTTTACATCAAATGTGCATAAAAAATATATTCATTAAACCATTAACTGTTCACAATAATTATAAATAAATAATTAATCCATCAACTCTAAAAATGAGGATTTTTAAATTCTTCAATATTTTATAGAACTTTTAATTTTGCTTATTTTTTTTTTTATATATTTTACACTATTTATTAAATTATTTACACAAATTCTAACAATATCCCAAAAAAAAAAATATATTAATAATAACAATTCGTTGAAATATCCACAAATAAAAATTAATTCCAAACGAATGATTCAAATTTTTTACATTTTTCCATCACTCAAATAAAATGTATTAATAATTCTCATAAATTTGATCAATATTCCAGACATTTATCACTAACTAAATCACATTGCCACATAAATGAACAAATAAAATAACACAAACAATAATAAAAATATATAAAAAAAATAAATAAATCGAATGATTTTTATAATATTTTCCAAGTCGTTTCATGAAATGACAAAATATAAAAAAATAGGAAAATAAATTGTTCACCAGTGGTAAACAGCAATATTAAGTGGAAATGAAGCAGACGAACAGAAGCGGAAAATAGTGAAAATACAAAAGCCAGCAAAACAATCCAATTTCGTTGCACCAAAGCGCGCAGTTAATTTTAATTAAGCCTTTAAAAATGTGGCCAAATGCACTTTTTCATTCAAAATTAATTCGTCGAGCTCGAGAAAATTACGTTATTGTTCTTTTATTTTTTTCCTTTGAACCTTTTCTTATGTATTAAATATGAATGTTTATATAAAGTGTGCATGTGAAATATATTTTTTTATCTCTTTTTCAGTTGTGTGTAGATGTGTTTGTTATGTATATATTAGAAGCTTCAGATAAGTGGTAAAGGGGCGTGCAGTTCACACACGAACGACGGAATATTTTCGGTTGGGTAAATGTCTCAATTCAGAGCACGTTCAAATTTTTTTTCATTTTCTATCTCAATTTTCACCGGTTTATATATAGAGATAGACGTGTTTCTATGAGCATGATCACAGCATTTTCCCACATTTTGTTAAGAATATTTGGTGATAGAGAGAGCTATCTAATGTGAGAAGAAGAAAATTGTTTTTTTTTTTATATTGATAGAGGTTAAAATTCAACCTCAAATGACATATGATCACTTTCACAATTTTTTACACAATATCACAAAATAATGGTTCAACAACATAAAATATCATATTATTTGCGAGGTTCATTGAGTATTCTCTACTAAAACATTAACATTTTTACGAAATAAAAATTTTACGATTATTGATCAATAATTTCATTAAAAATATTTTTCAATGCTTTTTATTTGAAACGTGCAGAATAATATGAGTTTTTTTCTACAAATTTATAGAATAAAAACGCAAAAAGTCACGGAAAATACGATACTTAATGTTGTTGGACCAATATTTTGTGATAACGTGTAAAAAATTGTGAAAGTGATCATATGTCATTTGAGGTTGAACTTTAACCTTGAATAACTTTTCAACGAGTTGACTTAGCGAAAAATCATATAGGACCTTTTTTGTAGATCACTCGAATTCCTATAAGGATGTGTATTGATTTTTACAACATAAGAATTCGCTACAACGCAAAAAAAATCAAAAAAAAAAAAAAAAAAAATTCCCGTGTTATTTAAATGGGAAATCGAAAATCACGCAGCGTCACCTCTTAATATTAAAATTAAGAGCTCCTCTTTTCACACGCTCATTTTTTGGTCACCTTGAACAGCATTTTCATTATAGTAAAAGAAAAAAAAATTCAAAGTTTCATTCGGCTCACCCTAGTATGTATATTACAATATTATATATATATATTGATTTTGCATCATTTGAAATTGTCAAACATACTCAGAGCAAAAATATCATCTAAAGAAAATACACAAAAGTCAAAAGACTCATTGAGAACCTGAGTATAAATAGTAGAAGGATACGAGGAGCTTCTTAGTGACATGCAAATCTTCAAAGTTAATATAGGATAAGCAACAGTGTACAGAGATATTTACATATACACTAGCAAAATGATGAGATACAATGAACGTACATGCATATATATGTATATATAAAGCTCGAGATAGAGTAGAATATATAAGGTGAGTTTGTGGAATTAGTAAAGTACGAAAAGGGTAGATGGATAAATGAAAGTGATAAAATGCCTTGAGGAGATTTTGAAAGAGGTGGTTGAACTTTTTTTTTTTTTTTTCATTCTCATTTTTTCTTTTTTCCATATATCTCATTTACTTAACCATTCATACATGCATGTACATATAGATAACATTTTACGAAAATATTATGCATAAAATAAATAGGATCATAAAATCGGATATAAAAAAAACCAAAAAAAAAAAATAATGCAAAATGAATTGATGATGAAAATACATAAAATGTATGAACGAAAGCGATTTTACATATTTATTTTATAGTATATAAGGTACGTATAAATTGAGAGAGAATTTCGAAAAAAAAAGTGTAGAATTAAAAATTTACAAAATTATAAATTATAGATAATTTTTTTTTTTGGAAAATTCGCATTTTTTGTACGAATATTATTAACAAATTCCGAATTTTTTTTAAAGTTGAATTGAGGTTTTTTGATTTGTAACTATTGTTCATATATATATGAAATTTTGAGATGTACAGTAAACCAAAAAATTAAAGGATCAAAAAAATTTCCGAAATTTTTTCGTGTTTTTTGACAATAGCTGTATCTCAGTAAAAAATCGTCGTATCGAGTTTTTAAAAAAAGCATTTTGAAGCTCGGAGTCTCTAGTTTTCAGATCTTGTAACGAAAAAATTTTAGAAGCCATGATTATTACGTGATCCGAAAAAATAGCGCGGAAACAAAAATTCGCAAATTTTGTTTCTTTTTCTTTTGAGTCCACAAACTCAAGAAAATTTTTTTTGTTAAGCCATCGATTGAGTTGGATAGCTTGTTTATTGAGCTTCAATTTCATTTTTTTAAAATCTCGATATGATAATTTTTTACTGACATACAGCCTGTCAAAAAACACGGATAAATTTCGGAAATTTTTTTGATCCTTTAATTTTTTGGTTTAGTGTATAAAAAAATTTACCAAAATTTATTTTGATATATTAACTTACATAAAATAATTAATTATTAAACATAGAATAATTCAGGAAAGCTATAAAAATCGTCAGCATAATCTAACACAAATAATAAACCAAATATTAAACTATAAATAAATCCCCAATTTCAAATTAATCAACTCAAAAAACCAAAACTCAAATTTCAAAAATAATTAAAATTAAAACAAACATCCACACTTGAATTAATGAATCAAAAATACAAAATTAAACACTCTGAACTACAATACATCACTAGAACATAATAAACAATTAAATCAACCCATCTAATTTTTCTTTCCTATCTCAATAAAAAAAAAAACATTTAAATTGATCAAAATTTTAATTTCAAAATTAAACTCACACTTCTACACCCCAACAAATATAATAAAGTTCAGTTTATTAATCGCGATAGTGTCGACATGAATATCCAGTAAAATTTCTAGATAAAAAAAAATTGCATCAATTTGTCATGCGACAATTGTAAATGTTTAAATTGCACTCGAGCAAAATGCACGCAATTGCAAGTGAAATATATACAATGTATATGTATATAAAATTCTACAGGATGATACAATGGTCGTGTCTATTTTGTCAACGATTTGAACATGCCGACCTCCATCGTTATTACACAACAGTTGGTACCATTGTCATGTCATTGCTCGATTCCAATGCATGTATACAGTATTGGTATTATACAAACGCCTCAGAGGGACTGGGCCAATTCATATATGCGTATTGCGTATGTTGGTAAATAAATGGATATATACATATATATATGTATGGATATGTAGTTATGTGTATTTTATGGGTGTGTAGTGTATTCATGTTGATTTGTACATGAATATAATACATCGATGTATCAACGTATTTAACATACAAGTGACGGGTTTAGACACCAAGACAATTGATTGTATTATCGCAAGGGTGTGAATTTAGCTTTGTGATTTTCATTTGTGTGTAGGTGTGTGTGGGTATATTAGTGTGGATATTGTGTGTTTATAGTGTGTTTATTGAGGGGATGTTAATGACAAACGGGAGATGTTGTTGGGGATAATGTGGTGTGAATAATTTTTTGTGGAAGATTCACGAGTCGAAATTTTTATACTTCTGAAGTACTCCAAGTAGTAGAATAGACATCTTATTGTCCTCGTCAGCCTGTGCTGTGCACTACAAAACAGTCATAAATGACATTTTTAGAAATATTTATCTTTCAAACGAAGAAAAATTGATATCGAGTCATAGAATAATTAAGATAAGTGTGGATATTTTTAAGTGACATCACAGTAAAATTTCTGTGACAGCACAGTAAAAATTCCCAATCAAGCCGTTTTAGAACTCTGTTGACGAACATTTCTTAGCTGCTCTAAGGTTGAATATGAGATACTTCATAAAAATTTACCGTGCTAAAACAGAAAATTTTCCTGTCTAGTAATCGGGGCTCACTTCATTTGTTTTTTTTTTTTGCTCAAAAAAATTAATCGTATTAAATTTGTAAATTATTTATGTCTTCATTCATTTATTCATTGTATTACCTCATGTATTTATTTGATTTTTTCGTTTATTTATTTTATATAATTTATTTATATATTAATATACTTGATGATTGTTTTTTTCAAAACAAATTTCAAAGAAAAATATTTATTTCATTCATGTCTAAGAATCAGCAGTGACGCTCAATAAAAAGTTCTTGCTTCAAAATAAAAATTCACAATTAGCCCCTTGAAATATCATATAATGTCTATATAATTCTATATAGAAACCATTTTAAAGGAAAATGTTTTCATTTGTTTATAAAATGGTTTTTATACAATTTAATTTTTAGAGGTCTGGCATGGTAAAATTTCTTGTGCCAGAGAATTACTTTTTCTCAGGCAATAGTTATGACAGTTGATTCTGTCAATATTTATATGTTTGGTAAATAAATTTTGTTTTTCTGACAGTTGTGACTCGATTACTAGACAGCATAGTAATTTTTAATCGATTTTCTTTACAAAAATTCTACGATTTTTCTCTCCATGTACTTTGGTGCTCTTTAGACCTAGCACACAAGATTGGCTTATTCACGTGACAGATAGTGATGAAAAAAAAATTAATAAATTGAAATATGAGGAGAAGTGAAAATAATATCATTGAATAGTAATAAAAATAATGATTTAAATTGTGAATATTTTTTCATTCTTATTATTTTTTCCGTATTCCCCAATTTTTATGATCCACTTCTCACCATTGACGCTTTTTTCGTCATTTCCTCTTGCTGTTCCACAAATGAACATAATTTTCGACTCGAGATGTTTTGTCGAATAGAGAGTGTATTTTTTAATATTTGTGTATAGTTATTTTTTATTTCGTTTGTGAATTTAGTTAGGGGATTTTTATTTTGATTATGATAGGAGGGAAAATGATTTGATGGGAATGAATAATATGGTTTAAAAGAGACGATTAGTTGGGTTGATTTATAATTATTTAAATTGTTTAAAAAAAAAAATTGTTTAATTAGAAGTAAAAAATCGACGACATGAATATATTTTTCGTATCAAAACAAATAATAATTGTTATTGATCAAATAAATTTAATTAAAGCATTTGAACTTGTTACACAGTTACACAGTAAAAAATATTATGTGAAAGTCCACTAAAAATTTTTATAAAAATTTTTTTCACTTAATTCACATTCGAAATTTGTATTAAACATCATCGCAATTATTCTACTTTCAATAAATATTATTACCCTAAATAAATAATATAATTCAAACGAAATGATCATTTGTTCAAAATTTCCATTTAACGTTTACACAAAATTTCTCACTGCCCCGAAAACTAAATTTCTGATTTAATAATTTCATATCTTTTATATATATATTTATTCATCGATATAACGAGAGCATTTACAATTGCAATATATTTTTTTCTCGTATCTCTTGGATTATTTATTATCATTCTCTCTTCTATTTTTTATTTTTTCCCATTCATCTGATGTATTCTTTAGTAGCAGTATTGAACTCGCGTTCATCTAAGAATTATTTATGAGATGAATCCCACAGATTCTATTATATTTTTCTGTGGTTTGAAAAATTTTGCCAATTGTCTTGATACGCCCGCGTTGCAAAACGTGAGTTTTCGTACGTGAGTTTTGTAACAGGATATGTTTCGCGTACCAATCAGATAACACTTGTAGAATGTGATTAGAAAGGGTGGTAAAAGCTATAATGTTTATGAAGAAATATTGTATATTTATTAGACTGGTTCAAATGAATGGACTATTTTTTTTTTTTTCAAAACCTTCACTGTAATACCTTCAGGAAGGTATAAGAAGATGTCTGTTAAAACTGGAGCTCTTAATATTAATATTAAGAGGTCACTCATCGTGAATTTCTATTTCTGATTTGAATAACATGAAAAAAATTTTTTTTATCGTTAAAATATTTTGTAGCTTACGAAACAATGAATGGATTCAAATGATCAATACATATTTTTATAGGAAATTGAACGCACTACAAAAAAGGTCTCTTGTGGTTAATCGATTACTCTAACCATTTAGAAGATATTCGCATTCGAATCTCTGCGTACTGATTTTAATAGTTTTTTAATAAATATTTTAAATTTATTCATTCAAGACATGAATGCGAATATCTTCTAAATGGTTAGAGTAATCGATTAACCACACGAGACCTTTTTTGTAGAGCGTTCAATTTCCTACAAAAACATTTGTTGCGCACTTCATAATATTTATTTGTATACGAGTTATAAAATTTAAAAGTAACAAAGAATTTTTGTTTAAATTCTTCAAACTTTGATCTCCGATATCTTCTAAACAGTAAAAGTTATGAAAAAATTGTAAGATACCTTTTTTGTAGAGCGTTCAATTACCTATAAAAATATGTACTCATCATTTGAATCCGTTCATTGATTCGTAAGCTACAAAATTTTAACGATAAAAAAAAAATTTTCCATGTTATTTAAATGGGAAATCAAAAGTCACGATGCGACATCTCTTAATATTAAAATTAAGAGCTGCTCTTTTCACAAGCTCATTTTTTGGTTACCTTGAACAATATTTTCATGGTAGCATGAAGAAAAAAAAATTTTTTTTTGGCCCACCCTAATACATATACGTGTATGTAGAGTAATAATATTTTTTATAGGTATGTATATATTTAAGATATGGGAATATATAAAATGTTACTTGTTGGATGGGGAAAGGGAGGAGGAGGGGGGGGGGGGGTAATATCAAAGTAATAAATATATATATAAAGAGAGTGTATCAAACTTTTCATGAGCTCTTTTATTTTTTTTTTTGTTTTGTGAATGAACCCACGAAATTCTGAAATGAATTTAAACCTTATGTAAAGATATTTTTTTGTCGTTGTGGATGATGGGGATGTTCATATGTATGTATGTATGTATGTATGTATGTATGTGTATATGGAGAATATTTGAGAGTGAAATGTTTGGATGAAGTAGAATATATGAAGACATGTGTCTTCGATTGAAGAAAAAAATGGAAAAATGTTAATTTTAGACGGAAGGAATTTTTGTTTGAAAGTCCACTGAAAAATTTGTGTTGAAATTTTTTCACACAATTTTCACTCAAAGGTTATGTTAAATAAAGATGACGTTTTTTAGTTTGAATGAATATTCATGTTTTGCATTTTTTTTAGTTCAGTTGAGAAATTTATTTGTGGATCGATAAAAGTTAAAATTGTTTGTTTAATTGATTAATTTATTTGTTTATTTTGTTATTTAATGTCTTATATTTATATTAATATAATATAATATATCAATATTATATTTATATATTATATTATGTTTATCATATGAATTATACGAATATTATATAATAATATAATATTGATTTAAATAAAAAAGATTTAATAATACAAAAAATATAAATAAATAATTTAGTTTCGATAAAATGATTAGCTAGGTTGATTTGTAATTATTTGAATTGTTACACAGTAAACAAATTTTTTTGTAAAAGTCTACTAACAATTTGTGTTAAAATTTTTCTTCACACAATTTCTATTCAAAAGTAATGTTAAATCAAGATTATGTTTTTTGATTTGAATAAATATTCATGTTCTTGCATTTTGATAATTTAGTTAAAGAATTTATATGTGGATTGATGAAAGTGAAAATGATTTGATGATATAACTATTCATTTTATAATTTATTTCTTCAATTCATTCATTCATTTATTTATTTAATTTTTCATTTCATTTTTAATTTACATATATATTATATTTTATTTATTATATAAATTATATCAATATTACATAATATTTACATACATGAAAAAGATTTGATAATACAAATACCATAAATAAATAATATAATTCTGATAAAATGATATTAGTTGAGTTAATTTATAATTATTCAAATTGCGTTAAAAAAAAAAATCATTCCAAGAGTAATGAATTGACGACATGAATATATTTTTGACGACAAAGCAAATAATAATTCTTAATGATTAAATGAATTCAAATAAAGCAATTAAAATTGTTACACCGCAAAAAATTTTGTGTTAAAATTTTTTTTTATACAAAACTTATTCAGTTTAACACACAAAAATCCCGGATTAAATTTAAGATAAAACCTCATCAATTCCCCTTAAAATAATGTTTCTACTCAAACATAAATTTACATATCAAAATCCAAAACAAAATCGCTCGACACAAATATTAATTCGACTTTTACAAAAAACTCTTCACCACAAACTCAAACACAACATTTCAAAATCCATACACGTACACTCGCATATTTATTCATACACATACATAATATATTTACGTACATTTTCAATTTTTCAGTACACCCAACAAACAACCAAAAATATACAAACAAACAAAAAATAAAAAGACCAATCCATATAATCATCCGAAGGTACAACAAAGCTACTGTGAATTCACGAAATTGTGCATTGAAAATGATCGAATTCGTATTCCAAATTTACCAACTACCTTTGGTCAATTCTCAATGTCCCTCTACTACACAAATGCGCACGAGTAAATCCCACTCAGAATATATCAGCAGTATATGGTAGCGCAATGAACAAAAAAAAAAAAAAAAAAGAAATTAAAGAAACCCAAAGACAATAAGACAAAAATAAAAAAATAAAAATAAACCTCGTGGATTTCTGCATTCTTCGTCTGATAAATCGTTCGTCCACTCAGATGTGGCTTCGACATGCCCAAGCAGACTCTGTTTATGCAGCCAAACTCCCCAAGTGTATCACAAGACGACCGCAATCGTTACAGACTTTAAAAGTGAAATACAGCAAGGTAAAATGTTAAAGAAGAAAAGAAATGGCTGGCAAGAGTGGAGAGAATTCAGTGTATGGGCCATTGGTAATGGGTTTAAGACAAGAAAACCTTGATATATATTTATATATACATATATATGTATGTATATATATGCATATACAAGTAAGATTGAAGAAGGGAATGAGAATATAAGAAGAGGAAGTATATAAGGACGATAGGAAAAGGAGGAACATTACAGATGCAGAGTATGTCGTGTGTGTGCACGCGCACCGCCGCCTTCAGCCAATGCTCATCTCCATAACGGGTTGCAAGCTACCTATATGACTCCTTTCTTTACATACTTGTTGTATATATACATAAGTATGTGTATGTGTGTGTTAGTTTATACATTCTATTCAACTTGAGCATAAGTAAAATCGTTGAATGTATAAAAGTATGTTTTATTTATATATTAATTAAGTTTGATGTATGTATATTGAAGTAGAATTAAAATTTATTTTATGTTGGTATATGGTGAAAGTTGTTGTAATTGGGATGTGTATATTATTTAAAGGATTTTTAATAATAATATTTGGGATTTATTGAATTATTTTGGAGAATTGTTTTAATGATGTTTTGTATATTAATTGCAATGAATGGATGTAATTTAGAGGTGAATATGTTTGTGATTTACTGAAGGATTTTAGAGCTAGTGAGGTATTTGTTGTGAAGGGGGTTATATGTATGAAGATTTGTGGTTGAATAATTAATTTAATTTGAGGTTTTTAAATTAAAATTGGTTTGAGAGGATTTTAATATTTTGGCTTTTTTTTTTTCACTGGACTTGAGATGATGAGAAATTTTTTTTTGTTATTCAATTTGGTTATGATGAAGTGTGTTGTGATTTGGAGGTTTTGTTTAATGTTGAGGAATTGTGATTTTGATTTGCGATGATTATTTATAATTTATTTTGGAGTGTAGAAATTATTTTGGGATTTTTTTTGTTGATATTTTTACCTGAGTAATCAATCAAGACGACGGTTGATTTATATATTTTTAGTTGATATGTTGGAAGAAGTAGTAATAGTAATTATTTGATTAATTAATGTCAAATTATTCGGGGACTTCTGAAGCATTTGAGTAAATTAAATTATATTTAATTGAATTAAGGGGACCTTCTGGTCTAGAATTTTCGAAAAATTGATTTTTTTTTTCTTCTATATTCCGAAAGTATAGTGTCTTAAGATTATACTGTAAAATTGGTATTGATATTCACAGTATTTCAAGTATTATAGCCCATTAAAGGCCCGCGACGAAATAGGTAGAAGGGGCTATTATTAACTTTAAACGCGTTTATCTCGAAACTACTTTTTTCTGTCTCACGGGAATGA
>JAQQBS010000001.1:8000068-8019889 GCA_030347275.1 Microctonus aethiopoides
TGATTTTTTTCATAACAAAAAAAAATGTTGAAAATCTATCAAATTTTCGTCCGCTAGACCAGAAGGTCCCCTTAAGTTTTCGGAATTCAGAATAAATGTAAAGTTGTGTGTATGAATATTTAATTTAATGCATTAATAAATTAATAATATTAACTACAATTTTAGTGATTCATTTACTTGCATGTCAGATAATTGAAGATATAATTACATTATGGAATATATACACTATGTTGAAAAGGATTTTTAATTTATTTTATGAACATAATTTAATGAAATCTATTTAACGAAATTTATCACGAATAATTATTAATAATTGTATTTAAGTATTGGAACAATTAAGATTTATTTTCTGGAATAAAAAAATCATTTTTTTTCTGATCGTCTGACCAATTCATCATTTTCTACTTCTAATCATGACGCACTATTTTAGATAGACAGTAAAAATGTTTTTTGTTCTTAATAAATATTTATTTTATCTCATTTTGTAGATCTATTTGAAGAATTTGTATCTAAATTGATGAAAGTAAAAATGATTCAATATAAATAATTAATAAAATTTCAACGAGCTGATTAGTGAGGTTGATTTATAATTATTTAAATAGCGTTAAAAAAAATAGTTTTAAGAGTAATAAATTGACGACATGAAATCATTTTTAGTGTCAAAAGTAATAATAATTGTTATCGATTAAATGAATTTAAATAAACTAAATGAAATTGTTACACAATAAAACATTTTGTGTAAAAGTCCACAAAAAATTTGTGTTAAAATATTTTTACATAATTTTCACATGAAAATTACGTTAAGTTAACATAATATTCATGTGATTCCGATTTAACAAAAATATTATAGAGGAAAGGATGCAAATTTGGAATACCATTTTTTAAAAAAATCGCATTTAATCATGGGTTAAGAGATAAAAAAGTAAAAACCACATTGAATGTTAGAGAAACATATATTTTATTCAAATGAAAAAAAAATAAACAGCCTCGGATTATTATAAATAGGATAAATTTTGGTTTAATCATAAAATTGCAGATGGGCGTGGGGTTTAACAAGTGTGAATATAATTTGGAATAGAGTATTCCAAATTACAATCACCTAAATAATCAACTTTAATTAACTATATAAATATCTTTAAACTTAATTCTCAACTATAAAATTTAAAAAATTCAACTTCAAGCTTATATATCTAAATCAATTATATTTTTGTAGTCTATGCAATAATCACAAACGTAGCAACCTGAGCCATATTCCAAATTAGCAACATAACCATTTGTAACCTAAAATATTTTTATCATTTTGTGTTACGAATAATTTCTCAAATAAGCGCTGATTTTTACAACTGAGACACTTGACTATAGATTCGTACAAATATAAACATATAAATATAAGTTACACACAAGATACAAACAGATTTATTACTTACTTTGAAAATTTTCTAGATAGCACTTTCACTTCGATGCAGTTTATCACGGCACTATCGGATATGGCTGCTTCTAAGCGATGCTCAATTTGTTTATTAATACTCACACTACGTAATACTGGTATTTGTTAATGGATGGCGTTTTCGTATACTTTTATAATGTAATATTCCAAATTACCAGCAGTATTCTAAATTAGCATCCTTTCCTCTATTAAACACTTGTAAAAATCAAAAAAATGTGGCAACACAAACTTTATTTCCTTCAACAAACAAAAATTTATTATTAAATTCAACATAAAATATCATCAATTCAATTCAAAATCGTGTAATAAAATTCCATACAAATTTTACGTATCAAAAAATCAACACAAATTCATACCATACTTTCACAAATAATTTTCTATTATATCCATTCAATTATTTCCACACGATATTATTCCACTACAGTAATTGTTACATCTACCAGCACACAGCTCTGTCAAGAGGTAAACACATTCGCACGTTTCACCCTTATATTCGCACGACCTACCATTGTGTTTACATAATACGTCCATACGCACCCTGGATATTTACCAACCGACGATGCGTTAATTTGACGCTTTGAAAGAGAGAAGAGAGAATTACCCACTGACAAATGTCTATACATTTTCTCTCCTGTTTCCAACACCTCACCACCTCATTCACACAACACCTCATCCAATCGGTAAACATAAATATTATATTTTTAACGATACCCGACAGCAACAAGATAATATAGTGTCACTTTCAATTATTTTATAAAATCGTTCACTTATTCCACTGAATTACATTGCCAATATTCAACATATAACAACAATCCTATCCAATTTAAATGATGTACAGACTCAAACGGAATAAAAGATTCCAAACGTAAAAGGACAATGCTAAATTATACTGGCAGCACATCACGAAATTGATATGTAACAATATTAATATAAATTATTATGTGCATATGGTACAAGAATAGACGTGTCCATTCGCTGCTTTTGAAATGAAATGTCCACTTGTGTTAATGGCACCTATGAAAATGAGTATGATCGTTGAGGGGTTTGGAATATGTGTATTTAAATGAGTGAAGTGCATTTGGAGATTAAATTTATAATGCTTGTCACCAGTTAATGCAAATGTCCAATGCAGTGAAACAGGTTATGACATGCATCCAGAATTATCTGTATATCAATTTTCAATCATTTTCATTAAGGTAGAACCACTGGGATGATCAATTAATGATTCACATAGAGAAAATTTAGTTAATTTTGTGTGATATTATATACAATGTTGGTTTATTATTTTAGTTTGGGACAATTATTTGCATGTCATATGTGATGATCTACCAGTCGGTCCATGAATAAATTATTGTCACTCTTTGCACTCAATCGATGTTTATTCGGAGTTTATATGGAATGATGAATTTTTTATTCGATATTTTATCGTGTTTGTTGTTTATGATTGTTTGTGGGTTATTTTATTTGATAGATGATATTGAATTTGGATTCATGTTAATTATTCAAGAGTTTGGAGAAAGATAAAAAGGATAAAAAGATGTCTGAATTATTTGAAAGAGTTATAGTGAAGATTTGAAAATTTACAGCGAATGATTTGGTAATTTTTCTGCTTTTTTTTTAATGAAGAGGATTTTTTTTTCAATTAAAATAAGCAGAATTTTATTCGATGAATTGAAGAGGAAATAATTGATGGAAAGAAATTATGTCAAAGTGAAAAATTCATTATGAATTAAATTTTTTTTAGATAATTTTGGTTAAGATTGGTTTTTTTCATTTTTAGTTTTGGCAAAATTATAAATTATAAATGAGTTTCCGATTGAATTTGTTGCTTTAGTTAATTTTATTTTTGAATTAAAATTTTTTTTTGATAATTTTCCAAAAAATTGGTTTTTTTGATTTTCGATTTGAGCAAAATTATAAATGATTAATGAAGTCCCAATATAATTTATCACTCCAGTGACTAATATTCTTGAATAAACAATTTTTTTTTTTTTTGATAATTTTGGAAAAGTTTGGTTTTTTTGATTTTCGATTTTAGCAAAATTATGATTCACTAATGAGTTCTCAATTAAAGTTATTGCTCCAGTCACTTTTATTCTTGAATTAAAATTTTTCATGAAAAATTTTGGCAAAGATTGGTTTTTTTTCATTTTCGATTTTAACAAAATTATAAATTAAAAATGAGTTTCCAATTTAACTTATTGCTTCAGTTACTTTGATCATTACATCTCTACTACAAATTTAATTATCTATCATTCACATTTCATCAAACCAAAAATGTTTGACACATCAATACACAATGTCGATATCAACTTTGATAAGATGGTTGTAAAAAACAAATAAAAATCAGACGAACATATATTTTGCTTTCATCATAATATTATATATTAATACTAGATATAAGTAAATGGTACTCTAATTAAATTGCTTTAGCTATAGAAGACAAAATAATTTACGATATTGACATAAGTAAAGACTTCTGAGCGTTATCACGACGGCAGATAAAATAAAAAAAAAAAAACAGACAAAGGACGAATAAGGAAGAAAGAGCGTGATAGTAAGTGAACGAGGAATGAGGGTTGGTACCGGTAATTGTATTCGTTACGGAAATTAGGAGTGTGTCAAACGCCACAAGCCATCAAGTTGAAAGGACGTCGTCTTGAAGTGCAGCAAAATGATGGTTTCTAATTAAGTTGGTGCCCCTCCATCATTGTCCTAATGCTCCTGTACATTATGCCTTAAATCGTAAGTGACAATGGAATTACGTCTTGTAATGTTCTATGTGATAGTAATACATCACTATGTATGATAAGAGAATTATGTTCTCTGTGTAGCGCTGGAATTTAGTTTATTATATCATAAAAGCCAAAACCAACCGTTGTAATAGGGAAGGAAATGATACTTATGAAGAGAAAAATTAAATCGTATTTATAGACTTGATTTCGTTCCTTTGTTTTGAGCGAAAATGTCCACTGAAAATTCGTGTTGACTGTTTTGGATGCGAATTTTGTATCGAATTTGGATGCAAGTGCAAAGGTTTTTTTTTTCACAGTTTCATTTCTTCAGAGATTTAATTAATTATTTAATTGCTTTCATTCTTATAATTTACATTATTATACTAAATCTATATGAATTCACATTAAAACACCAATTTTGAATTTTTATTAATTGCGAAAATGTTCCCACAAATTTTTTTTGGAAATTATTCCAGATTTTTTATCAATTATTTTAGACGGTTCTGTTGTATTAATTAATTTTTACAACAATCAAGTTTGATTATACATTTATTGTATAACATTATGTACACTTTTCATTTTGATAGTAATCTTTAATGAGTCGTATTGAAAGTTCTTTTTAACGATCCATCGTTGAAAAAAATATTCAGGATTTTTTTTTATTGTTTATATAATATAACTCTATGAAATACTGAATTCATGTTCATTCAACAAAAGTTAGCAAATAGAAAAAAACTTTAGCTTTTTCTTTTTTCATTTATTTTATTTTATTTTATTTTATTTTATTTTTTGCCTTTTCTTCAACTTCTTCCCTTTTACTATTTCTCCTTTTGCTCACTCTGTTCTTTCATCTCACTCTCCAAGTTTGTTATTATTCGTGTTGCAATCAAGACCACACCGTCCTCAAGTTTACCCTGTGACTTTTCTCCTTTTGCCTCTATGAAAAAGTTCTCATGCCATTTTTGAAATAATCTTAAATTCTTGTGTAAACATCGTTTACCCAAATGAATAAGATTAAAAAAAAAATCAACTGAGGAAATGATTCGTAAAAACTCACTTTACTTCCATCAAGAAAAATAAGACATTACAAAAGTCTTAATATTAAACAAAAAAACAAAAAAAATGTGGGTGGATAAGAAATATGTTACACATAAATAAATTCAAAATTTTTCTCTGTGTAATAAAAATTTTTGAATGGTTTTTTTCATTTAAAAAAAAAACTTGAAATTTCAATCTTTTTTATTTCACATAAATGAGAATAATATTGTAATAATATTGTAATGAGTTATTGTTTGGATATTTTTTATCAAGGTTTGTTGGAATCACAAATGTCAAAGTCTTAAAAAAAAAACTTGCCGAGGCATAAATTAATAATATATTTTCCCTGGTGGATTGGGGAATTTTTAATTTGTGATTAGTCATAGATTTTTGAATTTGTTGATTATTTGTTTTTTTGTTTATATATCTTAAAAAAAAAATACTATAATTCATAGCAAATTTACTCGAATGCTTATTGTCTAAATTTAATGTTTTGATTGAAATATTTATAAACAATTAAATATGGATGTTGAATATTTTAATGAATTATACAATTACTTGGTAAACTCTATTTATTCCAAGAAATACAATGAAAAATTCAATATGAAATTTTTTGTTTATTGAAAAAATAATAAATGTTCATTGTCGGGATATTTTATAAAAAATATTCACTGATAATAATATAACAATAGCCACTGTTACACGCGAAAAAGCTTGCAATAATTTCACGTGCTCACAATGACATGAGTCAAATTTAAATTATTCCAAAATAAATTCCAAAAACAATTGAATAATTCAATACTTTATAGATTTCATAATCAATACATTAAATTTGATATTTTCTAATTCAAAATTCCCTATCGAAAGCTCAACACAAAATTTCCTTTGTAAAGCTACAAATATTCTAATTTGAATCGGTAAATGAGTAATTCAACATATTTTTCAATTCTTTGTAATCATTTTTCATAGCATTCAAGTGAAATTAAGGCACAATAGTTTTAATTTCCTTTAACTTTCAATAATAATCACGTTCTTACTCCTTTTACCCACACAAATTTCGTTACTATATACGCGTGCGCATCATAGACAGTGCGTATGTGCAAACGTTGAAATATATTGCGTGAATATGTCAGTAGTACTGCACTCACTGGGCCACTTTTCTCATTCTCCCTTTTCCACCCATACCATTTTGCTTTTACGCCTTGTTCCAAAGTAGCTCCCACACTATCTCTCTAATATAACTTTAGGTAAATCTGTGACACCGCGCACGTGAAGGTAATGCAAAGCAGGAGTAAAATGTTCCCTCGACGTGAAGCTTCCGGCATTTCCGGGAATAAATTTCCGCCATGTATATATTTGTCTACGTACACATTTTATTTAATTAATACTAAATTGTGGAGTTATTTATATATTTATCAACTAGAATATCATTCAAATTGAAAGTAAAAATAATAATTAGAATATTTATTATATAAAAATTGTCAACATTTATTAAAAATAAAATTGTAGATTTTTTTTATTCTATTTTTTGTCGCTGTAAACAAAGTATGAAAAATTTATTTGATTTATTTTTAATAATTTAAACTTGAGCAATATAAAAATTCGCATGAAATACAAATGTTTTTTTTTTATTTTGTAAAGTTTAAATAATTTATTTGCATCAAATTTATTCGAATTTATCAGAAATTCAGCAAATTTTTTCGAATGATTACATATTTGAATTAATATTTATTTAATTGATTTTTTATTTAAAATTAAATTAAATATTTTATTGCCACAATTGAAATACGAAATTTATAACTAAATATTTTTTTTAATGAATTGAATCAATTTATTTATTTTTTTATTTTTTACACTATTGTTTGATAACAAATAAAAATATATTACGAAGAAATTAAATCAGCAATATTTATTTATAAATATATATTTATATCTAGTTGTTCATAATTATACAAATCTAAAATTTTAATTTAATTTTTAATTATGTGAAATTAATATAAAAAATTGTCATACAAAATTTCAAAAAGTTCTATAATTTATTTTTCAGCACACAAAATTTATTAAAAAAATTCTAAAATATTTCTGTACTATTTTTACTAATTTATTTCGAAGTTTGGCTTTAGTAAACTGACAAAAATAAATTATTTATGAAACACAAAATATTTAATATTTTGTAATTTTATAAAATAAGTTACTACGATGACTCAAACAAATCAATATAAATTTTTTTTTTCATTAAATAAATTATAATTGACGCTTATTGTTATTGTCCAGTGAGCTCAATTCACAGTACAGTCAAAGTTTAGTCATCCATCATTCACATTTCATTGATTATCTCGGAGACAAGTTATATTCGTCGACCCTTTCAAAAATAAAATAAATATAGAATTGTCTGTGGTATTTTCAATCATAATTTATTTTCCGATATATTATATATTAATAAAAGATGGAATGAAAGATCGATGAGATTAATCTCTTTTATATTTAATCATCGACATATGAATTGATATGAAAAAAAATAAATAAATGAATAAATAATCAACAGAGAGAGGGAGAGAAAATTTAATTTTCAAAAAACCAAATTGTTCACTGCAGAAAAATTTTTTCTATCATTTTTAATTGAATAAATTTAATTCTACTATCTCAACAAAATGAAAAAAAAATATTAATTACAATATGAAATATACATAATTATATTAAAATTTTTGTCATTTTGAAAATTCATTTGAATTTATATTTTTGTTATTTTTTTTTTATTAATTTAAATTAATAAAAGTGAAAATGATTTAATAATATAAATAAATAATATAATTTGAATGAGTTGGTTAGCTAGAACTATATATAATAATTTAAATTATGTTAAAAAAAAAATAGTTTCAGTAGTAATTAAATCGACGATATGAATTAATTTTTATTGTCAAAACAAATAATAATTGTTAATGATTAAATAAATTCATTCAAATCAATTAAATTCGTAACATAGTGAAAAATTTCATATAAATATTCCCATTTCATAAATATATCATAATAAATGCATAAACAATTAATAATAATCTCTTTCTTCATTGAATAAAAATATTTCATAATTCATTTCTTGCAATATTTAATCACGTTAATATGCAACGATGTTTTTCATTTCCGTTAGCAAAATAATCCGCGATCGTTTATATACATACAAATACTCCATGCAATTACCTTACAATTACTACTATATACCCACAAAACATTGCCGTGAGCACTGTGTATATAACACGCAAACTTCTGCAGTCCATCGTCCTGTTTGAAACTTCACACGCATCCTTATCGTAAAACCCTGCAGTCTCATTCATTTTCTCCTTCTCTTCGTTCTTATCAATACAAACACGTATGAATACATATACATATATGCATTCCCATTATCCTTGAATATATATATTGTAAATATATATACATATGTGATTACAGTACACCATTAAATACTGAACAATTGCAATGGCCAATATGTATGCGTGTAATTAATGTAAATGCTGCGTGTTTAAGTTCAACCATAAATATTAATCAAGTGTTTTGAATTCTCAGAAGAAAATTCAAGTTAACATGAATGACATGAGGACTAAGTTCTGTATTTATTAAAAACCTCAAGCTCATCAGAATTAATTCCTAATTTATTTTTATAATTAATTGCAATTTTCAGGTGAATTAAATGAAGTTTTATTTTATTTTATTTTTTCTTAACGATTAAAATTTGTGATATTTATTTTATTGTTATGTTTTATGGGGTGTGTAATTTTGTGTGAGAGTCCATTGAAAATTAGTGTTGACTGTTTTTTTTAAATGATTTTGGTTCAAGTTTTGATAAAAGAATTTATAATAAAGTAAAAAAATTATTTTTTGTTGAATTAAAAATATTAATTACTGTTGAACTAAATAAATTTTTTGTTGACACATTTTTTTTAATCCTTGAGAATGTCTAACATAACACAAAATTTAAGAGGACTTTTACACAAAATTTTTCACTATATTATTAATTTAATTGCTTTGAATGAATTTATTTAACTGATAACAATTATTATTTGTTTTAACATTAAAAATAAATTCATTTCATCAATTTTTTCTTGTAAAACAATTTTTTTTTTTAACGTAATTTGAATAATTATAAATTAATCTGACTAACCAGCTCACTCAAATTATATAATTTATTTATATTAAATCATTTTTACTTTTATTAATTTAAAAATAATCCTCTAAATGAATTTACAAAAATAAATAAAAATTTATCAATGTAAAAATTATTATAAAAAAAAAAATTCCAACACAAATTTTTAACACATTTTGACCCAAGATTTTTTATTTATTTATCCTCACTAATCAAACTTATTGTTTATATTCATTTTTATTAACGTAATTTAAATAATTAAAAATTAACCCAACTAATCAGCTCACTCAAATTATATATTTTATTTATATTAAATCATTTTCACTTTAATTAATTCAAATATAAACTCTTTAAATGAATTTACAAAATGAAAATAAATAAAAATTTATAAATATAAAAATTATTATAAAAAAAAAAAAATTCCAACACAAATTTTTAACACATTTTGACCCAAGATTTTTTATTTATTTATTCTCACTAATCAAACTTATTGTTAATAATTAATCATACATTAATTCACATTTAAAAATTATTCACAAATCTTAACTGCAACAAAAAAATTCAGCTGAACAGAAACTTTATCTAAAATATGTTGCTATATAAAAACATATATTGAACTCACTTGAAATAAAATCAATTTCAAAAATGCACGAAAAAACACTTCATCCTTT
Source organism: Microctonus aethiopoides (assembly GCA_030347275.1). Classification (NCBI taxonomy): domain Eukaryota; kingdom Metazoa; phylum Arthropoda; class Insecta; order Hymenoptera; family Braconidae; genus Microctonus; species Microctonus aethiopoides. Next base: position 8,010,095 of record JAQQBS010000001.1, read on the forward strand.
TCATTCTTGCGGGCGCCACTAAAATTCGATCACGTATAGTGAAGCGTAAAAGAGGAATAGCGTAGAAAAAGAACGGAATGCAGTACAATGTCAAAGAATGGAGAGGAAATATTCGGCATCAACCACTGTACGCGGGTAACTTTCCACTGAAATTTCTCCAGGTAAATCGAATGTATTTCCAGCAAGAGTTTTCTATCACTGACAGCCACAAAAAAAAAATAGAAACGAAAAAGAAAACGTGAACGTGTACTGTAATAAACAGATCAAAATCTCCATTCTATATACTTCATATTTTATTTCCTTTTTCCCCAAACGTACAAATAAATCACTTATCAAAACTGAATTACAATTTATTTTCCCTCCAAAAAAAATATATTCGCATAGTAAAATATAAATAATTAAATTGTAGACAAATTGCGTAATTATTTATTTTTTTCTTATCATTTCCTTCAATTTATAAATTTACTTGTCACAGAAAATCATGAAAAAAAGTTCTAAAAGCCGAGTTTATTTTTATCCTGATGATTAAAGGAATAATAAAAATATAAATAGCAGAAATAATCAGAAAAAAAAATTCAATTGTTCTCTTGAAACATTCAACTATATTTTATATATAAATACTATTTATTTTTCTTTTGATTCATCAATTGTGCTATAAAATTTAACAAATTCACCAAAGAATAGGGACAGTACAACTTTAATAATCCATCATCTTCGAATTGTTCTTCAATAGCAAAACAGGAAAATAAAATAAATAAAAAAGAGAAAAAAAAATAGACTCGAGTACAACAGAATTCCTTTGAATAGAAATTCAAGTATAGTCTTTGAAAAGTTTTCTTCTATATGTATATTTTATCGTGAAAATAGTCGTCGTAACAACTGTAGTGCAAGTAACGCAAGATGAGAGACAACAAAAGATAAAAAGAGGGTAAAAAATGGCGAAAAAAAAAATAAATTTGTAAAAAAAAAGGCATGGAAGAGACACACGCCACACCGTTAACTTTGCCAGGCACGTAATCCATGGCCCTAGGCCCTGCTACGTAACCACATCACGCATTCTTCGTCGCATTTTCGTCTTTTTTTTTTCTTCACCCCCATTTTTTTTTATCTCAACTGCGAAGGGTTTGCGCCATCTCTTTACCCTTTCTTTAGTGAACGCAACCCAGGGAAAACTGTTCCCTGTGGATTTTGTAACCAACAAAGTGTACACACTTGTGAGAATTTATTCCTTACAATTTTTTTTTTGTTTTTTTTTTGCTTCGGTGTATTTTTCTCGTTTTTATTTATTCTATTATTTTTTTTTTCACTTGATAATCATCTGAATAAAATGAACAGCAAAATAAAAGTGATTGTCATTTTTAATAAAGTGTAATTGTCTTGTATTTCATGTGTAGATATTTTTTTTGTGATAATAATCTCATTTTCAGATGACTTTTATTAGTTTGTAAAAGTAATTCACTTGAAAAACATTTTTGTTCGAGTAATTAAATAAATACTGAATTCGACTTTTCTTATTATTGGCGCTGGACTATATAAATATAATTTATAAAAGTTTATTCCGACGCTTTTACAATTTTATAAAAGTCTTATCCATCATGTCAGATGTTTATTTGGATTTTTCACTGAATTTATTGGATGAAGTTTGACTTGTATATCTGTGTCAATAATAATAGTCGTGCAATCTAAAGTTGAGTGATGTATTGAACATTGAAAAATAAATAGTTGGTAGACAGATAGAGTGCATTAATATCTGCACAGTAAAACATTTTGTGTAAAAGTCTACTCAATATTTAATTGAACTTTTTTCACGATGATTTTGTGGCAAATTTTAACATAAAAGTTTGTGTTGGAACAGGAAAATCATTTTGTGGAAAATGAATTGTTTTTTTATATTGATTGAAACACAGAATTTTAGTTGGAATTAATTCATAAATGAATGAGTGACAGTTACGAGCTTTTTGAATTGTTTTATTATATTAATTTTGTGTTAGATTGGGATTATTTATTCAAACTTATCATGCATTGTGGAACAGGGTGTACCATTTTTAGGGAACTTTTTTTTTTCATAAAAAAAATAGGCTGAAAACTTACAGGATGGTAAAAAAAAAAAGCTTGTTAAAAGCGAAGCTTTTAATTTCAATATTCAGAGATTGCTGTTTGTAATTTTCCATTTTCCATTTAAATAACAGAAAATTTTTTTTTTTTTTCGGATTTTTCTAGCTCGGCATTTGCGCAACAAAGAAATAAGCCTATAGCATATTCTTGTAGGGAATCGAACGCTCTATAAAAAAGATCTCTTACATTTTTTTTATAGAGGCAGCCATTCTAAAGATATTCAAACCCAAAGTTCCAAATGTATGAAATTTTGACTTTTTTGTTATTAAATCGATACTAATCACTTTATCATTGTGTTAAAAATTATTTTTAATTGGAAAACTAGGTTTAGTGTGCTGATATTTTCGTGAAGCTTAAAAAAAAATTACTCACATGTAAAATATGTTTTTTTTTTTAATTTATTTATTGTAAAAAAATTATTCATAACTTATGTTAAATGAATTTGATGATTATTTTAAAGCAATAGAAATTTTGCTGTATAAACAAAACTAAGCAATGTAACTACAATTATAGAAGTGTTTTTTTATTATAATAATTAAGTGATTAGTATCGATTTACTAACAAGAAAGTAAAAATTTCATACATTTGGAACTTTGGGTTTGAATATCTTCAGAATGGCTGACTCTATGAAAAAAGTGTAAAAGACCTTTTTTGTAGAGCGTTCAATTCCCTACAAAAATATGCTATGGGCTTAATTCTATGATGTGCAAATGCCGAGCTACAAAAATCTGAACAAAAAAAAAAATTTTTTCCCATATTATTTAAATGAAAAAAAGAAAATTACGAAACCTCAATTTAAAAAAAAAAAAAATCAGCACAAATTCCGAGTAAAATTTTACGCAAAATTCATCCTTAAACATCATCTATTGCAACTAATAAATGATTTCACAAATAAGTACATATAATAAGTTTAAAAATCGAAAGGCGAATGGCATTACTTGAAGTAGAACTTTCTCATCCACCACTGCCTATAGTAATACTCCTCCATCCTTCTTCCTTCTTGTTAATTCTCACTACAAAGTACTTAACGTCGACGATCTCGAGGTGCGAGGCCAGTCACTGCCTCTGGGAAACGAGCGGGTGATACGGTTTTCCTCTTAGCCCTATATACCTATTCCTGCTTCTATTTCGTGCACACGATGAGGCAACTTTGTCGGAGTAACAGGGGGTAGAAATAAAGAGAACACTAAATGTGAGATAGTGAAAGAAATCTCCAACTAACAGACAAAGAGAGAACACAGCATAAGGTGAAAAGCATTATGGAGCAATGAGGGTGGTTGTGGTATAGTTCCATCCTCTCTTCCACAATTCCCACAGCACTCGCTCGAATTTTCTTGCACATTCAGCATCAACGTTGAGAAATTGCATGACCAATACCAAAGCACTTTTCTCAGTATACATATAAAAAATATCATAATATTCATTCAATTTTTAATTTATATTTACTGATGTCATGAAACATTTATCAAAATTATCGGTATATTCCGGGTTACAACCATTTATAAAAATAATGAAATTATTGTATAATCAAATTAATATTAGTTTGTCCGTTTAGACGTCAAAAAACAAATAAAATGAACTCAAAAACTTACTTTTTGACGACGAAATCTTCAATATGTCCTATCGAGGCCGTTTATTTTTGATAAACTATCAAATGTTTGTGGACGGCATTTGGCTAGTCCCGAGTTAAAATTTTGTTCCTACATTAGACTTTTATTCGACTTACTGTATCTCAATTGTAGCTAATCAGCCCTAAATAGTAAATTCCCAATACCTTTCATATCCTTCATATCCATTTGAACCTTAATAACTTTTTAGTTTTCCTAACTTATTCCTTTTTTATACTTCTATTATCATCCTCTATTATCATGTGAATACTAGAAGTAACATGGACACATTCATGAATCTGGTGAGCGCTATTAGCTCTGAACCAAATCCAATATCTGCAGACTTTGTTGATATTCTACCTGTAGAAATATCACAAATGATACCATTTGGACATCCGTTTATTGTTGAATGCTGACAAAGTCTCTCGAAAATGGAGGAATGTTTGCCGAGATGATCCTCAATTAAGGCAAACGGCCCAAAACCATCTTCGAGAAGAACGACGGGCAAAACTAAAAAGGGCAATAATGCCCTAGAATTCCGAAGAAATCGCAACGAAGTATAGAAAAACTTCTTCTACTTCAACGGTGGTTGCTATATTTATTGATTATTCTTCTGAACTGGATGCAAACCCACCAGTTGAACGAAACTTCGGACCTCGAAAAATACTGGCTCCGAAGAGAAGTAAATTGTAAATTTAGATAGACTTGTAGATTTAGAGTAGAATAAATATAGAATAAGTTGACAGTTGCTGGCCAGTAACAAAACATTATTGAGTAAAATATAAGTGACATGAATACACAAATTCAAATGACGAAAACAAGTGAACCTTGAATAATTTAGATTTAGTTCGGAAACAATGCTCTGCATGATAATAGAGCAGCAATCAAATATTGTCAAGTTAATAATGGATGACAAGATTCTTATAGAATCGAAATGACGAAAGCAATAACTATCAAAGAGTTGGATTAATTTAATCCTCCAACAATATCGACTACAACCAAGATGAATCTCCAAACATTAGCAAAAAATAGTGCGTCAAAATTAACTTAAATTCATTTATTCAATCGTTTTTAAATGTCAAAACTAAAACATCAAATGAGATATTTTTCAATTCAAAATTTCGTGTAGAAAATAGGGAATTTTGTGAAATATCGCTGAGGTTTTTTTTTTATAAACAATTTATTGATGAATTTTTGGTCACGAAAATTTTTTTTTTTTTTCAAAACACTATTTTGTACAAAATCAAAATTTTTTGGAAAATCATACGCCATCTTGTGTATTTTGATCTTAAGCTTAAAAAAAACCTCGGGGTTCGCTTCCTCGTCTAAAATTGTTCCAGCTACGTTTCTTGAGGTGGAGGCTTCTCGAAAAAAAAAAAGCTTTTTTGGACAAGTAAAGCCGCTTTTTTGTACGAAAATGCCAATGAAAACATTTTTTTACATTCTAGACATGTATATTTATAACCTTTTATTAACAGTTTTCCTACCAACCTATTTTCAAGCGAGCCAAAGTGACGTTACACCTTAATGTTCATTGACAAGATCACACTTTATACTTATGTAGCTGAGTGAAGATCATCGAGATAGATTTTTTTTTTGTTTCTAACTGAATGGACAAATAAAAGACTGCTGACGTCAATGAGTTTTCTTTTGACGTCAGAGGATAAGTCCTTTGTCGTCAGGAAGAGCCCAAAGACTTTAGAGCAGTGATCTAGGACTGTTATAAATGAAAAGCACTCAAATGAGTCATTTGCGTCATTTCCAGTCATTTAAATTATTAGTTTTCTTTTATATTATATTGATGTTTAGATTGTAACTGTAAATATTCAATAAATAATTGTTTCGTTTAAAATATAATAAACCTTGTCTAACACTCCAATACCCGATAGAATAATACTATATTTTATATTAGAAAATAATTTTAATTAACCAAACAATTCATGAAATACTACTGGAGACAGTCTACTCGGACAGTTTGGGAATGGGAAAATCTCTGATTTGCTTCTATCAAAATTTACGATGAGTCCGATATGTTCTCCCGAGTGGTGTTTTCGTAGTATTGGTGGTGATGGAAGTGGTCGTGGACCCGATATACTCGGAGCACGTTGAGCACTCGGAACATTTGCATAACGTTTACAGAGGAAGGTCCTATCGCATGGATACGTCACGATCCAGACGAAATTGGGAGCAAGATTTATTGTGGTTTGAATTTAGTAGAGTATCCAGTATCAACCGAGCATTTTATCTTAAAATCAACGAGATCCACAACCACGAAAATTCAACTGTGAAACATCTCCGAATTATTCATCGATCTTCTGCAAGTCACTTTATTTTATTTATTTATTCATTCATTTGTTTATTCATTTTTTTAGGGTGATGATAACTGCATGGAATGTGGTGTTTGATATAATATATTTTTTTTGAATTAATAAAATAGTGAAAATATTAAAAATATATTGAGAATGTATTTTTTTGAATTTATCAAATTAAATAAAATATCTTTTTTTTTGTGTTGTATTCATAAGAGTATTTTATTAAAAATGGGAGGAAAAATATTGGAGGAAAAGAAGAAGAAGGAATTTTTATATTAGGACACAGTGAAAAATATTGTGTAAAGGTCTAGTTAAATTTTTTTGATAGGATTTTGATTTTGAGTTATTTTCATTGATAATTTTTTTAATTTTATTATTGCGATTTTTTTACATTATTAATGCGATAATTTATGGGGAGATAAATATTATTAGGGCAGTTGAATAATAATTATTCAAAATGAAATGTTGGCTCGATGAACAAATAGTTCAATTTTTGACTAATTTTTTTTTTTTTTGAAATTTATTAATGAAATTAGAAAGTTCTCAATTTTAATTTCATTTTTAATCATTTATAGTCAGCTTAAAACGTAATTTAATGAATAACGCCAAAAATTAATCAAAATCATGTTTATTATTCGAAAAAAAAAAGTTCAAAAGAACCAAAAATTACTTTGCATAGTAAAAAATTATGTGTGGATAAAAAAATTTATGCAGAAATTATTCGAAATATTTTTCCCTCACAATTTATTTTTAGATAAATAAATGAATTAAACAAATGATCATTTTTCATGTTTCTTTTTTTTTTTTTGGGTTATTTGTCGTATTATTTTCGATATAAAAAATTGTTTGTTTTCTCAAAAACACTATTAATTATTTTCAACACGAAAATTCAACTGCATCAAGGAAAAATGTATACAATTCCCTGAGATACATTTCAAACTGGACTTTAATTAAGGTAAGTCTTCTTGCATACAGCAGATTGAAGACCCATGAATTTAAAGTTAAATGTTTGTGTAATTATTCAGCTGAGGTTAGAATTTAATTCAGTAATTAAAAATGACTTCATTATATCTTGACTGCTCATTGCAAAAAAAAAAAAAAAAAACGTTGGGACATATTTGATTAAAATTTTCACAGTTCTAATCAAGTTAATATGAAAATTGTATGTAATTAAGAGGATAAAGCTGTAGAATATATCATTTATTATTTATGAATTTTGTAGATATAATTGGGAGAAGTGAGAGATGAAGAATTTGAATACGAAATTCTGTTGGAATGAAATGATAAATTAACAATTATAAAAATTCCTGAGTCTCATAAAATATTCTGTGGCATTTATGAAATATTCGTTCAACATTTCTCATGCATGAGATTATCTATCATTACATAAATTATGAATTATTGCAAATTTATTGCTCGTAATTAATTATATATTTAATTTTGGATTTAATAGGGCAGTTGATGAACAAGGAAAAAAGTATTACAGAGTATAATTTCATCCAACTAGTTTTATCCATTCTAAAATAAAATCAGAGACACAAAATATTCCAGGTTTATCATTTACGATTATGTTAATTTTATCTTATTTCATTTTTCTTAAATATTTTACAAGAAGTAATTTTGAATAATAGATTTTTTTCATATTGAATAATTTGATCTTTACAAATTTATGAAATATGTGTACTTTTGAATTAATTAGGTGATAATATAACTTCAATTACAATAGATAAATGAACTATAAAATGAAATTATGAAATTTTTATTTCAATTGAAAAAATTTTTCATCAGAATTTTAATTTTTGGTTTTTTTTTTTTCATAATTTTAAAAACTAATAAAAATCGAAATGAATTAAAACCTCTTACGAAGGAATCCAAAAGTCTATTATTCTGCCATGAAAAAAATAAAAGAAAAAAAATCAATCACAATTATTTATCTCTGAAATATTAACACAAATAAACATTTTATTTCAAATTCAAAAAAAGCAACGTGTCTATATCATAATCGAAAACTTATAGTATATAAAATTATTCAACATTTATTTCGTTCTTCAGCTTTTCCTCACATAAAACTCGACAACATTAGTAATATATGAACATATATATTATATGTTCCCCACTTAAAGTATAAGATTCCAAAATGTAAACAAATAGTATGTAAACAAAAAATTTTTAATTCCAGGAATCTCGTGTCTTAAATAAATTTGTTTTGAGACGTGCATACAGATTATTTGTTTACATCCATACTTTCCTCGACGAAATAAAACATAACAGAGTCTTATTTTGTCGAAACCTAGCATAGAATTAAAAATAAAAAAATAAATTTTGAATTTTTGATATCTCGAAAACTAAGCAAGATATCGAAATTTTTCATTCATCAAAAATGTCTTATTTCGTCGAGTTCTATAAGCACATGATAGATATTTTTTTTCTTTATTTTAATTACTATAAAAAAAATTATTTATAACTTATGTTAAATGAATTTTATTTTATTTTTAAATTTCATACATTTGGGATTTTGGGTTTGAATATCTTTAGAATGGCTGTCTCTATAAAAAAAATGTAAGAGACCTTTTTTATAGAGCGTTCGATTCCCTACAAGAATATGCTATAGGCTTATTTCTTTGTTGCGCAAATGCCGATCTAGAAAAATCCAAAGAAAAAAAAATTTTTTTTCTATGTTATTTGAATGGAAAAACGAAAATTACGATGAGAAACCTCTAAATATTAAAATTAGTTTTCAGCCTGTTGTTTTAATGAAAAATAAATGTTGCTGAAAAATGGCACACCCTAATATATAAATATGTATGTACATCATTTACTTATATAAAGGAAAAAATACAGTAAAATAAAAATACAACGCATGCATGTCTTTGTCTTTTTGCGCGGCATGTTCTCATTCCAGCTCTTTATATTTGTAGACGTATACGTGCTTATTCGAGTCGGATGAACGAAAATCAATACGTAACGAGGGCAACGCGTTGAGGTAAGAACGCTAAACCTTTTTTCCTTCCTTCCTTCCTCCGTTTTTCTAACATCCTTGCGCACTCATACCACATACCATTCACCTGCCATTCCCTTCATCATTTAAGTCCATCCCCCAACTTATTTCATTGCTCCATTTTGTTTTTACGTACGTATACTTAAATGTACGTTGATGGTTTTATTCGTCAAAAATAAAAATGTGGGAAAAATATATTTATTTATTTTTTTTTTCTTCAAATCATCAGTGAAAATAGTTCATGTGTATTGTTTAAAATTCGTCTTTGATGAAGGTGATGAATAACTATAACTTCTTTTTGTTTTGTGTGCTTATTCGATGACTGATTTCACAATAGTCATTGTAGCTCATTGAACTGAAGATATAAATATCTAAATTTGATGCAATATTTTTTTTTTTCACGTTTTCACTTTGGCCTACCCAGGACGTGGACTTTATTATTCGTATTTTCATACCTCGGTCCCTCAGAGCCTTATACTCGCGTTCTATATATCATATTACACTCTATCTACTTTAATATCTGATGTGATCGTACATTTTTTTTTTTATTATTTTCATTGCTTTTCATATGAAGTCACATCAATAATCAACTCTGCACGAAATATTATTTTCCATCGACATATATATTTGTCATTTGAAATAAATTATTAATTGGCATGTAAAAAATGTTGGATACTACTTTTACAAGTTAAATTTATCAAAAGTATGTTATTGATTGATAATAAATAAAAGTAAGATAAAAATAAAAGAAATATATTTATTC
>JAQQBS010000001.1:8024698-8066858 GCA_030347275.1 Microctonus aethiopoides
GAATAAATATATTTCTTTTATTTTTATCTTACTTTTATTTATTATCAATCAATAACATACTTTTGATAAATTTAACTTCTAAAAATAGTATCCAACATTTTTTACATGCCAATTAATAATTTATTTCAAATGACAAATATATATGTCGATGGAAAATAATATTTCGTGCAGAGTTGATTATTGATGTGACTTCATATGAAAAGCAATGAAAATAATAAAAAAAAATGTATGATCACATCAGATATTAAAGTGGATAGAGTGCAATATGATATATAGAAGGTGAATATAAGGCTTTGAGAGACCGAGGTATGAAAATACGAGTAATAAAGTCCACGTATTGGGTAGGTCAAAGTGAAAACGTGAAATAAAAAAAAAATATTGCATTAAATATAGTTATATTTTTAGCTGAATGAGCTACATTTTTATATGTACACGAGCGCATCAGTGGGCAGGAAGTCAACAGTGTATTCCTTTCTACTTTCACACGTACATTTCACTTTTAGTCTTGTGATTATAAAAATATATACTTTTTTTATCTAATGCATTTCAATGCTTTTTTTATATTAAAAAAAAATATTGAACATCATTCAATTTTTAAAAAAAAAATAAAACAAGTTTATTTATTTTTATATACAAATAACCAAATAAATTTCTCTATCGAGAAATAAAATAAGGCAACAAAGTTTATAATTTTTAACTACATTTTTCATTTCGATTATTTATAATTATTTACATCAGAAAAATTAATTTTTATATCAATAAAAATCTTATCAAACAGATTATTAATTCGTTCAAATTATTTCATCAACAAATTACAATGTTTACTGAATTTGATATTGAATTAATCGAATATATAAAAATTTTTTCATTTGAAATTTTGAATTATTATCCACACAAGTTATAATAAAATTCGATCAATTAATTTCCGAAGACAAATAATTCTGCACTCCTAAATGTAGTAATATAAAATAATTACTAAATTTATAAAATTAAATTGCTGTACGTAATTGAATTAAATGGCTCGAAAGCATCAAATATATACATTGACAAACAATTTTCCAACTCGCTGCATATTACATGGATGAAATAAGAGCGCACAGCGTTGCATATCGAGGGTAAAATACTTTGCATATATTCATTAAAAAAATAAAAAAATAGAAAAAATTTAGATAAAAAATAGTTGGAAACTTTTAGTAGCTATTTTATATCAAAGTTATACATCGAAATGAGTAAAATATCAATAAATATACGCGCACGAGATGCAGCATTGCTTTAGTCAGACGTAAAATACGTTGGGTCTTTATACACATATGTATGTACGAAACAGAAAATATTCTAGTGAAATACAAAAAGACATAGAGTGTTATTTGATGAGTAGAAAAATGTGAAAAGACTTGTTATATATGTTAGTTATGAAGGGAATAGTCGATACAAATATGAATCGTGAAACGCATGGTCGAGTCGAATGGAAAAGCTTTGGATGATGGCCAGGTTTTGTACACCTTTGAGTTTATATTGGATGTGATGGGTAGAAAAGTGTATTCACCATCAGAAATATTTGCATGCTCCACTTTATTATTTGTAGTTCAACCATGAAGTCTGTGTTCACTCGGTGAAATGAAGTACAGACAGGCGAGATGTATATGCATACGTAGCAATGGTTAAACTTTTCCGAATATATACACATGAAATTAAATAATTAATTAATATTCTCTATACAAATGAATATTAATTTCGAAGTAGAACATGTGTAATGTTGTTTTTCGACAGCACTAGAAATGCTCAAAGCTGTGGAATGACTTCAGTAGTATGTTGAATGCATGTTAATTGTGAATGTGTACGGATTCTGGATAAAATGTAGCAAAAACTCCATTAACGGCCACCTCCCAATAACGGCAACTATCCAATAGCGGTCAGTTTATTTGTTTTTAGATGCTTTTTATGTTTGGCACTTTGTATAATAGATATTTTTAAAAAAATTCTAGTGGCCGCTATTAGGAGGTTTTTATGTTTATCGTTTTTTAAATGCTTCAAACTGTGAGATGACTTTAGTAGTATGTTGAATGCATGTTAGTTGTGAATGTGTACGGATTCTGGATAAAATGTAGGAAAAACTCCTCGAACGGCAACCTCCCAATAGCGGCCATCATTCAATAACGGTCAGTTTATTTGTTTTTAGATGCTTTTTATGTTTGGCACTTTGTATAATAGATATTTTTGAAAAAATTCTTGTGGCCGCTATTAGGAGGTTTTTATGTTTATTGTTTTTTAAATGCTCGAAGCTGTGTTGGCGAATGACTGTGTTGGTATGTAGAATGCATATTGATTGGGAATGCGTATGGATTTTGGATGAAATGTAGCAAAAACTCCATTAACGGTCACCTCTCAATAGCGGCCATTTATATTCGTTGGCGGATACTTTTAATGATAAGACAATTTTTATAATGGGCAGTTTGGAAAAAAAATTTGGTGGCCGCTATTCGGAGGTTCCATGTACATTTTTTCGAAATGTTTGAGGATATGAGAGAAAGTGGAATATTTAGGTATGGAAAAAAAAATCATTGTGAAATTTATTATTGTGAAGAATTTGTGAATTTTATAGATTTTTTATTTATATTTTTTTTTTCTGGGTTAAACTCGGTGGGGATGTAGCACATCATCTGGATGGGTATTTGGCATATATTTGAGAAGATAAAGTCGAGTTATTGATAAGTTTGGACTTGTCAGAATCGGTTGGTGAAAAAATAGATATTATTAGCACTTTGATTTTATTTTTATAATTTGATAACTAAAATTAGTATTTGTACAGATTGGAATGTTTTGTGATTTATTAGATTAGAGTTCTTTATTGAAATAAAATCGTATACCGTCCGTATTTCTCAACAGTCAATTGCGGCCAATGAAACTGCTGAATAAAATATGAGAAATTTTTACTGAGATGTGCGGAAAATATCGTTGCATTCAAGATGGGATTATGAACAAATTTGATCAAAGAAAAATCAAATTAAATCGTGTAAATTTATGAATGACAATTATATACGCGGCGAACAATTTTTCGTAAAAGTACACGAATAATTCCTGGTTGACTGTTTTTATATCAAATTTTATATTAAATTTTGATAAAAGAATTTGTATTAAAGTAGAAAAATAATAAAAATTTGAGATTGTTTAATGTTATATTTGTAACAAACAAATGCACGTAAATATTGTGTTGATTTACAATTACTTTTCAGTGTAAAAAAAATTTCAACACAAATTTTTCTTGGACTTTTATACAAAATTTTTGACTGTTTAAAAATTTTAATTGCTTTATTCGAATTTATTTAATCAATAACAATTATTTTTCTTTTGGATACCAAAATTGAATTCATCTCGTCGATTTCTTACTCCTAAAACAATTTTTTTTTTCATGTAATTTAAATAACTAGAAATAAATCTAACTAATCAACTCATTTAAACTATATTATTTATTTATATTTAATCATTTTCATTACTATCAATTTAAATATGAAATTCCTCAAACGAATTTACCAAATGAGAAATAAAAAATATTTATTAAAAGCCAAAAATATTGTCGTGATTCAACCTAACTTTCAAATAAAAATTATGAAAAAAAATATTACACTACAAATTTTCAGTGGACTTTTACACAAAATTTTACCATATAACAAATCGTTCAAACTATAAATAATAAAGACAGAAAATATTGTTACTTCAAGCCCAAAAATGAGTCACAAATTCCTAAACTAATAAAAACACTCATCAAAATAAAAAAATAAAAAAAAAATCAAAATATTGAATATGAATGTCATATAAACAAATATATATTTATGTATCTAAAATTATCACTGTACTACATATGTAATACTGCAAAATATAGCACATTTGAGACTCAAAAAAAAAAATAATTGGTTTTTTTGCGCCACCCTAATATATACACATTTATATTTGCATCGTATTCAAATTATTCGATTGTAATTTATGTACATGCATACTTTTACATATTTAGTTCTCAATATGATCTTTCATATTTTACAGTAACATCGAAAATAAAATTCTTATTTATATTTCGATCGCATAAGCAAATGAAATTTAGAATAACGATCGTTTTTATTCTATTCACGTACTTTCGAATTTAAAGTTTATAGTTTACTACAATTTTAAATATATTTGACATATTTTATGTTTATATATACGTGCGTTATATTTATATTCGTGAATATAGGAGGAATAAATGCACTGATATGAACAAAATGATGGAGCTGAGGTAGAAGTTTAATTTTATCAATGTCGATAATTCGTCGACATCTTCTTTTTCTCTTATAAATGGATTTTTCGTGAATATTTATGAAAAATATGAAATTGAGAAGATGATTTCATTTATTAATTTACAGTTTGACATATTTTTGAAATTCAATATTTTGTGAAATACGTTAATAAAGGTTTTAAAATTGGAGTACGAAAATATTCAATATGAGTGAAATGAAATTTGATGTTTTAATTTCATAATTATAATGAATTACTACTACTACTACTACTATTATTATTATTATTATTATTATTATTATTATTATTATTAATATTAATATTACTATTATTACTATTATTGCTATTACTATTATTGTTACTATTATTACTATTACTATTATTGTTACTATTATTACTATTACTACTATTGTTACTATTATTATTACTACTGCTTCTACTACTATTATTACTAATATTATTGTTGTTGTTGTTATTTCAATGAAACAAAATAAAATAAAATTACAACTAATTTGAAATATTTTGTTCTTTTTTAAAATTTTTTTCCCATGTTACAACTTATTATGTTACCGAGTATATTTTTTTATTCTACTCTCTCGTTATCTTTTATTCTCAGTTTTTCTTCATTCGCAATCTGCCATTACCCAAAAATTTCTATACTGTACATAACCGTCGTTGCGTGCTATCGTGTAAAATCAATTCAAACGAACGTGCCCGGGAACGATATACAAAATAAGATGGATAAGAAAAATACAAGGTGTAAGCTGAGACGAGATGAGTAGCAAAGAAGGAAACAACAGTGTGCCTCTGGCGTTAGTAAGCAGATGCAAGAATATTATCCATTTACTTTGGAGACTTTGAGGTCGTTGGCATATTCTTTAAAGACATAAACGCATTACGCGTACATTGGTGGATACTTGAGAGTACTTTTTTATATTTTTTACACCATTGTTTTATTGGATTATTCAAAATTTTATATCATTTTGTACATTTTTTTTAGTTTTTGTTTGTTAAACTACACTGAGAAAATTTTTGAGTGAAAATTCGAGTGAAATGGGGCACAATATTTACCCTGCATTCAAATAACTTTGGGATATAATGGTAATTACGGCAAATATTACTATATGTGATAGGAAATTTTACCCCCTTGTGGACGTAAAATTTGTTCAAGTTATTTTTACATTCTATAGCTTGATAAAAAGTACCCCAAATAGAGAGAAAAATTAATACATATTATTTGTTTAATTTTATCGATTGTAGATTGTTTTTTTTTTATTGCAAAAATTATTTTATATGATTATGGTATTTTACATATGTAATCTGTAGTTCAGAAACATGAAAAAAAAAACATTCAATTAATTAACCAACGAAATATGTTTTAGTGTATTTTGTGTGAAAGTATATTTATATATATAAATATCAAAACGCATGTACTAAAATTGGTTCAAAATATTTTTAATTATTAATTGTGAAATGAAAAAGTTAAAAAAAAAATTATTTATTGAGTATTAAATTACATTATGCTGGGGTGGGCCAAAAAATATTTAAAAAAATTTTTTTTTTCTTTTCTTACCATGAAAATATTATTCAAGGTGACAAAAAAATGAACCTGTGCAAAGGCAGCTCTTAATTTTGATGTTGAGAGGTGTCGCATCGTGATTTTTGATTTCCTATTTGAATAACATAGAAAAATTTTTTTTTATCGTTAGAATTTTGTAGCTTACGAACCAATAGATGGATTCAAATAATCAATATACATATTGATAGGAAATTGAACGCTCTACAAAAAAGGTATCGTACAATTTTTTCACAACTTTTATTGTTTAGAAGATATCGGAGGTTAAAGTTTGAAGAATTCAACAAATATTCTTTGTTATTTTTAAATTTTATAACTCGTAGACAAATAAATATTATAAAGTGCGCAACATATATTTTTGTAGGAAATTGAACGCTCTACAAAAAAGGTTTCTTGTGGCTAATCGATTACTCTAACCATTTAGAAGATATTCGCATTCATGACTTGAATGGATAAGTTTAAAATAGTTATTAAAAAACTAAGAAAATCAGTACGCAGAAATTCGAATGCGAATATCTTTTAAATGGTTAGAGTAATCGATTAACCACAAGAGACCTTTTTTGTAGAGCGTTTAATTTCCTACAAGAATGTATATTGAGCACTTCATAATATTTATTTGTCTACGAGTTATAAAATTTAAAAGTAATGAAGAATATTTGTTAAATTTTTTAGTGCACAGTACAGTAAAATTTCACAGATTTTTCTCTCCGTGTAGGCTTATTAAAACATTGCGGGGTAAAATTTAGTAATAAAGTTTTTCACTGTGTATGTGAAAAGGAGAAATTCATTGTCTTCATCGTCATAATTTACTTACAGTAATAAAAAAATAATAAAAGAAACAAATTGAATTATTTAATTTAATTCACTGAAGAGCTTTTCGTTTCATATTAATTATTATAAATAAATAAAGGTAAGTTATTTTAAACAACGAATTAGTTTCCTCAGAAAATATTTTCTATTCAAGAAGTTGAATAAATCGTGCAAACAATTATAATTATATAATTCAGATTAACAAATAAAGACTGAAGCCTTCACAAAGCAAGAAATAGGCGGATGGGAGATTGTTAAATTCAAGAAGGAATGGAAGGTGAAAAATGGTAAAAGGGTGTGAAAGATATATATATGAGATGTAAAATAGCAGAAGGAAAATAGAATTGAAGTGGAATACTTATCGCGTGTATAAATGCGCGCGAACAGAGGGTGCGAATGGTGAATAAGAAGCCGAAGCAAGTGAATCGATCGACATTTTACTTCGCTTTATGTAGATGTATACATATATATGGAAAGTTGTAGGCCAACGACGACTAGACTAGAAGTGTAATGTAAAAGGGCGTTGGAGATAGGGGTGGTAGGGTGGAGACAGCCACGGACATGTTGGAGTAATGAATCGCTCTGTGGGCATGTTACCCTTTCTGGCAACTACGTCAGGAATATGCTCATCATATAAACTCCATCGTTCAATTCAAACTCTTGGCAACCCTCCGCGCTTATTACGTCTAACGTCATAGTATTCATGTATAATGTATATATTCGTTCTCGGGAAGATATGTAGGTGTTAGATACTGTATATATGGGGCATTCCACACGGAATCGGCCAGTCATCTGATTTTGCATCTCCGATTTTTTTGATAATTTTTTGACTTATAGTACCCATTGAGAAATACTTTCATGATTTTTTGGAATTTTTTTTGTTCAGCCGTTTTCGAGATATCGATTTTCGAAAAAAAAGCTTTTTTTTTTCAAATGCCTGTAACTTTGCGAAAAATGGGCCGATTGGGCCGATTTGTTTTTAAATTTCCTTTTTCACAGCACTTTTAGAAGATAAAATCAAAAAAATTTTCAAAATCGTATTTCTATAAAATTTTTGAGTTTGAATTATAAAATGTTGATTTTCAAAAAACACGTAGCGATCAATTTTTT
The DNA here is from genome assembly GCA_030347275.1 of Microctonus aethiopoides. Classification (NCBI taxonomy): domain Eukaryota; kingdom Metazoa; phylum Arthropoda; class Insecta; order Hymenoptera; family Braconidae; genus Microctonus; species Microctonus aethiopoides. The sequence continues at coordinate 8,032,461 of JAQQBS010000001.1, forward strand.
TGAAAATTTTTTCTTAAATACTATCACACATCCCGCAACTTTTCCCCCTAGTCCTTTGATGGGCAAGTGATGGGATCTATCTTTTTTCGAATTTTTAAATTTTCATGTTCAGTGAAAAGTGATGTTTTTTTTTTTAATTTTCGTCTTCAGACGCACAATTAGATGAAGAAAACTACGAAATTTCATAAATTGAATTCCCATATAATTTTCGAGGTCTGAACATTGAATGTTGATTTTTTAAAAAACGTAGTAATCGAATTTAAAAATCTATGTTTTTTCGAATTTAAAAATTTTTTATTTCACTTAGGAATATTTTATGTTAGATTTGATTCTGAATTTTTGTCTGTTGAGATAAATATATTTTGTGTTGAGGTATTTTTTAAATCTTTGTGCGTGTTTAATTTCAGATTTGTGTTGAATTAAATTCAATCGAACTCAAAAATTGGGTAAAAAAAATTTTAACACAAAGTTTTAGTGGACTTTTACACATAATTTTTTACTGTGTGACAATTTCAATTGCTTTATTTAAATTTATCTAATCAATAAAAATTATTATTTGTTTTGACACCAAAAAAAAAATTCATGTCGTCGATTTATTACTCTTACAACATTTTTTTTTAACGCAATTCAAATAATCATAAATAAACCTACCTAATCACCTCGTTCAAACTATATTATTTATTGAAATCAAATAATTTCCGTTATTATCAATATAAATGAAAATTTACAAAATGAGAAAAAATATTTATCAAAAGCAAAAAAATAAATTGAATTTCTCCAGCATAATTTTTGAGTATAAATTGTGTCAAAAAACTTTCACCACAAATTCTCAGTGGACTTTTCCCCAAAATATTCATATCCACAATATCGTCAATCGTACTAAATAAAATTCAAAAAATAAAATCATGTTATATCAGATTAAATAATCCAAAACAAATTCCAATTAAATCCTCTGAATATTTATATTCACTCCTACCAATTTCTCCATGACTATAATTTCTAAATCAAGTAGTTAAGACGTCACAGATATTTCATATGACTATATGAGCCTTTCTACCACTTCGTGTGTACACATTAATCCAAGTTCAACGTCGAGTTACGTCGTACAGATGCAACTCTCTTATCCATGGCTCTCTGGACATTACTAGAACTCGCTCATTCTCTTGAGAGTTACATAACTTTAGGAAAGGATATGACTGTCGGTAATTCCCGAGGATCAACTGTTGAGGTCGGAAAAGCGTTGTGAGTAAAGAACAAGGAGAGATAAAGGAAATGAGTGAGGTGAGGGGGAAAAGTGCAAGGGGTAGCCGCGTTTGAAACTTAGTTGTCGCACGATAAACACACTCTACACTCGACACCTGCAATGATACCACCAATTCTAGTGCGGTTTCCCCCAATTACCATGAAACTTACCATTCATGTGTAGTTCTATTTTGTCCAATTATACGTTGGATAAATATGGCAGAGAAATTTAGTTATGTTGTTTTTGTTATATGAGAAATAATGAAAAGAAATAATGATAATCGAAGATGAATAAAATTTTTAATTCAATTTTATTTGATATTGAAAATTAAAAATATATATTTCTTCGTGTGTTATTTGTAATTTCTATTGTAGTAGTTTTATGGAAATTTTTGTTATTTTTTTTAAGGCTAATTTAATGCTAAAGAATATTTTTTTTTTTTTGAGGCACAAAAATTATTTTGTATTCAATTCATTTTTTATGTTGGATTTTATTACAAAATTTGTATTTAATATCCTGGATAAATTTTATGTTGACACATTTTTTTAATATTTGCTAAGGTTTGATATAATATTTATGTCTAGTCGAATCATTGTGTTGACTTGAAGAAATTTTTGTGTAAGAATTGTGTAAAAAAAATTTTAACACAATTTTTTTGTGGAGTCAACGAAATTTTTTATTGTCTAGCTTTTCAATTTTTTCTTGTTTTTCAAAATTTGTTATGAAAAAGATTCAATGAAATACACATTATTATTCACACGTTTTTTAAGTGAAAGAAAAAATTTATCATAATTTTTTTTTATTGTAAATTAATTATGTTATTTTTATTTTCCCCGAAAATTTTTTTCAAATCACTTTTTTTACAGTTTTTCGAAGATTTTTTGATACTTTATTTGCCAAAATTTTCGGTAATTACGGGAGAAGTGAAATTAATCATGAAATACGAATATTTAATTTTCTAATTAAACAAATAATTTATTTTTTTTTGTAAATAAACAAATTGAAATATCATTATCAGTATTTTCAAATCATCCATTCTTGAGTAATCTAGAACACAAGCTATAAACAAATATAAATTTATAATAATAATTGATTATAGTTTTTATGAAAATTGTTTTTATAAATTTTCTCTTCAACTCAAAAAAAAAAAAATAATATCTAATGTTTATTTCGATGAATTTTCTTACAAACCATCAATAAAAAAGTTCTGAAAACGTCCACAATTTTTCTTTCAAACCAAAAAAAAAAAATCAATTAATTAAATATAAATTATTTGAATGTTAAATAAAATAAAAATAATATAAAATTAAAATTCATAGTCAGTATTCAAAATTTCCTACAATAATAAAATTGCACAAAGAAAATTTTTCCAACAAAAATCTCATAATGAACATTTATTTTTCACTGTCATAGAGAAGGAAAATATAATTAAAATAAAAATAATTTACAAATAATTAATGTTATGTTGTACAAAGTAATTTACTAATAATATATACATATTTATTATATATAGTGTTTACATTCAGACAAATTAATAAATATGTATGTATGCATTTGTATATATTTATTTTATTTTGTTTAACGAGAAGTCTCGCGTACAGTGTAACTCATTTAAATTAATTTAATGTTATTAAAATTTTCGAAATTGATCAAAGTCACGTCGTGGCGTATAAACATGTATCTACATTTTGCATTATAATTTTTGAAATAATGCACCACACGTTATTATACAGTTTTGTATATTTAAATATTCCATTGCAATTAAAATTTAATATAATAAATTAAAAATAAATTTTTCTTTTATTCCACTGAATATTAAATATTCATTTCATATTTTATTCATTTATATTATCCAATCTGCACTGGAGAAAATAATTTATTAATAATTTATTAAGTACACTCCAGCAAAAATTTCAATAAAATACTCGTCATTTATTTAAATATTTCTTAAATCCGAATAAAAAAATTAAAATGTAGTTGAATTTATATTGAATGTATTTTATAATGTAAAGAAGAATTAATTTTTATGTATGAATGATCTATTTATTTATAAAATAAGAATTTTATTTAATAATAATTTGTTGAATAGAAAATGCAGCAATGATAGTTGACTATCATTTATAATTAATTATCATTTATCCAACAAAAATTATCAAATCGACTTTGTTTAACTGATCCAAAAAATTAAAAATATTAAACAATATTCCACTGTTTATTTCATTAACAAATGAATTAATCTAATAGCATAAATTATCAATAAAACGCAATAACTTTCATCCAATTCCTCAACGATATTAATTTTTCAAATGAATAATAAAAAAAATAAAAATAAAATTTTTATGAAGATATAAAATAAATATTTATTAAAAATTAATTAATTCAATATAAAATTCAAAACATCCACTTAACTTTACATCAATAATAAATTTCAACCCTAATTAATTCTCAATTGCCCATCAAAAATTGTTTAATTATCAATCAATAAATAAAAATCCCCATAAAAAAATAATCAATTTGACTTTATTCAGCAAAATGAACAATTCAAAATATAAAAAAAAAATTCCAATATCATTTTCATTACAAAATAAATTAATCCACTAAAATAACCCACCAATAAAATTTAATAATCTTCATCAAACCCCCTAGCAATAATATTTTCCCATTGAATAATAGAAAGAAAAAAAAAAACAAAAATAATATCTCCATGTATTTGCGTCTCCGTATATTACTACATGCACACTCGTAAAAACAATGTCGACAGAGTCTTTATACTATACAATCGCCAACCCTTGTTGCCGTTCAGTTGATGGCAACATGCGGGAGAACACATTCATTCCATGGATAATGTTGCCAGTCCTTGAGGGTAGATGGCTTTTCACCAAGAAGAAAAAAAAAAAAAAAGAAGAAAGAAAGGAATAATATCGTTGAAGTGGTTGGTAGGGTCTTGACACTTCAGACTCTATATACATACATAGTCTGAAGGACAAGTGGAGAAAGTAGTAGTGAGCGATGAGGGTGCAGGATTTAGTAAGCTTACGACTCACTGAACATTTGTTGGATCACTCAACTTAAGGCCCATCCTTAAGATCCAACCGGCCGACTGGATTGCCGTCTATCCACTTTATTGAGATCAATGCTTATTGAAAACGCCCTTTTTACGTAACTCCCTCATCTCATCTTGTAACAGTCATGAGTTTGAACATTCGATATCAATTCCATCGTCTTTATTGTCATTCTATTTTTAATCATTATTTTTAAATGGCAAAAAAGAAAATGTGAAAAGATAAAATAAAATAAAAATATATTTGGACAAAGAATTTAATTGAAGTTATCTATTGTTCAATCATGACAATCAACAATATGTTACTGTCCAACTGTCGGATTTAACGTGTCGTATTAAATTTTTCGATTGATTATTGATTGCCATTGTTTATTATTGTTCAACTGTTGTAAAATAATGAATCGGCTTTGCTTGTCGATGTCCAGTGACAAGTTGTTTATTTTTTGAGGATTATCAAAGTATTGAAACATAACGAAATGAAAAATAAATAGAAACAAAATTGAATACTGACGTGGACAAGTGAGAAAGGTGAAAGAGGATTGAAGAAGAAATAAAAGGACAAGGCTTTAATATACATGAGGAGTGGGTTTTTATTTATAAGTATATTATTGTTGCAATGTGAGAGGAATTAATTTATATTAATGAAATATTATTGATATGGAATTATGATGATGGTGAAAGAGAGAATTATGAATTTTAAGAACGAATGAAGATGAAGTATTGATTGAGGAAATTATGAGGGAGAGGAAATTTATTAATACACTTTTAGGAATGAGGGAAAATTATTGAGAGAATCTTGAAATTTATAGGTAGAATTTTAGTTTGGATAGAAAGCTCTAACGAAATTTGTGAGAGGTAATTTTTTGTTTGGGAAAAAATATAATTTATTTAGAGGATAACGCCAGTCAGGCTCCCTCAAAAATAAGCCTTTTTTCGTAATTTTAATACGAAGAAATGAATAGGTTGTTGGTAGAAAAACTGTTTATGAGGGGTTATGAATACATGCAGCGCTTTGTCGTATGTAGCTGCATTCCTCGCTTTGTTTATATTCGGTATCGCAACGAGCGATCAGCGAATTGTTCTAACGAGTCGCTTCTCGACTAATTTAATTTTACAAATATAATATTCAAGCAGTCAGCTATACGCACTGCGTTATAGACAACACGTCACTCAGTCTCTGTATGACATACTGTTAATCGCTATATAATATATTTTCTGTTAATAAAATTAAATTTTGTTAAGTTTTATTTCGTCGAGGAAAGTATGGATGTAAACAAATAATCTGTATGTACTTCTCAAAACAAATTTTACCGGGACAGTCGCACTAAGAAATAGAATTCAAACTATAAATGTAATGAGACACAAGATTCTCGGAATTTTAGATTTTTTGTTTACATACTATTTGTTTACATTTTGGAATCTTATACTTTGAGTGGGGGATAACCCTCCCCCCTTTCCCACTTGAATACAGGAAGAATATTAACAGAAAATGTACTATTTGGTTACATCAATATTCGTATTTGATATTTTCTATCATTATGGTGTTGTCCCCAGTTACAAGTGGTCTATCTATATTTCGTTACGAGTTAAACTTTTTGTAAGTCACAAAATGTCAGGTAAACATCCATTATTACATGAAGATTTGGATTATTTTAATATCTATGTATCTTTAAACAAGTTAATTGGTAGTTTTATAAAATATTTTATGAATTAATATATCTTTGGCGAAATCATCATAATTGATTTTAGTTTATAGTTTTAACTAATATTTTGAAAAATTTAAGAATTTCACAAAAAAAATAATTTATATAGACACGATCATATAAAAAAAATAATACTTGCGTACATATAAATACAACCATACTTTTCTCGACGAAATAAAACTTTTTTAAGTATTATTTTGTCAAAAACTATCAAGCATAAAATAAAACATAAAATAAAAAAAAAGTCTTTGAACTTTGATATCTCGAAAACTAAGCGAGATATCGAAAAATTTTATTTCCTTAAAACGTCTTATTTCGTCGAGTTCTATAAGAATCCGTCGTCGTTTGGCGGAACCAAAGATATAACATTATTCTCAATAATTTATTTGGCAACTATTATTGTCGTTACTTTGACTCTTTGAGCTCTGTTATTGATACTTGACTTACTAATATTTTATTGCTGTTCTATTATCATGCAGAGCGTTGTTTCTGAACTAAATCTAAATTATTCAAGATTCATCTATTTCCGTCATTTGAATTTGTGTATTCATGTCACTCATAATTTATTTAAGAATATTTTGCTACTAGCCAGCGATTGCCAACTTATTCTATATTCATTCTAGTATAAATCTACAGTTCAGGTGACTGATCTAAAAATATAGCAACCACCGTTGAAGTATTAAAAGTTTTTCTATACTTCGTTACAATTTTTTCTTGTGGAATTGTCGGGCATTATTGCCCTTTTTAGTTTTGCCCGTCGTTCTTCTCGAAGATGGTTTTGGTCTGTTCGCCTTAATTGGAGATCACCTCAGCAAACATTCCGCCTGTTACATTCACTGTTTTACAAAGCAACAATTTGTTAGTTGATTTGAACGAATGTTCTATTATTTATTTAAACAAATGAACGATTGAAATAGAAATACAAATAAATTTATTATGGATGTTACTTTCCATGTTACTTTTCGTTAGAGAAGTTGCAGAATGAGTCCTCATTTTGTTTAATTTTTAAATCCATTTTTCTCAAAACTAGATTATTACAAGTAATTATTTTTTCGATAAATTTACAAAAACAAATAGGCTTATTTAGAACGTGATATCATTAAAGATACATGTTTGGAATTTCAACTCGATTGATAAATAAATTTTTGAGTTATCAGTCACGTCAATTTATAAAATCTACTTTTGAGAAGAATGAATTTAAAAATTAAACAAGTTTCAACATGAAAATTACTTTTATTAATTGAATTTCAAAAATTTGCCGACTTATTTTTGAGGTGTTACACTAACATTTAATGGAAAAAAAAATGAACGACTTTTTTGGAAATTTTATATGTATCTCAATGAAATTGTTGTTCAATTGTCTCTTCATTAATTCCTCATTAATTCTATTGTGGGCGGGGGATGGGACAAAAAAAGGGTTCAATGATTTTCAAATGAACCCTGGCTGGCCGGTGAAGTCAACCGGAACAAGTATATAAGGGCCTATTTTTCGTGATGAAAGCTCATTACGCAACTTCTCTGACTAGAAGTAACATGGAAGCCTTTATGAATCTGATGAGCGCTATTGGCTCTGCACCAAATCCAATGTCTGCAGACTTTGTAGATATTCTACTTGTAGAAATATCGCAAATGATACTGAGACATTTAGACGGTAGTTCATTGTTGAATGTTGCCAAAGCATCTCGAAAATGGCAGAATGTTTGCCGAGATGATCCTCAATTGAGACAAACGGCCCAAAACCATCTTCGAGGAGAACGACGGGCTAAACTAAAAAGGGCAATAATGCCCTAGAATTCCGAAGAAATCGCAACGAAGTATAGAAAAACTTCTTCTACTTCAACGGTGGTTGCTATATTTTTTGATTATTCTCCTGAACTGGATGCAAACCCACCAGTTGAACGAAACTTCGGACCTCGAAAAATACTGGCTCCGAAGAGAAGTAAATTGTAAAGTTAGATAGACTTGTAGATTTATACTAGAATGAATATAGAATAAGTTGTCAGTTGCTGGCCAGTAACAAAACATTATTAAGTAAAATATAAGTGACATGAATACACAAATTCAAATGACGAAGACAAGTGAATCTTGAATAAGTTAGATTTAGTTCGGAAACAACTCTCTGCATGATAATAGAGCAGCAATCAGATATTGTCAAGTCAAGTATCAATGACATAGCTCAAAAAGTCAAAGTAACGACAATAATCGTTATCAAATAAATTATTTGACAACGATCAATGTCGTTACTTTTTTTTCATTTTTCATTTTATTTATTTTTATTTTTATTAAGTAAAATATAAGTAATGAATACACAAATTCAAATGACAAAAATAATTAATATTGAATGATTCAAATTTAGTTCGGAAACAACGCTTTGCATGATATTAGAGAAGCAATGAAATATTATCAAGTTAACAATGGATGACAAGATTCTTATAGACTCAAAATGACGATAGCAATAGCGATCAAAGAGTTGGATTAATTTAATCCTCCAACAATATCGACTACAACCAAAATGAGTTTCCAAACATTAGCAAAAAATAATGCGTCAAAGTTCACTTAAATTAATTTATTCAATCGTTTATAAATGTCATAATTAAAACATCAAAATAAATATTTTTCAATTCAAAATTTCGTGTAGAAAATTCAACACAAATATCTGAGTGGACTTTATTTAAGACAAAATTTTTTCCTGCTCTCGCACATTTTCTAGAAAAAAAAACCAACAATATTAATATTAAAAACACACACACACACACACACACATAAAAATATCATCACAACTATATACATATATTCATGATGCATGAAGTGAAAATGAAGCAGAGTGATGAGATAAAGCCTGCGGGAAAGTAAAATGACAGTTGAAAAGGTGTAGAATATATACACACACACATCTACACAAATATTCTCACATACATAGGGGTTGAGGGCAAATAAGTGTGCACACGACATTTTTGATTTGTTGTTCAGCCATACAGAGTGTGAGGATTTCAAGTAGAGAGATGAACAATGTGAAAAAGACAAGACAAGAACAAGAGGAAGAAAAAGAAAAATAGAAAGAAGAAAAAAAAAATAAATAAAATATAAATAAAAAAAAAAAAAGAATATGAAACAGCTGACAACAACGAACTCTTGTGCACAATTGAATAAATTGCTATGTACATATATACATACATATATGTTATGAACATATATAAAATTTTTTTTTTATTCTCCCAGACTGCTTTACAATTTTTCTTCTCGCTTATGTGTCAATATAAACAAGGACTTCGTGTATATTTTCGTATGTTTAAAATGAATGTACATGTAAAAATAACGTGATATTTTCCTGTATAAAACACATTGAATGTGAGAGAAGTTGATTTATATATATTTTTCCACTTTCATGTGCAGTGTTGCCTTATATTTTGACGTAAAACTATGTAGATTTGTTACACACGATTGAGAAATGGAACGAAATATATGAGGAAAAACAAAGGTGAAATGAAATAAAAATATTGTTTTGAATATATATGTGTGTGTGTGTGTATTTAGATGAATGTGAATGTAAGAGGAATTGTTGAGAGTAAACGAGAGAGGGATTCTAAAGGAAATTTCGCGGGGGTTTGACAATAAGGCAATATAGTTTTCTTACTGTGAAGAAGAAAATATATGATAACAGTGGAATTTGAGAAGCTGTCGAAAAGCAAAGAGACTATTTTTCTTATATTTTTTTTCATTTATAAATGTCGATTCAATTTTTGTTTTTTTTTTTATTTGATTCTCTATCGATGTTAAGGTTGAGATGAAATGTGTTTGTAGAGTTAATAGAAACTGGCGGTTGAGAATTAAATTTGTGTGTATGAAACAAAATGATTGAATGAATCCTTTGGAAGAAATAATGTGAAGGGTTTTATTTTATTTATTGGAGAGTTTATGTATTTGTATGGTGGAGGATTATATGGAGGAGGTGGGGGAGTGTGATTATTTGTGTTGGGTGGTATTGATGTGAATTTTGTATCGAATTTCAACCCAAGAATTTGTGTTGAAGCATAATAAAAAATTATTTTGCGATTAATTGATGACATTTTATGTTGGATTTAAGGTTGGATTTTTGTCTGTCAATCGAAGGGAATAAATTTTGTGTTGACATATTTTCTAAACCTTCAGAGTGTTTTATATAATATTTATGTTTGGTTGAAATTACAAAAATATTGTGTTGATTTAATATAATTTTTGAGTTGAAGTTGGATAAAAGAAATTTTTACACAAATTTTTAGTGGACTTTTAAACAAAATTTTTTAGTGTAACAATTTAAATTACTCTTTTTTTTATTTAATCAATAACAATTACTTATTTTACCACCAAAAATAATTTCATGTCGTCGATTCATTACTCTTAAAACAATTTTTTTTAACGCAACTGAAATAATTATAATTTAACCTAACTAATCGGATAGTTTAAACTTTATTATTTATTTATTTTAAATCATTTCCACTTTTCTTAATTTATGTATGAATTTCTCAAATGGATTAACAAAATGAGGAAAAATATTCCGTGAAAGCAAAAAATATTTTCTAGATTTAACCTGATTCTTGGGTGAAAATTATGAAAAAAAAAATTTTGAAACAAATTTTTTGTTAACTTTCACACAAAATTTTTTACTGTATAACAATTTCAATTGCTTTATCTGAATTTATTCAATCAATAACAATTATTATTTGTTTTCACACCAGAAATAAATTCAAGTATTCGGTTTATTACTCCTGAAAAAAATTTTTTTTTAATGCAATTGAAATAATTATAAATCAATCTAACTAATTATCTTGTTCGAATTATATTATTCATTTTGGTGAATTTAAACGAAGAATAATCTGAGCACAAGTTTGAATTTTATTTTACTAATTCACACAAATATGTTTTTGAAAAGGTTATTAGAAGTGTGAACGTTTATTAAGTTTCGTAAGAATAGAGAAAGAAAAACAAAAAAAAGAATGCGGTTAATAATAACAGTGTCGTTCTATTTTGATAAAAAGTTTGTAAACACAACGAGTTGTGAATGTGTGCAATGGAATGTGAATTTTACAGAGATAGATTTCAAATTAAATTATAATAAGTTGGTATGTGAGAATTAAATTCATTGAATAAATTCACAAAATAAAAAAAAATAAATATTTATCCTAAGCAAAAAATAATACCTTGATTTAATCTAACTTTTGTTTTTGAATTGTTTCAAAGCTGAATAAAAATTCTCTCTATTTTTTTTTCCACCATCTTCATTAAATTGCTTTCATTATTTTGTTATCTTCATTACTGAATAACTGGTGATAATCAATAATACAATACTAAAGATAAGCTAAAGATGATAATAAAACTTTCGCAATTTATTGTTTATGAAACAATAATTTTTATTTCAATCAGGAAGAAAAAATAACTTCAGATTTTATTTTTCTCCATTAAATTCCACTCAAGAAAAGCAATTGGACTCAGGCGAGACATTTAGCTGATTGAATTTTTATCTGAAATCAAAAAACAAAACATAGTTTTAAAGAGAAAAGAATTCTTGCAGCAAAGAACTTTTGAAACTCGAGAAAAAAAAATACTTTTGTTTGTGTATTTCGACACTTCGAAGTTGAAGTCAATTATTCTCCCTCCTTCCTCTCAAAATTCTCATCCCTTATAATATCTCAAACTTGAAAATTAATAAAATATCAAAGATTTACTTCATCCAAACAAATATTTTTCTCTTCTCATTCAATTAAATCAAACAAATTAGTTCAAAATTTTTCCAGATATTTTTTCCACCAGTTTAAACAAAAAACAAAATAAAATTGCCCAACTTATCCATTTTTTCGTAAATATTTCAATTATCCTGAAACCAAAATAAATAAAGAAATATTATTTTATAAAAAATAAGAATAAAAAAAATTTTTATTTATTAATTTTTTCAATTTATTTAATTTTATTCCATTATTCTCTACTTATTACATATAATTATTATATTATATAATTTATCAATAACATTTTCGTCTATTTCTTGACAAAACCCACAATATTCCGTTCAATAAAAAATAAATAATAACAAAGAAAAATATACATCACAACCTACAGATTGAAAAATATGAAAAGTGATAAAACAAAGGAAGAAAAATCCTCTTTTCCAAGTATTATTTGCACTCAAAGTTCTACAAACACTACTGTAAGTATATATTTATATATTTTTATACACACATACGTATATACAACTCACAAGGCTTGTCTCTAGAGTACTGTAATGTACATCACGACAGTTTTAACGAAGCGTTTGTGGCATTGAATAAATAAATGTCTCGCAAAACTCAGACCTTTTTTTTTATTTTTTATTTTTTTTTTTCATTTTCATCTTGCGTTTTATTTTTCCTCTGTCTTCATTATCCTTTTAGACACTTATTTTGTCTTGACTCTCCATTGTTTTTTATTTTTATTTATTTTCCCTTGGATTCACTTTGCTGTCATGCATGATAATTTATTTTTTCATCGTGTTTATTTTTTCGGGAGATCTTTCGTGCTCATTTGAGTCTTTTTAGTAGGTGGAAATAGACAGAATGAAAATTGGATTAAGTGCATACACATCACCCCTGCAATTTTCCATTAATTATGAATTGAAACGTGACACTCTCACAGGTGTATATTTATATTTATTTTTTTATTTATTTATAGGACTGTGGACTTTGGTTGAGTGCCACTCTGTTGTTGATGGTGGACAGTTGTGCTTCACTGATGAGTTTCGTCCAAACGAATGGCTGTCTGTATGTGTGTCTGTGCGTATGGGAAGACTGTCCCTTTTCACTAGCAAGCAAAAACAACTCAACTCCCTTGAGTACGCGTCATCAACATAAAAGGCTTCGCCACATAAATATTCTTATTTGTAGGGGTGCTTTATATACATATTGTAGAAAATTTTGTGTTGGAGCAGGAGAATAATAATTTATGTTGAATCTAACACTGAATTTTTGTTTGTTAAAGGGAATAAATTTTTTGTTGACATATTTTTTTAATCTTTTTGAGTGTTTTATATAAAATTGTATTGATTTAACATAATTTCTTAGTAGAAATTGTGTAGAAAAAATTTCAACACAAATGTTTAGTGGACTTTTACACAAAATTATTTATTGTGTCAATTTTAATTGGTTTATTTTAATTTATTTGATCAAAAAGAATTACTATTTGTCTTGACACTAAAAATAAATTCATGTCGTCGATTTATTATTCCTACAACAATTTTTTTGCTTAACGCGATTTTAATATTCATGAATGAACTTAATTAATCAGCTCGTTCGAATTATATTATTTATTTATTTTAAGGAGGTCCTACCGTGTGACGGCCCGTTTTTTGACCATTTCTTGGAATTTTTTTTGGCGAACAATGAAAACATACAACTTTGAACTTTTTATTTGTTTATTCAACTAACTTTCGAGATGTTGTAAAATAAATTTGAAATAAAAATTTTCATTATAACGGAAGTTATATTACTTTTAATACACCAGTGATGAAAAAAAGTTTGTTTACTATCTCCACGATTCTGACCGATTGGTTCATCTGAAAAACAAAATTCAAACGGCATTTTAATCTAGAAGCCGAAATGCATGGAATGAACTAGAATCATTTGAAAATATTGAAAATTAAATTTTTGGCAGACGTTTAAAAAAAAATTTGCAAAATTCATGTTTTTTTTCTATGTTTTCGCAACAAAAAAAATTTATTAAAAGCTAAACTTACTGTTTTAATTTTTTAACCTAATTACTGAGTGAAAATTCTGTTGGAAAAAAATTTCAAACAAAATTTTAGGGGACTTTTACACAGAATTTTCTGCTATCAAACGATTTTAATTGCTTTATTTAAATTTATTTATTCAATAACAATTATCATTTGTTTTGATACCAAAAATAAATTCATGTCGTCGATTTTGTACTCCTACAACAATTTTTTTTAACGCAATTTAAATAATTATAAATTAACTTAAGTAATCAGCTCATTCAAACTATATTATTTATTTATAATGAATCATTTTTACTATCATCAATTTATACATATATTTTTCAAATGAATTGACAAAATGAGGGAAAATATTCATTAAAAGCAAAAAATATTGCCTTCATTTAACCTCATTTTTGATCAAAAATACTATTAAAAAAAATTTCAACACAAATTTTCATTGCATTTTCGCAGAAAATTTTTCTTTCTGTAATAATTTGAATTGCTTTATTTAAATTTATTTAATCAATAACAATTATTATTTATTTCATCACCAAAAATAAATTTATGTCGTCGATTTATTACTCCTATAACAATTTTTTCAACGCAATTTAAATAATTATAAATCAACCTTACTAACCTTCTCGTTTAAACTATGTTATATATTAATAATACAAGTCATTTTTAATTTCCCAAATTCAAACATAAATTAATTAAATAAATTTTGAGTGAAAAATTAAATATATTCATTTTTTTTAAATAAAAATATCTTGCTAGGAAATAAATCGTCAAATAGTATCCCCTACACTCACCCAAATAACATACACAAATCGTTTCCAAAACAAGAAATGAAACAAGACCAATTTTTTTTTATCCACACATTTTTCTTTTATCACAAACCGTTTACAAAACAAGAAAAATCCTCTCTAAATACTCCCATAAAAAAAAAGCATAAAAAATAATACTCTTCATTTGAATAATACATTGATTCCACCCCCAACAATTACGAAACAAAAAGTGCCATTTTATATTTCTCTTCAATAAAAACCAAAAAAAAAAAAAAAAAAAAATCGATTTCAAATACTTGATCTTAAGGTGAATATTTTCAAAAAAATATTTATTATTAATATCACAAAAAAAAAAAAAAAACACCCGGTATCTATAAATACACTATACATATATATCCACCCCATATACACATATGTACATACATACATGTATTTTTATATTTATATACAGTCGTCAAGACAAAAGGATAGGGTGAATAGACTCTGTTACAAAAAAAAAATACAGAGCAATACATCCACTCAGTCTCGCCAGTTCCATTTCCGCAAAATATTTTTCATTTCAACCCCTGTAAAGAATTTTCATTTCCTGTTTTGGCATAAACGATGATGTGGAAAAAAAATAATAAATAAACTAAGAGAGAAAAATAATATTCACATTTTCTTAACGCCCTGCATTTGAATATAATAAATAAATGCAAAATATATTATCATTGATAATAATCAAACGTAAAGACTTAGAGTAGGAGTGTTGCAAAAGTAAAATTGATTTCCGGTAAGTGAATAAATTATTATTATCTTCCCAATGGATTTTCCAATGTCTCACACACTGCTTCATCCTCACTTACATTAACATTTACTGTATTCAATGCACTACTCATACATATACATACACACAACTTCATTGGTTACATTTAACCTGTACAGACCTGCACAAACCTGCACAGACTTGCTCACACTGCAACGCCACGTTCTTATCAGCATACCGGAATGCTACTGCTCATTTATTAGGCAATAAATAACAAAGTGAGATTAAATTGGCATCTAGTGGGCTCCCAATGGATTTATCCTAAGGATCACCCGACCCAAAGAGAAGGAAAGATGGAAAAAAATAGAAAAGAAAATAAATGGAAATAGGAGAGAAAAAAAATAACGTGGCTTTCGTGCCGAGTTGGACTTCATAAATTGCTTCGTATCGTGATTTTTTATTTATTTATGTATATAAAAGACACGATTATATTTCATGGATTACGCGAATGCCATCTACAACTCACGCGAAATGTATTAATTTTTTCCTGGATTTATATTTATATTTTTCACAACATTTATACATTTTATAATTGTGTGAATTAATGTTTTTCGTGACCTGTTATCTAAATATAGAATTATATTATTTAAATTGTAAGATAAATAGCTATTTGTATATAAAATCGTGTTAGAGGGAAGTAAACTAATTTAGATTAATATCAAGTAGGATAATAAATGTGTATATTAGGGTGTGCCATTTTTAGGCAACTTTTTTTTTCAATAAAAAACAGACTGAAAACTTACTGAAAAAATTTTTATTTTATTTTTGTAGCTCGACATGTGCGCATCATAGAAATGAGCTTATAGTATATTCTTGTAGGGAATTAGACGCTCTACAAAAAAGGTCTCTTACACTTTTTTCATAGAAACAACCATTCTAAAGATATTCAAGCTTAAAGCTCTAAATGTATGAAATTTTGACTTTTTTGTTATGAAATAAATACTAATCACTTTATTACTGTCTTAAAAATCAATTTTAATCAGAAAACTGATTTGAGTATGCTAATATTATCGTAAAGCTAAAAAAAAAAAAAATACTCACGTGTCAGATATTTTTTTTTAATTTTATTTACTGTAAAAAAATTTAATTATAACTTATATGTTAAGTGAATTTTATTATTATTTCAAAACAATAAAAATTATATTGTCTAAATAAAATTAAGTAATATAACTATGATTATTAAAGTGTCTTTTCATTATAATAATAAAGTGATTAATATCGATTTAATAAAAAAAAAAAGTCAAAATTTCATACGTTTGGGAATTTGAGTTTGAATATC
Source organism: Microctonus aethiopoides (assembly GCA_030347275.1). Taxonomy (NCBI): domain Eukaryota; kingdom Metazoa; phylum Arthropoda; class Insecta; order Hymenoptera; family Braconidae; genus Microctonus; species Microctonus aethiopoides. The sequence goes on from JAQQBS010000001.1 coordinate 8,049,054, forward strand.
TTTAGAATGACTGTCTCTATGAAAAAAGTGTAAGAGGCCTTTTTTGTAGAGCGTTCAATTTCCTGTAAGAATATGCTATGAGCTTATCTGTATGATGTGCAAATACCGAGCTACAAAAATCAAAAAAAAAAAAAATTTTTTTTCCCATGTTATTTAAATGAAAAATGGAAAATTGCAAACAGCAATTTCTGAATATTGAAATTAAAAGCTCTGTTATGAGGAAGTTTTTTGTTTCTCATTTCAGTAAATTTTCATCCTGTTTTTTTATTGAAAAAAAAAGTTGCCTAAAAATGACACACCCCAGTTTATATGTTTTTTTTTTTTAATTAACAAAATTACTCGGAAATAAGTGGCATTTGTTTAGTTAAAATTAGGTTGAGTTATTGTTCATATTTTTGAATTAATGAATTAATATGTTTTGAGAATATTTTTATTTCATTCATTATACTTCAATGTAATATATTTGTAAATTAAAATTTATTTGTATAGTTAATGGACAAATATTATTATAAAAGTGATAATATTGTTTATAAAATAAATATTTACATCATAAAATAAAGTTTCGTTGGAGCAATTAAATTTGTCATATTTAATCATTTGTTTTGGGTAATTAATAATTGTGTTTTGTAAATTCTGGAAGATTTTTTTTTATGAATAATTTATTTATGATTTATTTATACTTTGTTAATTTTTGTTCGTTATTATTAATACCGATGAAGTCTGTGAATTTTTTAGTTTTATATTTTTAAGTTTTATTTCATTTTTATTATTTTTACTGTAACACAAATTAACTTGTCAATGAGTTGCGCACATTGCTTTCATCGATTTTCTGTCAAAGTGTGTGTTAAAACAGCTGGCTCAGCTGACTCCACTTGATGGAAAAATAATTAATACCTACTGTAGTAATTAATGTACATTGATTTTTATTTGTAATGTTTTGTAGTCGATAATTATTTTAATGTCGAATAAAAATTGTGAATTCATTACATTTCATAAGAAAATCCAATTTGTTTTATTTTATTCATGATATTTAGCAGAGGGTAAGATTTTTAAATTATTCATTGAGAAGAAAAAAAATTAATTGGAAAGAAAAGAAATTAAATTTATTATATTGAATTCAATATTTTGTAGTTTTATTCCAGTAAAATAAAGTGAAATTTCAGGATTTTTTTAAGTACTAAAAATATTTGAGAAATATTACTGTATTATTTTTTTATTATTTGGATAATGAATATAGTTATTTTTGTAAGCAAATATATTGATACATGAAAAATTTATAATATAAAAATAATATCCATGAACGAAGAATTATGTCAATTAAAAATAATTATAATTTGATAAAAAGGAGAAAAATAAAAATGAAAATGTACAGCTGAAATATTGACTGAGTAGAATTTATTTCCAGCTAAATGTGGCTGATAATTAATAATGAATGAAATGTCACTTTGTAAAAAATTTGAGTTTATTTCAATTGAAATAAAAATGGAATAAAAAAATACTTGTGTAATATTTTATATGGAGAGTTTCAAATAAAACTCAGTGTTTTATATAACACATTGTTGTTTCTACAATTATTAACCTTTTTGTGCACTGCTGGCAATGATGAATAGTGGATTTTAAGCCAAAATAAAGATTCCAAAGTAAAAGCACACTAAAGATAAACTTTTTTTGATATAATAAAAGCAATATTTGTATTCGAATAAGTTGACAAACTTATAATGTTAACAATGAATTATTAAAGTATTATACAATATTGTGTTTGGAGTATTTTATATGAAACAATCAGTAACATTAATTTATTTGTGATAAAATTAACATACACAGTCACGAAATTTTGTATCTAATTTTAGTAGAAAAATAATTTTACTTGAAATTAATAATATTTTATGTTAAATTTAACACTGATTTTTGGTCTGTTGAAGGAAATAAATTTTGTGTTGACACATTTTTTAAATCTTTGCGATTGTTCAACATAATATTTATGTTGAATAAAAATCACATAAATATTATGTTCATCATAAATTTTGACTAAAAATTGTGTAAAAAAAATATCAACACGAATTTTTAGTGGACTTTTACACAAAATTTATTACTGTGTAACAATTTTTTTTCCTAACGCAATTTGAATAATTATAAATTGACCTAATTAATCAACTCGTTTAAACTATATTATTCATTCATATCAAATCATTTCCACCTTCCCTGAAACAATGTGCTCTTAATTTTAATATTAAGATAATACGCATCGCACTTTTTTATTTTCTATAAAAATAACATGAGAAAATTGTTTTTACATCTTCTGATTTTTGTAACTTGCAAACTACCAATTACACAGAAAATCGCAAAGAATATTTTTTATCGAAAATTGAACGCTCTATAAAAAAGGTCTCTACACATTTTTCGATTAATCAACTTGTTTAAAAGTTATTCAACGTCAAAGTCCAATTTTTCGTAAATTCTGCTGATTTTTGTATGTTACACCAGAACTGTTAGTTTTATCGACAAAATACGTATTGGATTTCACTTCTAACATATATTTAACTTTCGAAATATGTTAAACAATAGTATTTTTAGATAATGAAATAAATAGAACGCTTCCAGAACACTTACCAGCAAAATTTATAAAACAACTCTTCTAAAAATTATTTCTAAATGTAATGAAATTATTATTTTAGGTAAAATAAACATATCTGTTTTATAAAATCACTTTTGACTACATCATAATATCTATATATGTATAATGTTTTATTTATTCATTTTTTTTTTATTATTAAGTAGAGATGGCAACTTATCAGACTTAACGCTCTAATTCAAATCGAAGTGCACAACTTTTTCCACCCTTCCTCGAAGTGAAACTCAAGATCAAAACTCGTCGCGTTCTCATCCAGGATTCAACCAAAATTCAGGCACTCAACTCTATATAGTACATAAGCCAGAAGAAGAGAGCCATACCATTTGGACAACGTGAATGAATACTGGGAGAAAGTAATAAACGCTGCCAAGTAAAACTTTCCTATCCATAAATTGTCGAAAGTTCCTCTCTTATCGCGAACAGGTCGCTGAACTTCCCCGCCAAGTTATGATTTATAGTTTTTAGACGAGGAAAAGTGAGTATGATGACGACTCACCCTCAGTTGAATAAAAATAATATATATATTTTTAAATCCTTCAGAAAAAAAAAAATATACGAGTTTAATCGTATATTAATTGTGGACGGAGGATAAAAATTATTTCAAGCAATTAATAATTTTTTTGTAGTGTACCAAATATTTATTTCAAATAATTAATATTAATTCAAAAATAATTTTTTTGATGTGTTTAATTTATTTTTTTCAATAATTTCTGAATTTCTCATGATTAAAAATTATAAATTTATTTTCCATTCAATATTTATTTCAAATAATTAATATTCATTCAGAAATAATTTTTTTGGTTTCCAGTTTTTTTTTTTTAAATTCACAATTTTTTATGAATGATAATTAATAATTTATTCGATTAACAAAATTCTTAATGTTTTCAGGAGAAAGTGTGGGTCTTGGCAACATGTTGTTAATAACGCGAATTTACGTATCTGCTGTCAATTGCATGCAAGCACAAATATTTAAAGTTACTCAGTAGGAAATATTTTTCTTGTAGATAAATAAAGTTAAAATAATCGTAAGAATTGGAGATTTTCGACAAAACTATAAGTGAGTACACTTATGAATAGATTATATTTAATATGTTTTAATAGTTGGAAAATTATGATTTTGTCTTTAAGTACAAAAATTAATTATGTTTTGTAAAATGGTGCCATTGGTCTAAAACGGAATGTCCGCCATTTCAGACTGTCATAGTATACCATTTTCAAAATCTAAATCTAAAAATAAGTGGATTCGATGCTGTCAGTGCAAGCAATGGGCACATGTGAATTGTGCTAGTGTTTGCCCAAAAATAAGGACATATATATACGATTTTTGTGATGAAACCGAATAAAAAGACATATTTTACTTTATGTTGGAAAAAAATATTTTTATTCAAGTTTCTATATGTTTACTATCTGTTTTCTATGTTTAGTTTCAAAATTAAGAATTGTTACTTGTATTCAATAAATTTTAATGTGTTTTCTTTCAAATTTACAATTTCACCCATAGTGAACGTAAAATGGTAAATGACAGTTTTTATATTTTTGAGAAATGCAATAAATTGTTAAAATGAACGATATTCGGCGTGTTTCAGTATGAAAGCAATATTTCTGAAGTTTTAGGAAAATATTTTACTTTTACCCAGCGGTTTGTATTTTGCGAGTAGTACACAATCAAAAAAATGGTATTCCATTTTGGGCCACTGTCCCCTATTCATAAAATAATAATAAAAACATAGAAATTATTTTCGTAAAATTTTATTTACAATCCCGTTAAAAATTATTTGACTTTCATGAAAAATTAAAAAAACGTAATTATCAACTTTCAAAATAAATTGTGTATTATTTATTAAAAATTACTAATATTCGTATTTGTTTACATTGAATAAAACCTGAATATTGATAAAAAAAAAACTTTCCATTCTGAAAATAAATCCGATTAAAAATAATAATTAATTGCTATAATAAATCTACTTAATGTGTCAAATTTCTCAAGAGAATGTTCTCCATCAAGTTTCATGAAAACAATTTTCTGATTGTGAATCTCTGCATTTTTCTTTACATCTACGGTCTTAGTGATGAAACGATCGAGAACAAAGAAAAAAAAAATTGAGACTCGCACCCAAAACATCTTCTCGCCCTCATAACGACGAATGGCAATCGACTAACCCCACACGAACTTATCACTATTACCAAATCGCAAAATGCTTTCAGCCAAAAGAATGTCTTAATGGTCGCACCGAATTCAACACGATTTTTCTCTGAGATATAGTAACAATTTGCCTGAGTATATTAACATTTTATCAGTTGCAATAAAGCGGTAGTTGGTTTGGCCAAGACGAAATTATATGATGGAAGATATAAAAGACAAAGGAAAATTAAAATAAAAGCTTCGTTAAGACATGATATTTTGAGTTTACAGCCTGAATTTGATTAAATTTTTATACTTCACGATTTCTTATATGTAACGTTGATAAATTTTTATTATACTGTGAAGAATTTTATTTGAAAGTCCACTGAGAATTTGTGTCGAAAATTTTTTTTTACACATTTTTTGATTAGGAGTTATATTAAATTAACGATGGTATTTATGTAATTTGATTCAATGCTAATGTTATGTTGATAATTTGGAATATGTATTGACACAAAATTTATTTAGGTTGACAGACCTATTCAGTTTTAGATTTGACATAAATTATTCTTAAGGAGTAACGCCACTATGGCTTGCTCAAAAATAAACCTTTTTTTGTAATTTTTTTGTAAAGAATTGAGTAATTTGGTAGACAAACTGTTAATGAGCGGTTATAAATACACATTTTTAGAATGTAAGAATAATTTTTTATTTGCACTTTTATACCAAATAGCAGCTGTATTCATAATAATCCAAAAAAACTTTTTTTTTTTTTGAGAGGAGTCCACTTTTGGAACCATAACTGGAACAATTTTTGACTTGGAAACAAAAACCAAAGTTATTTTACGATTCAAGATCAAAATACATAAGATGACGAAGGAGATTTTCGAAATATTAATTAGTTTTCTTTTATAAACGATTTATCGATGAATTTTTGGTCACAAAAAAATTTATTTTTCAAAACACCGGCATTTTGTTAAAAATCAATATTTTGAAAAAATTCTACGTCATCTTAAGTATTTTGATCTTACGCTAAAAAAAAAACGTGGATTTTTGTTTTTAAATCAAAAATTGTCCCGAGTCGGAGTCTCTTCAAAAAAAAAGATTTTTTTGGATTTTTATAAATACAGTCGATATTTTGTATAAAAAAGCTAATAGAAAAATTTTTTTACATTCTAGAAAGGTATATCTACAACCCCTCATTAACAGTCTTTCTACCAACCTACTCCTTTCTCCACAAAAAAATTACGAAAAAAGGCTCGATTTTGAGAAAGGCAAAATGGCGTTACCTCTTAATTCAACTCAAAATAATTTTTTCGCTTCAACACAAACTCTTGTCTTAAAATTCGATACAAAATCCCATCAAAAACCCTCAACACAAATTTTCAATAAACTTCCACGCAAAATTTTTCACTTAGCACTAATGAGCAAATTCCTCCAACAAGATGTCTGTTCAAATATAAGATTGATATGAACACAGTATTTTCCGATCATGACATTATAACTTGAAGTACTAGTAGTAATACAGCCGCAGGTTCTGTACACATAACTCGTCCACAATTTCTCCCTTTTCATACTTATAATATCCATAGTCTTTCACCCCTTTCGATAAACTTCCCCGAGTTTCTCCTATATAATAAAGTCTTTAATGAGTTTTCCGTTGACTTGAGCGAACAAGTCTTTGAAGGGGAAAATCTTCTAGCAATTGTCTTTGACGATAATAATGTAATGAACCTTGCTCTTATCTTTATTATAAAAATATTAACATAACTATTGAAGAATAATATTGAAATTTATTGGAATCCTCGAAAATAATTCACGATAAAATAATAATGAAAATCAATGAACGATGATGTTTTTTTCAACAGTACAATAATATATTTTTACTTTATTATTTTTGATTTAATTATTTTTTTTTCTTTTCATGAACTATCACTTAAACAAATAGGAAGAATGAGGATGGGAAACGTCTTGAAGAAGAGATAACTATCTATATTCTATCTATATATCCACTTCTGCTTTTCCACCTCTGTGCAGTTTCAATTTCACGAGCCAAATAGGTTTTCCACTTTTCTTCCGAAAGTAAGACAAACCCATTATGGAGGTTGAGATGGGTTGTTTGAGAACAATGGAATGGGACAATCGTCGAGTTACGCGTACTCGTCACGAGCGAAAATGCCTTCAGTGAGGGACGACAATGAGAGAAAAAGAGAAAATTGGATAAGTGAAAGTGAGACACAGTGATGTTGGGAAAATGGGTGTATAAGTCAACGCGTCTCTCGCGTGGCTTTTCTGTTAGATAAATTTTCGTCGTCCCTTCACGCGTAATTTCACTAATGCCAAGACTTCTTCTTTGTCAACGAGACGAAAATTCATTGTGACATTGGCTAGAAAAGACGAGGTTAAACCATAATTTACAATTTAATAAAAATATTTGTAGTGGGAGTGTGAGAAAAATAATTGGATTTTTTTTTTTTTTTTTGGGAGGGCAGATTTTTCGAATTATATTTGTTTAATTTGATTATTTGTTTTTGGTACATAGTTAGGAATTTTGGAAGTAAGTTCACTGGAAATTTGTGTTTGAAAATTTTTTCAGATACATTTGAAGCCAAATTTTGATAAAATCCATGAAAACAAAATTTCAATACAAATTTTTTTGCAGAAGAAATTTTTTTTTTTAGATTTAAGCTAAATTTTGATTCAAAATTATTTTGAGAAAATTTTCAAACACAAATTTAGAGTGAACTTTTTTACAAAATTCCTCACTGAGTACCAAAAAAAAATAATTCAATATAATTAAAAAAATTTTCCTTCCCAAAAAAAAAAAAAAAAAAAAAAAAAAAAAAAAAAAAAATAACAATAAATAAATAAATAAATAAAACAGGATCTAATTATTTTTTATGCACTTTCACTACAAAACTGTTCTGGAATAATTTTGAGGCAAAATTTGAATTAAATCCATAAAAAAAAAATTTCAACACAAATTTTTATGCAACCAGAATTTTTTTTCATAAATTTAACTCAAATTTTGCTTCAGGATTATTTTGAAAAAAATTTTCAAACACAAATTTAGAGTGAACTTTTTCCCAAAATTCCTCACTGAGTACCAAAAAGAAATGATTAAATATAATTAAAAAAATTCTCCCTCCCCAAAAAAAAAAAAAAAAAAAAAAAAAAAAAAAAAAAAAAAAAAAAAAAAAAAAAAAAAATAAATAAATAAATAAATAAAAAATAACTAAAACAGGATCCAGTTATTTTTCTCACATTCTCACTACAAAATTTTTCTAAAATAATTTTGAGGTAAAATTTGAATTAGATCCATGAAAAAAAAAATTCCAACACAAATTTTTTAGCAACAGAAATTATTTTTCATAGATTTAACCTAAATTTTCCATGAAAATTTATTGAAAAAAATATTTGAACAATTTTCTGGTAAACTTTCAGTAAACATTTTTCACTACATAAGAACAATTAATTATTCCATATTAAAAATATCCTATTTCTTCATAAATAATTTAAAATAATTCCATACTATTGCACAATATTTATAAATAATTCTTTATTATATAATTTTTTACATAAATTATATCATAAAATTTACTAAACTTTCTTATAATCGTTTCATCCCTTTATTTCTTTAATTATATTCCATCTGGTGCATTATGAGCTATTGCTATTACGTCGCTCCTATATAATAACTCAATTAAATTAATTGCTAAAGTTTTACAACTTTTGATGATGATCTTCTGTACCCAGAACTTCTATACAGATATACGTGTATATTTATATACAGATATTCAATGTGAAATTTCAAAATGAATTAGAGTAAAAGGAAGAACTTTTAAAATGGAAAAAAAAAAAAAATTTTTTTTTTATTTATTTATTTGCAATAACTGAATAAAAATTTTATCCGGTTACTCGTTGAACTCGATATTTTCCAATAGACAAATTATTTCTATACAGAGGTTACTGCGGTTTCATAATTATACATAGATATGAAAAGACGAAAAAAAAAAAAAAAATATATATAAAAGTTAAAAAATGAATTTCAATAAAAATTTTTCCGGTTCAAACTTGTATCAATGATCGATTGATGTTTTTCTTTACTTACTTTTCTACCAATTCACCAGCTCACTCAATGAATCATATATTTATCGGAAAAATTCTTCAAGCAATTTTACCTGTACAAGAAAAAAAAAAGTGAAAGAAGTAAGAAAAATTTCAAGTTTTAATATAGTCAGCCATCCATTGATCTGCTGCAGGGTTGAATGCTTCAGTGAATTTTCCCTCCACATTTAAATTCAACAAATAAAATTGAAATATAAAAAAAAAATTATCTGAATAATTTTTTTTTTTTTCAATACATTAATAATTAATTTGTTCCATTTGGTAATTACACTATTGACCTCAAAGTGCAGAGAACGACAAAACCACAAGCTCAAATAATCAAATGGTTAAATAAATTGTGATATAAATTAATTCTCGTAATGTATATTACGTATATATACACCAGGATTCGATAAATTAACGATATTTAAATTAAATTAATGCTTCAAGAATTAATTATACCACATAGTAAATCCTATTCGATAATACAAAACCGCAGTCGCGTAACAATTAATATTGTCGTCGTTTGCAGCTTCACATCTCGAGCATCGTTGCGGTTGATATTCCAATCAATGACGCTAATTATATAACATTATTAGTTATGCAATATCTCTTTTGCTCAAATGACCAAATAATTATTATTCTGCAACCAATTAATATTTTACTAAAAAAGAAAAAAAAAAAGAAATATTTAAATTAATCTTTAGTATGAAATAAAATATACTGAAAAATTACAATTGTTTTTTATTGGATTTATTTTTGTAATTCACTTTATTTTTATTATTTCAGTTTTATTCAGAATTTTTATAATGTGATGTGAATTTAAAATTTTATAGGTTGGATATTTTTTTAGATAGTTTGTTATAATTTTGCGAATATTTTATTTAATCAGTGGTTTATAATCTTTGAGGGGGATTTTGTAGATTATTTGTTTATTTGATTTATTTTTGAACAATGCATCATTTTATTTACATTTAATAAGGTTAAGTTGAAAATTAAAGTAGCAGTATTATTTGAATGAAAAATTAATTATTAAATAGTAATTGCAGAATATTATTTTATATTTTATTACTTTCGAAAATAAATTTTTGGGATTTAAATTTTAAAAAATTTACTTTGAATAAATATTGAATTGTTATAAATAATAAATATGTAGAATTTAAAATACAAATCATGTTCACTATAATTAATTTGATTACTTATTATTATTCATTTTTTTTTTTTATGCAATTAATAAATACAACAAAACTATTTTTTAAATATTTTATTATGATTTTGAAACTGTATAAACAAAATGATAAAAATAAAATATCGATGATATATTGCTGTTATAAATTTATAAATTTAAAAAAATTATTTTTTTTATTTTAAAATTTCATTTATTCGAATTTAATTTTTTTCAAAATATTTTTGTTAATTGTTCAAGCGATTTAATTTAGATAATTTACCAAATAGGGCATTGTATTTATTATATATGATAATTTTATATTCATTTTCAGTTTATTCAAAAATAATTTAAAAAATAAAATCTTGAAAACTAAAAAAAAAATTCTGAATTTTTCTAATGAATAAAATATAAAAAATTTAATCAATTTGAATAATTACTCGATTCCTCTTATTAACATTGCAATAAAAACTCAAAAAATGTCCACCTCGCAATAGCGGTCATGTCTCAATTTCAAAAAAAAAAAAATTATTATTCATTTTTTTTTTTTACATTCTCTCAAAAACGACCGTTTTATATAACGGATATTTTTATTATTTCGAGTGACCGCTATTTGGAGTTTTTACTGTATTTATGTTTCATGATAGACATAAATATTTTATGTAGTAGATTTAAAATATAATTAAGGTTTTATTTACCATATACAAAATAATCCAAACGTAATATAAATTTTATTATAATGTTCTATTCACAATAATTTAATTTAAACACAACGCACGTGCACTTCTGTTGACTGTCCAGTGATAATTTACAACCTGGGGACAAACTTGGCGAGCATGTTTTACATATTGTCCTCTTGATAGTTCAAAGTCAGGGTCATAAACTTGTGCAGTAGCGCGCAGGGAGATTGCAATACAAAAGTGGCCGCCAAACGAGCAAACTCCTGCAAGTTTATGCACGCGCGTGCGTGTTTTTCCTCCAACTATTCATCGTGAACCTACCTCGGATGGGCTCGTGAGGGCAAAACACGGCGAACAATGATACTAAAGGTACATTTGTAACTTTTTTATATATTCACCGATACTATGTACTTTATTTATTACATAAAAAATAATTTAATATAGGAGCATTCCATGCCAACTCATCCTACTAATGAACTTTGCATCTCCGATTTCGCTGAAACTTGGGCATTTTTTTCTACCCATCGAAATAGGGTTCTGAGATTTTTTGCAAAATTTTTTATCCAGCCGTTCAAAAGATATAAATTTTTGAAAATTTTGGGGTTTTTAATGTTCAAATGGCCATAACTTGGCTACGAATTGTCCGATTTGAGTCTTTTTTTTCTTCAAAATTTTTGTTTTTTAATGAACTTTCTGGAAAATTTATGCAAAAAATTATCAATGATGAATTTGATTTTTTTTTTTTTAATTTTAAAGTAAAAATGTGGATTTTGAGACTGTTTGTATCTTTCGATTTTCCTCAAAAAATTCTCAAAAATACTGCTCCCTAAAATACTAATTTTAAGCCTAGTTTTGTAATGGGATAATGATTGGTTATAACTTTTTTTGAATTTTTTAAATTAATTATTTTCGTTTTTTTTTCGATTTTATTATTTTTTCTTAATTTATAGAGTATTTTATGGCCCTGCTCCCTGTATATTTTTTGCGTGAAGTATATCTTTTGAACGACTCGATAAAAAATTTTGCAAAAAAGTAGGGAGCAAAAATTCAAACTCAAAGTTCCAAATGTGTAAAACTGACTTTTTTTTTTATTAAATCGATATCAATCACTTTAATATTATAATGAAAAAACATTTTAATAATTGTTTTTATATTGCGTGATTTTGTTTAGACAATATAATTTTTATTGTTTTGAAATAATAATAAAATTCATTTAAGATAAGTTATGAATAATTATTTTACAGTAAATAAAATTAAAAAAAAATCTGACATGAGAGTATTTTTTTTTAGCTTTACGAAAATAATAACACACTAAAACCAATTTTCCGATTAAAAGTAATTTTTAAGACAATAATAAAGTGATTAGTAAAGGAATTTGAATTTTCAAAATTTTTGAAATATTTTGACGATTTCAGAAATTCAAATTCTATTATTTTTTTCTTTGTTTATCAAAGAGAAATAATTATGATACTGTGAGAAGTTTATTTGGAATATTAGGAAATAATTTTTATATTATTTTTAGTGGATTTTAAAAATCTGAAGAATTTTTTTGAGATTCGAAAAAAAATTTTTTATCGTTTTATTATTGTAATTTTTTTTCGTTTTTATATCATGAATTTTAGAGATTGAATATTGAATATTCATTGCAACATGAAACTTTGAAATAAAATGAAATTATCAATGGCAAATTTTCCATATGACAGAAATTGAATTTTTTTTTCGTTATGTACAATATTGAAAATAAATATAAAAAAAAATCGCTCGATTTTTATTTTAATATTACATTTGATGCGAAAAATAAATCCGATTTAACTATGTAAAAATATCTCTATGAAATAAAAAATTGAAATATCACTCAACTGCAATAAATGTATGCAAAATTAGATGAAAAATCATTACTCGTGAACGATGGAGAGCTTTTAAAAAATTACAAACATTGCTGGAAGCACAAGCAAGTAAATATTGAACCTTTGGAATAGTCCATTTAGTAAAATAAAAATATGAATAATCGAATAAATGGATTTAAAATTTTTTGAGAGAGAATTACATTGAGTTTTATATTATATACCATTGGCAAAAATTGATGAAAGCTTTTTCCAACAGCTACAAATACATATTTATATACATATGGACAAAAGAAATATAATTAAAAAATATAATTAAACAAATAATTTTGGATAAAAGTCTACTTAAAAATTTAACATAATACTTGTGCTTTTTTTTTTTGTATTTCTTTAATCAATAACAATTATTATTTGTTTTGACAGTAAAGATAAATTCATGTCGTCGATTTTTACCCCAAAACCTATTTTTTTTTTTTTTTTTTTTTTTTTTAGCAATTTAAATAATTATCAATTAACCTAACTAATCAGCTCGATTAAATCATATTATTTATTCATATAAAATTATTTCTATTTTCATCAATTCAAATATAAATTCATTGAATAGACTCACAAGATGAGAATAAATAAATATTTATTAACAACAAAAAATATTTTTTTAACTTAACTTAATTTTCGACTAAAAATTGTAAAAAAAAAATTTTTAACACAAATTTTTGGTTGACTTTTAGACAAAACTTTTTACTGTTTAACAATTTTAATTGCTTTATTTAAATTTATTCAATCAATAACAATTATTATTTATTTTGATACCAATAATAAATTCATGTCGTCGATTTTTTATTTTTAAAACAAATTTTTTTTCAACACAACTCATATAATTATAAATCAACCTAACTAACCAGCTTGTGCAAACTATATTATTCATCTCAATCAAATTATTTCTACTGTCATCAATTCAAATATAAATCCATATAAAAAATTTACAAAATTAAAATAAATAAATATTTAATAAAACAAAAAATAATCTCTTGATTTAACCTAATTCTGGAGTAAAAATTGTATAAAAAAAAATTTTAACACAAATTTTTTATGAGCTTTTACACAACAGTCATTTTATTTATATAAATACATACACACATAATTATATATGCCAAGTATATAATCCGGCTTTGAATCTTCTGCAATGTACTTGTCAATAGATAGCAAGCAAAATGGACAATGAAACAACCCATCAACAAAGCACTCGCTGTGAATCATCCTACGATGTAGTTAATACGCTTTTCTCTTTCGTCCTTTCCATTTCTCCCTAGCTTGCAAGCTCTTTGACATACACGTCTAAGTGCATATAAGTGTGGATGATTTGTTCATCCATTTCATTATTCTTTTGTACACATTTAATGCACAACATTACATGTCCTCAATATTAAAACACTATCGCAAATTAAATACGCTTTGAAGAATTCGCAACTTCATATCCGGTATGAATTTCATCTGTATATGTATGTGATTATCTTTATTCCTTCATAAAATGTGCATGAGATTTTTTTATTTTAATACAAAGCCGCTTATAGAAGTCTCGACCTGAATTTTATAAAGTTATGTGATAAACTCACGCTCCTATTTATTTAAAAACAAAATAAAAATAGCGTCACTTTATCATTTTCACAAAGACACAAAATTGTGAGGATGTAAAAGCTTTTTGCTTATGTATAGATACGGATGTGTAATGTGTATAATATATAAAAGGGATAGAGGAAAAAATAAGAGAAGTGATGCAGAATTTTTTTTCTGTTTTTAACTTTTATAAAATAATGGTTCAATAATAAAAGAATAATGTAGAAAAAAAATCATTATAATATTCACGTTTAAATATTTTTATTGCACAATAAATAAACTTCGAATGTAAATTCATTTGTTTTTTATACAAAGATTTATAATAATAAAAAAAATGCATAAAAATATTTAAATTATTTCAAATAAATTAAAAAATGCACAATTTATAATTTTACAAAATGAGAAAAAAATTTACTAAATTAAAAAAAATAAACTTCTGTTCTCATTATTCAATTTATAATTTGATCTATTATTTAACATGTAATGTCATCAACATATTAAATTATTAAAGCAATAAAAAATCAATTTGATAACAATATTCTTATAAAAAAAAAAAAACTAAAAAAATATTTAAATAATTATTTTACTTATCGTCAATTTTGAAATGTTTAAAACTATTTTTTAACTCATTCTCAAAATTTTTCTCCTCATAATAGCAATTTTTCAACCAAATTTCCATGATCGCTATTCGGAGGATTCACCCAATTCAATTATAATTAAATAAATGCAGAAAAAAATAAATATCTTCATCAAAACTGGATTTGAAATCATTAAATTAAAAAAAAAATAAAAATAGTTCATGAATGATTTATTAACGTACGTCATTTTGCCCCGTTTTCCCCCATTATTATAGGGGAAAATGTGCGATTTATATATATTGCCATGGTTTATGGTAACAAGGGCGAAAAGTGCGCAGACAATTTCAGATTTCGAAGTGCCCAAAGGGGATAGTAATAATTGAATGGAAAACTTACGACGACCAGTTCACAATGAGGTATATAATACGCTTTTATATACATATAAATATGTATATATGTATATATTCTCTCGCGAAATCTCCAGTGTAATTACCATGATATTGAACAAATTGAAGAAAATAAAAACAAAATGTATTTGAAACAAGTGCATGTATGCATCGATAAAATGTGAAGATATAGGAATATTTATGCCATCTAGATCTCGTATGTGAGTCGGTATCAAACGAGTATATATGTATATATACCCAATGTATCCATTATTTTATGTGTAGTGTATATATTCCCAATGGTACATAACTACTGAGAGGTAAAAATAAATTTATGAACGCCCTTCTTTTGATACACATAAATTCCCTGGTTGATCTGAATCTATATGTATTTTTTTTTTTTTTTTTCGTTTTTTATACTTTGTGTTTGTATATTTAATATGGAGAGTCATCTGATAACATTAATTTTTATTTTTTGTTTGTTGTTGTAATGATAAATTATGAATAATTTCATTGGATGTAAATTTCAGCGGTTTGGAAAAGAAGAAAAGTGGTAGAGTTTTTTTTTTTTTTTCATTGTGTTATTGTTCGAAAGTCTGATTTTGATAGTTATTTTATTTGAGCATATTTACAGTTATTAATTGTTGATGTAAATAATGACTTTGAATCGATAATTAATATGCTTTGAACGAGCTGATACTTTTGATTGATTTATAATTATTCATATTGCGTTAAGAGGAAAGGCGCCTGCAACGGTAGAAAAAATTAGGGATTTTTGGGAATTTTTTTGACCGAAAAAATATAGGGATATCAGAATCGTTTTTTGTTTTTTCACAAAAACGAGTTATCCGAAAAAAAAAAAAAAATTCAAATTTGTTATGATCTATATGAATGTAGTTATCGTTGTACGTAGCCGATATTTTTTTATATCGATTTTTCTCAAAATGGCGACTGATTGAGAACAAAAAAAAATTTTCAAAAAAATGAAAAAATTTTCAATCGGTCGCCATTTTGAGAAAAATCTATATAAAAACAATCGGCAACGTACAACGATAACTATATTCATACAGATTATAATAAACTTCGATTTTTATTTTTCAGATAACCCGTTTTCGAAAAATCGGTGCGACCATAGAGAGGGGAATTTTTTTTCAGATTCGACACCAACACTCATATCTTCAAGACTGTTCAATATTTTTTAATAAAATTTCATGTAAATATTGTTGGATGAGCACGTAATAAAATAAAAGGAAAACGATCCGGATATTGATATATTTCCTCGGTCAAATAAATTTCCAAAAATCACACACTTTTTCTAAAAATTATTTTCGGTGTAATAAATCGACGACATGAATTTATTTTTGGTATCAAAGCAAATGATGATTGTTATTGAATAAATAAATTTGAATAAAGCAATTAAAATTGTTACATAATACAAAATTTTGTGTAAAAGTCCACGAAAATTTTGTGTTAAAATTTGAACCAAAATTCGCGTTAAAAATAGTCAACATAAAATTACACTGGATTTTTACAGGTATTTTTTCTTGTGTATATAAAATTTACAGAAGATATCGACATCATTCATCATAAAATATTTCATAAAATGTCAGTTATCAATCAGGTAAAAAATATAATCTAGGTCGATAAATGTCAGCCACGATTATATTCCAATCATTCATTCTATTATTCTTTATCATAGTTTATCAAAACCATATCAATTTCCATATATTTTTTACATTCATTAACGCACTTTTATATTTTGTCGTTCATCGTTCAATAAAATAAAAATACGAGGCAATGTGAGTCAAGTCAAAATAAATAACTGGAAAAATATGTAGAAAAATTTCTCAGATAAATTATTTATTTAAACACTTATTTTATAAATAATTATGATACAAACATGAATGTTAATTTCTTCAATTCAATATAACTTTTAACTTTTGTATTTCTGTTTTTTTTATTTACACAAAATTGTTATCATGTCAAAATAATAAAATATTCAGGACGTTGTGGTAATTAAACAGAAATTATTCATTTTATATTGATTATTTCCTGAGTATTTATTCAAGTAAATTATATTATTTTCTAATTAAACGAATTTCGACAGGTTATAATCAATGTACCCATCGAAATCTTACTTACCTACAAATAATAAATATTTTGTGGGTAAGTTAACAACCTGTATTATCCAAAGAGCTCAATAATCAAGAAAATTGGGACTTCCCCCAAAAAATGGCGGGCTCAATCGCTTCAGTTGAAATTGAATCAAACTTTATGTACATTAGGGTGAGCCAAATGAAACTTTGAATTTTTTTTTTTTACTATAATGAAAATACTGTTCAAGGTGACCAAAAAATGAGCGTGTGTAAAGAGCAGCTCTTTATTTTGATATTAAGAGGTGACGCAGCGTGATTTTCGATTTCCCATTTAAATAACACGGGATTTTTTTTTTTTTTTTTTTGAATTTTTTTGCGTTATAGCGAATTCTTATGTTGTAAAAGTTAATACATATTCTTATAGAAAATCCGCTGATCTACAAAAAAGGTCCTATATGATTTTTCGCTAAATCAACTGGTTGAAAATTTATTCGAGGTTAAATTTCAATCTCAAATGACATATGATCACTTTCACAATTTTTTACACGTTATCACAAAATATTGGCCCAACAACATTGAAT
>JAQQBS010000001.1:8067090-8089810 GCA_030347275.1 Microctonus aethiopoides
TTGATCAATAATCGTAAAATTTTTATTTCGTAAAAATGTTAATGTTTTAGTAGAGAATACTCAATGAACCTCGCAAAAAATATGATATTTTATGTTGTTGAGCCACTATTTTGTGATAACGTGTAAAAAATTATGAAAGTGATCATATGTCATTTGAGGTTGAACTTTAACCTCGAATAACTTTTTAACGAATTGACTTAGCGAAAAATCATATAGGACCTTTTTTGTAGATCACTTGATTTCCTATAAGAATATGTATTAACTTTTACAACATAAGAATTCGCTATAACGCAAAAAAAATCCAAAAAAAAAAAAAAAAAAATCCCGTGTTATTCAAATAGGATGTCGAAAATCAGGCAGCGTCACCTCTTAATATTAAAATTAAGAGCTCCTCTTTTTACACGCTCATTTTTTGGTCACCTTGAACAGTATTTTCATTACAGTAAAAGAAAAAAAAATTCAAAGTTTCATTTGGCCCACCCTAATGTACATCAATGCAAAATTTTAAGTCATATAAATTTTCCTAGCCATTTCAATTTATTTTCCTGCGATATATACACAATATTCTTGGAAAATTTCACAGTGTGAATGAAATTTTCATCATACACATCAGAATTATATTTATAATACATGAATTTAATATTATATCTAGATCGAAAAATGATTTTCTTCCCAATTAATATTCGATCAAAAATATTCTTGCGTTATTCAAAATACAAATTTCGACTTCTTCGCAAGTAGGTATTCAAATTTATTATCGTCAGATATGATTTATTCTAGTAACATCTGCAGGTGACACATCCAATTTCGAATTTGGTTTAATTTAAATACCGAGATAATGTCATTCATCAGTCCATGGAATTCACCATTAAATCCAACAGGATCCTCAATGAAATAGTTATTTATAGAGAGTTCAAATGTCAAATTGGTCAAGGAATTGAATTTAATCAGCAGTACTCAATCAATGATAGTCAATCATTTAATATGATAAAATTGTAGCAGTAATTCAGAATTATTGACTGAATTCTTCAACCTCAGAAATGAAACAAAATATTCATTTTAATTCAAATACATGAATATCATCAACTTCAAACAATATTAATAATTATTCATCAACAGTTAATAACAATATTCATCAAACAGTTCTCAAAATCATTCATTAAGCATTTATGAAAATTAATTAATATTTAGTAATGAAATTATCCTTTTAGAAAAAAATGCATATAATTTTTCAGTAAATCTTTCAAAATGTTTAAACTATTTATCCACACAGAAAAATCTACATTAAACAAACTACACTTAGTAATTCATACACTATCATTTTTAATTTCTGAAAAGCAGAATTTTCGCCTAGCGCAGATCTTATTCACTGGCTCTGAATATAATAATAATATATAAAAGCAACTTCCTAACCGTACATATATATTTTCCCATTGTGCCATCGTCGAACTGTCTCCATATAATATCAATATATCATGGATATCTATTAGGTTTATCATATTCATGCTCCTAAAGAAATGAAAAATGCACAATATTGGAAAGAAAAAAAAATAATAAAAACCCCCATACGTCACAGAAGATAAAATATATAATATTGAAAACGAGAAAATCGACAATATTACTTTACAATTTTTTTTTCATTTTTTACCTCTCTATTTTTCTCTCCCTTCAACTTGCATCAACCTGCATCACCTTAGCCTCATCTCTCCTTTTCATTCTGATTCATTTGAAATATATTTTCTGTTCTGAGTGAAAGCCGAGCTCTCGCTTTCATGCTCACAGATTGCCAACCGTAAGCTCGGGAATTGGCTTGGATTACACTCGCACCGTACACGGATCATCCACGTCTCGATCTAAGCTTTCGCGTGCAATAATGTTCTCTCTCTTGCTTTCACTTCGCTCTTTCATTTTACATCCTTTTCCCTTGTGTCTCATCCCTCGGACTGACTAAACTCGCTTCGTTGTCCACCGTTTGCGCACACGAAACGAGTTAGCATGTATATGTGAAGCGTATAGAACTCGAGCATACGGTTGTGCGCGTTTGCCTTTCAATGTGAGCTCGCCGTAAATGGAAATAGATGGAGATTGAATTCGTCGGTGTAAAGAGGATGAGAGGACAAGAGAGAAAAAGAGGGAATATGAGATTTAGGAAAAGAGAGAATAACGTTAGTTGCGTATAAAGTCAAAGAGAGGAAGCGCTATGTAGTCTAAAGATGAGAAAAGGGAAGAAAATTGAGAGATTCGAAGAAAGGGTCAACGACGCTGTTTCATGTTTTCTCTTTCTCTTTCTATCCTTCGTTTCACTATCCTTTTCCTTGCAATATATGTACATAAAACGTTATATATATGTGGATATATAGATATGTATGAGCAAGATGTGCGGTCTGTTCTGGGATAGCGGCCTCCAATTTGGTCCTATTCATGATTAGAAAGCGTTTGAATGCGAGAAGGATGAAATCCTGTGAATTCAAGTTGGAACTTGAATGATCGTACACTCTTTATCTCATTTTCCACCTTGTCACCATTGCCAAAGTCCATCTATCTTACTCATTTCTTTTTAGTTTTCTGTCTCGTATTCGTATTATCCATTTGTCAATTTGTATTTTCCACTAAGTCCCAAAGGAACTCAACAGTTGGAGAAGATAAAAATATAAAGGGAAATAGAGTTTTTAGGAAAAGATAGATTCTGCTTTTACTTTCAATTTGTGTATTCGTCGTTTGCACTTTTCAATTTACTCACTTGAATAACGAAATTTACCAAGTGGACATGGTAAACAGGATATTCCGATGTGCATTTAAACTAACGAAAAAGGAAAAAGCATATCCTAACGACAGTTTATTCAGGACACTATGTGGATGAAGTAATTTTCATATTTTTGCATACTAATCACCACTAGCAATCCACCTAAATTCTATTTGACTCTACGTCCACAAAACATTTTGGCATATGTAAAAACGTTGCATATAAATTTATATATTCAACAGGAAATATTTTTTTTTTGTTTGCAACTTGGAAAATCTCTTGAAATAGAGTTACATAAAGTGTGCATTAATATTCAAATGTATCATTAAGAACATTTCACATGATTATCATGAATTAAAATATTATACACATTTTAATTTATTCTTGAAAGAATATTTTTATTAATATTTATCGATGTTAATTTTATTCATTTTATATTATTTCCAATAATAATTATCAAAATGGAAATCGAATGAACAATTAGATTATCAGAGCTTAAGGGGTAACGCCATTTTGGCTCGCTCAAAAATGAGTCTTTTTTCGTAATTTTTTTGTGGAGAAACGAGTAGGTTCGTAAGAAGACTGTTAATAAGGGGTTATAAATACACATTTCTCGAATGTAAAAGAATTTTTTTGTCGGCACTTTCATACAAAATAGCGACTGTATTCAAAATAATCCAAAAAAAATTTTTTTTTGAAAAGGTTCCACTTTTGGAAACGTAATTAGAACATTTTTTAATCTGAAAACAAAAACCAAAGTTTTATTAAGCTCAAGATAAAAATACATAAGATGTCGTAAAATTTTTCCAAAATTTTGATTTTTAAAGAAATGGTGATGTTTTGAAAAAAAAAAAAATTTTTTTCGTGACCAAAAATTCATCGATAAACTGTTTATGATAGAAAATTAATTAATATTTCAAAAATCCCATATGTCATCTTATGTATTTTGATCTTAAGCTTGAAAGAAAATTTGGTTTTTGTTTCCAGGTCAAAAATTGTTCCAGTTATGTTTTCCAAAGTAGAGCCTTCTCAAAAAAAAAAGTTTTCTTGAATTATTTTGAGTACAACCGCTATTTTGTATGAAAGTGCCAATAAAAAAAATGCTTTCACATTCTAGAAATGTATATTCATAACCCCTTGCTAACAGTTCTCTTACCAACCAACTCCTTTCCCAACATTAAAATCAGGAAAAAAGGCTCATTTTTGAGAAAGCCAGAGTGTCGTTACCCCTCAATTTCTCATTTCCACCAATTTGAAAAAAAAAATATTCCAATATAAAATTTTGCAGACGTATTATTAAAAGTATGTACTCTTAAAATATATCGCAAAAAAAAAATTAATTATCTTGTACCTCCACTATCTTATTCCTCCTTAAACCCAACTAAAATTACATCGAATAATTTCTCATAAATCCCAATTCCTATTTACTCAATCACATTCACACATAAATCATATAGTTAAGTTAAGATAGATTTCTATCACATACATATATATTCGTATGTGTTTGTGTATGTAAAAAATTCTTAAAAAACACGTACCCGATTAAACATGCAGGTGACGTAGCATCATCTCCATAACTAGTCACTAGTGACATCCTAAGTCACTCTTGGTCTTTACCTCGTCGCTTCTACACTTTATATTCCATCTTACTCTTTTGCATCTTCTCTATATACTTTGTACACATATATGTATAGATATCTCGTATGATTTCACTCTTTACCCCGCCATACCTTTAACCTTTTCACGCGCGACTTTCCGATGCCTGTGTCACCCCCGATTTGCCTTCCGGCTGCTCACTTTGTGCAACTTTCAACTCTCTCAACTCAACCTTCCGAGAGACTTAGTGAAAGGCTTCTTCCACGAGAATAGAATTTCAATGCTTCTTCATCCTTCGTACTCTACCCTTATTCATCCGTACTTTCTCATTTTTATATATGTATATAATTTTATGTGAATAACAAAGCGATGAATGTGACATTTTCCAACTACCTCGTTTTTCGCATTTAATCGAGTATAAAAATGAAATTTTCATAAATAAACATGGTGATAATATATTCTTGATTGATGTATGATTTAATAAATCATGTGTGATATAATTATAAATAATATAATTCGTAATATTAATCGAGAAAGTTCGATCAAACTGGAAACAATTTTAAGGAGGGAGATACATATAGACCCGTGAATTTTAACTGATTTTGATTATTTTTTTTTATTTGTTTAATTGTTTATTTGTATACACAAATAAACCAATCAACAAATGTTTTTGAAGTTTGGCATTTCGTTTCTTTTACATCTTAAGCTGTTACTAACAATTTTTATTGTTTTTTTAATTTTAAAATGGCCGATATATAGAGTTGTTAATTAGCGTGACTTGTAGCTCCTGTTGTATTTGTTTGAAATGAAAAAACCAAAATTCTGAGTGTTTGTCAATATTGTAATTTCTAGATGAACCTAAAAAAATGAAAAAAGAAAAATTCACGCTTCCAAATATTTTATAAGAAAAATTTGAACTTTCAACCAAATTTTGCAACTGTTTTTGTCTCGAAAAAATTATTTTTTCAATAAATTTTCAAAAACAAATAGGTTCATCTAGAAAGTGATATCATTAAAAAGATGTGTGTAAAACTTCAACGCGATTGATAAATAACTTGTTAAATTATCAATCACGCCAATTTGAAAAATATAGTTTCGAGAAAAATGCATTTGAAAATTAGAAGAAAAAAATGACTTTTGAAAATATTATATGTATCTCCTCCATAAATAAAATCCTCTTTACTGAATGTATTTATATTTTTTTCTCTACCCTCCTTCCAAAATTATGACTGATTATTTCAAGCAACTTTCCATTCGTCACTTTGTGTACTAAAACAAATTAAATTCGATAAGCTTCAGCTCAAATAAAAGCCAAGACAATCAGATATGAAAAAGTTATTATTACTTTTCTCTAAAAATCGGATTTGCAATTGTATTAAATATCTTAATATTAAATGAATATATATGTCTATTCCAATATGAATTATATAATTTTGTCAGCGGTTAATACCAAAAGGATTTTCAAGTGAATTGCATAAGATGCGAACACTTTGCATTGCACTATTATCGCTTTCCTCAAATATTGAAGGTAATTAAAGTAAAGTAAACGGATATGAATGGGACTTTGAATGCTCACAATGATATCAGAGTGAGTTCTCCTTCACTTACATGTATATATAAATATGTATGTATATGTATAGATATGAATATAGTAAAGGTGAAGTTGCTTCTTCGACTTCCTATTCAGGACAATGCCCATTGTCTTGATAATATGGGTACGTTAGAAGGGTGTCGCGCAAATCTTGCAATTCTCTGACAAAAGCTTTAAGCTGGAAGGCAATGGTACCAACTGCAATTGCAAGTGTGCACATATAAGTACTGTATTTCGTATAGAATATACTGTAAAATAACCCGAGTCGAAATTTAAGTCCTACTTTGAACCTTACAATTGGCTTTTCGTGAGATTCTTCAGGAGCAAAGGAGGTTGTTTGGAAATATTTTAATGGGAAATACAACTCCTCCTCAACACCTCGAAGTAGTCACATATTGCCAAATCTTCCATTCTAAGGCGCAAAGAGGACCTAAAAATAAACCTACATAGATCCTTCAGATCCTAATTTTTTAACTGTCCTACTTTTGAGTGTAACAAATGCATTTGTGGAACAGCAAGAGGAAATGACGAAAAAAACGTCAATGATGAGAAGTGGATCATAAAAATTGGAGAACATGGAAAAAATAATAAGAATGAAAAAATATTCACAATTTAAATCATTGTTTTTATTACTACTCAATGATATTATTTTTACTTCTTCTCATATTTCAATTTATTATTTTTTTTTTTTCATCACTATCTGTCATGTGAATAATCCAAAATCTTTGCTGTATTAATAAAGTTTCACCATGTCTCTATTAGGGTGGGTCAAAAAAAAAAAACTTTTTTTTTTTTTGATCTTGCACAGAAATATTGGTTTCTGGGCACCTTTAGAGGATATTTACCAAGTATGAGCTCTTAATATTAATAGGAAGATCCTCCTCATCGTAGTTTTCCATTTTTCTTAAAGCTCATATTAAAAACAGCATATCTCATTATGAGTGAATTATTTAGCAAATTTTTGGTACATATTTTTAAAGGAAATCGAACGCTCTACAAAAAAAGTCTCTTATACTTTTTCTATAAATCTAACCATTTAGAAGATATTCGAGGTCAAAGTTTGACAAATTTTGAAAAATTTTTTTTTTTTTTCGTAATTTTGTAACTTACTGAAAAGTAATCATTATCAAATGGGAAATGCATATATTTATAGGAAATTGAGCGCTCTATAAAAAAAATCTCTTACACTTTTTTCATAGAGACAGCCATTCTAAAGATATTCAAACCCAAAGTTCCAAATGTATGAAATTTTGACTTTTTTGTTATTAAATTGATACGAATCACTTCATTGTTGTCTTGAAAATTATTTTTAATCGAAAAACTGATTTCAGTATGCTTGTATTTTTGTAAAACTGAAAAAAAAAAAACAAAAAAATACTCATATGTCAGACATATTTCTTTATTATTTTATTTACTGTGAAAATTGTTTGATAATTGCACGAGGTGTTGAGAGCTGATACTATTGAACATTATAGGAGTAAGAGGTCCTGCGGAGGTTCTGCCTCTTATTGTTAGTTTTTTAAAAAATAAAATAAGACCATCTTGTGTGCTAGGTATAAAGAGCACCAAAGTAGATTCAAATATCGATTTATATAGGATTTCGAGGTTCAATGTAGGAATGATAGGGCCGACGACGACAATAGGATGTCTATTCGACTACTTGGAGTACTTCAGAAGGACAAAAATTTCGACTCGGGAAAAGTTGAACTAAATAAGTGAATTTAGAATCCAAAAAAATTATTCCAAATTACTCCAAAAAATACAAAGTCAAAAATTTTACATATAAAAATCTTCTCAAATTTTGTGTTAATCGTTTCCAACGCTTGTTTTGTAACAAATTTCAACAAAATAATTTGCATTGGAAGAAAAGAATAATTTCGCATTTGACAATTAATATTTTATTCACTTGCAGATTTTTTTTAATTTCATTTTGTATATCAAATAAAAAAAATTATTGAATACTATTTGCATTTTTTATTTTATAATAAATTCCGAATAATGTTGTAAAAAAACCAATAAACTATTGAATCACGTAATTTTCTTCAAGGATGTATTAATTCTTTACATTAATGAATAATTTCTCAATTGCTAATAATGTTAATTATCCAAATAGGAAAACTTATCTTTTTAAATATTTCTAAATTTCTTTATGCATAAAACTTTAATTAAATTCTCAAACGACATGACGCGGACAGTTCTTAACTTGATTGTCCACCGTTCAAGATAACTTTATTCTACTATTATATATACATATGTATACTTTCGTGTATATATATAATCGTGAGGCGCTTTAGGGGGTCAAACGTTTTCTTTACTCTTCCTCACTCACTCCTACGAGTTCAGAAACTACTTTTCTCAATAGAAAAAGCCATTCGTGGCGACCCAAGCTCGGCAACAACCACAGTTTTCGTACTCTATGGAGGCAGATTTTTTTTATTTATTTTTTATTTTTTTTTTCAGTTGGACCTTTTTTATTTTCTCATTCTTTACTGAAGACCACTAACGAAATGGCTTTTACTTCAGCCACAAAGCAGAAACTTTTCATGATATCAGCAGAACCATAAGGTGTGTAATAAATTATTAAAAAAAAAAAATTAAATTATTAATGGTATATGGGATTGTAAAGTGAATTTGTATATATGTAGATATCTATATGTTATTAAATTATATGAATTTTATATTTATTTTTTAGTGAGAAATTATCTGAGTATTTTTCCTCGCGACGTTTTGATAATGAAATGAATTTTTTTTTTTACTACTTTTTTTCAAATTTGAAATAAAAATAAATCACTTTGGACGCTCTCTGTGCTTTTACTATTACCATAGTAATATAGTGACACAGGTGGAAATAACGTTGCCCAATGCAGGAGAGACAGGTAATTGTGAAAATGGTGGAGAGAAGCTTGATTAAATTTCTTCATGTCGTCATCACCAGTTTAATCATACGCCGTAAATCAGTTGAGTACATGCAAGACATGCGATTATTTGAATTCCTAATGTTCAAATATAGAAAAAAAAAAATTAATTGTAAGTGCACAGTGAGAAATTTTGTGTAAAAATTCAGTTAAAATTTGTGTTGAAATTTTTTTACATAAATTCAACATGAAAATGATGTTGTATTAAAACGTTATTCATGTGAATCGATTTGAGTCAAATGCTTTGTTAAATACTCACAATTAATTGAGAAATATGTTGAATTAATCATTTACTGAATTAGATAATAATTAGATAAAAAATTTTTTATGTAAAAAATAAAAATAAAAAACCAAAAATTTGGTTTTTTGAATTTTTAACATAAATTTTGAGGTTATATGAAAAAAGTGCAAATACAAAAGTTGTAGATCTTTTTATTACCTATAACTTTGCTCTATAACTTTTTTCCATAAGACTTGTAGTTTTGCCGGAAATCGGGATAAACCGTTTTTTACCCTTAAAAACTCACCCCTTTCCACTTCCGGACCTCAGATCGCCCGTAAATTATTTATCCTTTCATTTTTGTTATATTCTCTTCCTTTTCCAATGGATTTCATCCTACTATTATTTTTTTTCACTTCTTACCTATTTCAAAGGCTCACAAAATGAATTTTCTCTTCTAACACAAACACTTGCATGAAAATTATCATGAAAAAAATTCAACACAAATGCGGAGTGGACTTTTACACAAAATTTTCCACTGTGTCATTTTAATAAAATGAAAATTCAAAAAAGTTAAAATAAAAATTCAAATAGATTTAATATACTTTATTTGTCATTATTTTTTTCTCTTGAATTATAATCTCTTATACAACACTAATATTTTCAAACATACATATAGATATTTATATATATAAATATATGTATGTATATTACAGTCTTATGTCGGCGGTTATTCATGCTCGCATATTAAATATTTACATTGATTGAAAAAAGCGTCATGTCGAACAATTTTTTTTATCGAATTTTCTTCTCTTCTTTCACTCATGCATATATGTATTTATTTATTTATACATACATCCTCTTGCCATATTTATTTATCTGTTTATTTATCATAACTTATTCGCATTCTCTTCCATCGAACAATAAACAACGGAATTTAATCAAACAACATGATATATTGCGCGCACAAACATGCATTCCAAAATAATATACGAATGGGAAAATACGAGGGGATAATAATTAAACATTCAATTCAAATACAAAGTTCCGTCGACGCAGACAACAATTAATATTTACTTTCGGCACAAACATTCTTTAATATTTAATTTTATAATTATTATTAACATGATAAATACTCTTCGAAAAAATTTATAATTCATTTATTATTATTTAATTTTTTTATTATTTATTATTTTATTCTTCTCTTTTGGACATTAATTACTTTCTCAACTGAATTGTCATTCTTTATTTATTTTTTCATTATTTGTATTAAATGAGCCAACAGACATAGCTTAACTTTTTTTATTTATTTTTTTTTTTTCTCTGAATGAAATTAAAATATCGTTTTTGTAATGAAAATTGAATGAAAAATAGTGAAATTGTAATTATATATGTGAAAATGCATAAGAATATTCTAAACAATATTTTATTTTGCAAATAGTCATAACAGGAATTTTTTTTATTTTATTTTTGTTTTGTTTTGAAACAGTAATTGACTTTAATTACATATCTGGATTTATGCTACGCTGATGAATACTGTTGCATACTAACATTAAGCTATTGGCGAACGATGAAATTATATAGATAAACTTCCCACTTAATTACAAGCTTTTACGGAATAGAAATTTTAAAAGTGAATGAATGTGAGAAATAATTTGAGCTCAACTTCTATTTAAAAAATTATATTCATATATAATTTTTGTTATATGATCGTGATTGTTGATATTAATTGTTAAATTGATAAAAACTCTATGTAATTATTTTTAACTATATTATTCAGGCCATTTTATGAAAGATTTCCTATTAGTTATCATTAAGGGGTTGAATATCTCCTACGCTTTCAAAAATCAATATTTTTTTTAGATATATTCAAATAAATTCAATAAAATCAACATGAGACATTATTTATTTGTCTTGTAGATGAAAGAAGGAATTTTCATAAAATAATTTTCACGTTAATTCAGCGGTGTAAATTAATTTTTTTTTTTAACACAGTTGTCAAAATAATAGAAAAATTGTTTATTATTTTTTTTAAAGTCCTTTTTTTTCATTCCTTTGAAATCTTCGAGATTGCTTTCTCTATAAACTGTCGAACAATAAATAATATCCAATGATTATTGTAATGAATTTTTTTTCAATATACCCATGAAAAAATGAATTTAGTAAACTAATTTTTGTAGGCGCAGGAAATATAAAATTCCTTGAATTGTCTTTTTATTTTGCTGCATTATTTGTAAATAATTTATAACATCTATAATTAAAATCCAACACTACGATTTTTTAGATTGATCAATGGATCCAGCATTGGATGGTGAATAAAGACCTAATTTAAGCCCCAATTCTTTTGGTCTTCGTAACGTAGTTTTTACAGGAAATGGATAGAATTGTGATTTAGGACTTGGCGTCTCATTAAATGTCCCGGTATATAATTTATTACCTGTATCCAAAGGTCCTAATGTCATTGAAGCTTTTCGATAAGCAATAGAATCTAAAACTTCCGGATATTTTTGTAAATCAGGATCGTTGACAAATTCCGATGAAGTAACTGATGGAATTGATTCTGCTGCACCGGCAAATTCTAAATTTGGTGATAATTTTGCAGACGTATAACTGTTTTTGGTGCTTGCAGTAAATTCACGACCAACGAATTCATAATTCGGCGAATGAGAATGAATTTCTCGACGTAATGGCGCAATATAAGAAGATTCAACTTGATCATTTGTTAATTGATAATTTTTCTTTTCATAATCATTAGATGATAGTGACTTTGAATAAACGTAATCATCCGCTACCGGTGATTTGGAGACAAATTTTCTTGTATATAAATCAATACTTCTGCTGGAAGGATAATTCAAAGATGAAACTGTTGAATTGAAGGATTCTTCATCATTATCATTGGTCAAACGTTTGAGTGTTGTTGGCGATTCATTGGCATAATACGAAGCTCCACGATTCAAATTCGACAGTTCTGATTGGTAGGATTCAATTGGAAAACTATCATTCTGAATTTGTTGATCGGATAAATTTTTATCGTCGTATTTAATTCGGAATTCAAGATTTTCTTTTGTTAAAATTTTACGCTTCACCTCATGCTCGTAATTTCTTGATGTGCTTACTCCTACGTTCGTACGTTCATTGAATTCAATTTCATCTTGCAATGATGAAACTTGATATGAACGTGAAAATAAATTACTCGATGATGATGATATTTTTGGGGAAGTTGTTGATACTTGAAAATCGTACGGTTTGTATGCAACATGATGTGGACTTTTTAACGGAGATATTTGAAATGATTTTTCTGGCTCTGTTGAATATTCAATTGTGGATTGTTGCACGTGGGAAAATGATGTTGGCGATTTAGTTGTGTATACATTTGAAGATATCAATGTTTGTACTGCGTCGGACGAAGTTGTGAATGATGGGAAAACACGTGCTGTAGAAATTTTGTCCAATTTTTCCAATTCACGATAGATGTCGATGTCACTTTTAGGTGATAAATTTTCCAGCTCATATTTTATGGAATTGACATCAAAGTTTTGGGTAACATTACCGGTTTCTGTGTATTGTGGAAAGTTTTCTGTTTGAACGATAACGGGATCGTGAATGGAACCAAGATCGCTTTTTGTTTCAATTGAATCATTCGACGATTGGTAGGAGAAAACATTTGTTGATATACTAGACAGATCAAGTGCTTCAATTTCACTTGGATTTTGACTTAACGATCCCTGATCACGAGTACTTTGTTGACTGATTGGTGAAGTTTTGTGTTCGTAATTTGCCAATAGTTTAGAAAGTTCTTCATTTATTTGTTTGTCAATTAAAGCTTCTCGCGTATTCAAATAATCATCTTCTATCATTTCATCTACGTCCAATTGATGTCTGATGCCTTCACTCTCGTCAATTAAAGATAGTTTTGATAATTCGTCGTTTATTTTTGCATCAAATTCGGATCCACTGGTGATGGTCATTTGATCAAAATCCTTTAAATTTATTCGTGCCAATTCTTCATTTATTTCATGCTCATTCAAACCCATTTTTTCTAAAATTGGACTAAATATTTTTGATATCTCTTCATTAATAGGACTTATTGTTATCTCCTTTGACATTTCTTCTAAATCAGGAAGACATTTTTTTGCCTGGCATGTAAGAATTTTATGAAGTATTACCGAATTTTCTTGAATTATTTTTAATGCTCTATCACTACTACTTCTACGACCATTTTCACCAATTTTACGCGGTTTAACTTTCGTCCAAACACCGACTTTTGATTCATTATCATCATCTAACTCACCATTGTTCTTTTTTTGTGTATAATTCTTTAATATACTATCACTATTAGCGTCAATTTGAATTTTAGGCTCAACTATATAACTTTTTCGTCCATCTGCTGACACACTTATACTTGGAATGTCCAATCGATACTTTGAAAATTCACTCGCGGAATCACTAAAATTATCCTGACGTCGTGCTTCTAAGTTTTTCAAATCTTCCCAATCATATCCAGTTTTTCTTATCATAATTGTGTCGGCAATTTGTACTTTTGTCGTTGATTCAATTGAATTCGCCTCCAAATGACGTAAATCCGGTAGTATATCACTTGATCTTTTTTTGCTACTTAAAAAATCCTCGGATGAGGTTGATAATTTCATTTCACTAAAATGTTTGTCCAAACTACTGCAACTACGTTCGAATAATTTTGTTGAATCGCGGATTTTCGCGAACGAATAATTATCGTCATTTGTATCAACTATTTTACAAACACTCAAATTAGTTGGCAATCGATTGTCGTACTTTCCACGCGGCAAAGGTGATACAGTATCGCCCGTTTCCGACAAACGTTCTTGAATATCACTATTGAAAATAATTTTATCAATTTTACTAGGCAATTGTTCTCCATCAATACCACTAGCTAAATCCTTATCACTTTTCAATCGGGTTGATGATAAAGTCTCAGCGAGTTCTGTTTCAAATGGTCTGGCTGAATCATAATCATCATTACTTTTTTTAATTTTAATTATATCAACGGAAGGCGCTTTAAATACTTTTGGCATTTCTACAAAGGGATACGTAATAATATTTGTAGGCTCAGTAGATAATGTTATTTTTTCCAATGTATTATTATCATAATCCATGGTACTTGTTGGTTTTGTTAATGTACGATTAGGCGACGGTGATTTTTGATTTGGATTTGAAATTGGATAAAATGGCGAAGTTGCTAAACTTGCACTAACCGGGGATTCTGATATATTATCGTGTCCTATATAATTAGCAGTATATTTTATAGAATTGGCACTTATTGGTGATTGAAGTCCGGAACTAAATGACGTTTCAGAATTTTTAATTATTCCTGGACTGGTATTGTAAGAATCGCTTGAGCTACTAATCATTAATTTCAATGGGCTCATTAATTCTGATTTATTCTTCAATGAATCGGTACTAATTGGTGTGGATGGAGTAGATTTATCAAATGATCGTTTAGTAACATCTGATCGTGAATCTAATTTTGATCTTAATTGTCCGAAATCATTTGAATCCACTGACATTAATGTCAGTGTTTTCGATTCCGAACTTACGGATGAACATGCAGAATTATCTGCTGGTAATTTACACAATTCTGATGTCAATGGCGTATGTGGAGTTGTAGAAATGCTCGAAACTTTTGAATCCGGTCCCATTGTCTCACCAGAACTCGCAGATAAAGTGCTTTCTGGTGTTTTTGGACTTGGTATCGTTTTTCTTGAATGAACATTTGTTAAATTCCTTGAATTATAGTCCAATAATAATTCCGGTACATTTGATTTATACGTCATTATTTTTGTTTCAGTATTTAAATTTTCAGATTTTGTATTTAACGGTGTTAATTGATCAAACGGTACTTTTTTATCGGACAATTCGCTGATTTTTTTATCAATTGTAATCGGTGATATTGGAATATGACCAATTACATATGATTTCGAATTAAAAATTGTCTCAATGTTATTTAATTTCGTATTGTCGCTTTGTGAGACATATGAGTACGCTATCGTACTATCGAGTGTATTAGATCGAACAGAAATAGGAACTTTAGTATGTGATTTAGTTTCGATACCACTGGGAATATCCAACGATTGTGAAGAAGAATATTTAAATTCGATATCATCGTTAATTTTTGTACAATTTCCCAATGTATTTGTATTTTTTTCATCATCAATTACATTAGTTGGAATCGATTTATAATATTTTTCATTCGGAGAAAATGGAATTTCTTCTTCGGTACTTGAAACGATATAACTATCACTAAATAACGGTAATTGATTATCTGTATTTTCATTCAAATTCACCTCCAGTGCATTGTCGCTATCTACAAAATGTTTATCACCCAATCGTTGCTTTTCCAAATTTTCTTCACTGTCGCCAACTTCACGGAGGAAATTTTTTTTAATAAATGTCTCTGAATTATTCATCGGATCAATATCAATAAAATTCTCAGACGCTTTCGATGCTGAGTAGGCTTTCAGTAAATTACTGTCCTCGTCCGCGGACAATCGTCTTATTTGATCAGTTATTTCAGCGATAGATTCCGAAGTTCCGGCTTCAATAATACCTTCATCATCGTCTTTTTTACTTAATGATAATTCATTAGCAGATTTGCGCAACGATCGAGTTGATATATTGCCCGATAAAATTGGAGAATTGCTTTGATGTGAACTTTTTTCATCATCAGTTGCCATCACGTAATAATCAGATGTAGAAGTTAATTCTTCGCTGTCACTAAATCGATCCGGCTCGTCACAAAGCTCTGTTGATGTGCTGTCACTGTCACTATCTGCGCTCCCACGTCGTGACAATGACAATGTTGATGAATTAAGACTAATAGAAATATCCTCCAAGGATTTAATAGGCTCAGAATCGCCCTCGTCTGTCACTAGAACAAGAAAATAAATAAACATATCAAGAACTGTATAAAACAATTAAATCCCTGAACATTTGTATAGTTTTATTCATACTCACACAGCAACACTTTCTTATTTTTTTTTATTCAACTACACTATATGACAATATTCGATATACATCAGTGAGATGAGAATAATAATAAATAAAATCAAAAGCAGGTTGGGAAACTTGATATAACGTGGAAAATACAAAGTTATACAGATGTTAGCCCTGTTTGCCACACCTGCATCAATACTTTCCGACTTTAAT
This sequence comes from Microctonus aethiopoides, assembly GCA_030347275.1. NCBI lineage: Eukaryota > Metazoa > Arthropoda > Insecta > Hymenoptera > Braconidae > Microctonus > Microctonus aethiopoides. The sequence continues at coordinate 8,083,338 of JAQQBS010000001.1, forward strand.
ATTCGCGGGCATGACAAATCACTTGTTAATATTAACATTATCTACTTTATCGATATGCAGATGATAAAACAGATTGTACATGGAATAAGTACCGACTATCGGTAAAGCGACTCGAATGAATTTAATGATTGACATTACCGGCTGAGGATAAATGGGTTTACAACTATTCCAGCTGATATATGACAAGGTAAGTCAAATAGTTATGCCCAGACAGATGAAATAAATTCAAATAAATTTTAAACATAATGATTATTACCTGCAGGTTCATTTTTTGTTTCTTTAGATTTTTTTGTGTCTTTCCAATGCAATGTAACATCCTGTTTGTCACGTCGTATTTGATTTCTTGGACTGTAATTCAATGCAATTCGTGTTTTTGGTGGCATTGTTCCTAATGCTGCGCCTAATTTTCGTGTTTTAGCACTTACTAAAGCACTTTTGCCAACTAAAAGATGATTCATTGCTTGGGATGCTGACGATGAAACTATTGTTTGTCTCGCACACGCAGCTGTCAAAGATTAATTTATAATTAATATTTAAATGATATTAAATACGAATAAAATTATTATAACGATTTAAGAGCTCGTTTGCCTCGATTTTTACCAGAAAGAATTATATGAGCTTGTCGTTGTCGTTCACGTAATTTAACATATTGTTGTTTCAATGTGCTGATATCCAATGCGAGTTTGTCTTTATCACCAGTTGAATTAATTGTTTGTATTGTTCCACTTGTTAGTGAGCGACGGTCTATAATTATAAAATTATTTTTGTTTCATGTTTTCTTTTTTTTGTTTTTGTATTTTTAAGTAATGCAATTTTATAAATATGAAAGGTTCGAATTTATACACGAGTGGAAAAATTAAAGGGTCAAAAAAATTTGCGAAATTTTTCTTTCGTACTATTTACGGCTCCTGAAATTTTTTAACCACAAGATCTAAATACTAGAATCTCAGAGCTTCAAAATGCATTTTTTAAAAACTTGATACGACCATTTTTCACCGAAATACAACCTGTCAAAAAGCACGGAAAAATTTCGGAAATTTTTTTGACCCTTTAATTTTTTCCATTTGTGTAGATATAAAGAACATTTTGCAAAATATGAACCAAGATTTTTTTTTATTTTTTAATTTAAAATGTAAAACGGATTATTTTGTACATAGTAAAAAAATTTGTGTAAAAGTCCACAAAAAATTTGCTTTAATATTTTTTTTCACAATTTTCACTCAATATTTATGTTTTATCAACAAAAAATTCATTTTCTTTGGGAGACAAAAATTTAGTGTTATATTTAACATTAAATATTATTCATTTGATGCAAAATTATTTTTCTGCTGCAACATAAATTTTTGTTTTAAAATTCGATACAACATTTGCGTTAAAAACAGTTGACACAAATTTTTAATGGACTTTTATAGGAAATTTTTCACTATAGATCTATATAAAAAACCTTTTTTATCACGTTGTGGGACGTCAAACATTGCTGCAGCGACTGCTAATTTTTCATCGTCGTCTGTATCAGTGTCGTCATCATCGCTTAATCTTCTCGCCCACGGAGTAATATTATATCTGTGCTTTTCTCTCAATTCCGTAACTCCATTCAAAGGTCCCATATTCACAATCATCTAAAAATAAAGTATCAATTTATCATATAAATAAATCATTTAAAAATATATCATAAATTAAATATCTATCACAAAAGCAATAAATAATAATACATATTGGAAAATGTTTATTTGTTTGTTCAGTATTTTTCATCCCAGTGTTTGCATTATTGTTAAATAATTCTAAATGAATTTCTATAGCACAAATGAAAAACTATAAATTTCTAAATTTTTTTCATAAATAAATTCGTTAAAAAATACACTGTTAATGTTAATAAATAATTTTTTTTTAACGATATATTCTCTTTAAACTAGGATAAAAATAGTTGGCATTTCAGAATTTTTTTTATTATAAGAAAATCGATTTGAAAAATTTATCCTATTTTCTGTATATTTATTATTAAATAAACAGTAGAAAAAAAGCACTTTTAAATCTAGATCGTCTATTTTGAGGTGCGTCTCAGAATAATAATATTAATTCTCAATTCAAATTTCTTAAAGTCATTTTCGAAAGTCAATAAAAATATCCTGGAATCAAAAACAAGATAAAAAAATTTTTTTTAATTTATTAATTTATTATTTATTGCTACAGACTGTCGAATTTTTAATTTACTATTTTTTAATCCAACATTTTTATTATATTACATGATAAAAAGTGAGAATGAAAAATAATAACGTCACTACTCACCTTAATAAGATTATTTGTATCAGTAAATTCGAGCATTTCTCTAGTGAGAACTCCCATTATACTGTAAAACTCATCAGCTGAAGTTACCGACATTATACGACTAGAAATCCCAACAATTATTATAAAAAATGGCAGGTAATATCAAATTATCACTTATACATTAAACACAATGAAAAATTTTGTTTAAAGTCCACTAAAAATTTGCATTAAAATTTTTTTAACTCAAAAGTTATGTTAAATCAACATAATATTTATGTGATTTCGATTTAACACAAATATTTTGTTAAACACTCGCGAAAATTCAAAAAATGTATCGACACAAATTTTATTTACTTTAACAGAAAAAAATTAAGTTTTAAATTTAATAAAAAATAATATTAAATCTACGCAAAATTATATTTCTGCTTTAACTCAAATTCTTATGTTGAAATTTGATACAAAATTTGTATTAAGAACAGTCAACACAAATTTTCAGCCGACTTTTACACAAAAAATTTTTACTTTATAAATATTTCAAATAATAAACTATCGGAATACTCACTCAGAAATTCCCTCCCAAATTGCAAGGGCTGTTCGTAAAAGCACTTCATCACCCTCCAGAAAAATTAAATCCCAAACACGAAATACAGTATCCTGAGGTAAACAATGACAAAATAGCGTGAGAAACCACTGCATGGTGAAAACATTTGTTAACGGTGGCTCATAATTACTTCCTGCAAGAACATAAATCAATACCATATTTAAAATCACCAATAAAAAAAAAACCATATTAAAAAATTAAACCAAAAAAAAATACAATAAATTCAAAAACAAACATAAATAAATTTTCTAAACCTGCTGTTTTATCTTTTGTGTCACATTGAAGCACTTCCAAATGTCTCGATAATTTTGGTAACCTCATTCGTAATAAATCTCTAAACACAGCCATGTCAACGGACAAACCCCGTAAATTATCAGCAAAATATCCCTCAGGAAGAACGCCCTCAACAAGATAAATCATGACCTTGACCGCTGATGCCTCGGCACGATCCGTAACTTGAAGAACAAGCGCCGCCAGGACATTTAATCCTTGACAGTATCCAACTGATTTATTCCATCGTGCAAATCCTAGCAATACACGACGCAATACAGCTTGATTATCTCGTCCAGCTGCACCACAAAATAAGCTGCATCCAGTTCTGTGCAAGTCCTGAATTCAAAAAAAAAAAAAAAAAATTCACATCCTTAATTAAATAATTAATTATACACAAATATTAATCCTCCATCACGTTTTTGTACTTCATAATTTCCTTTCTTTCTATTTATTCAAACATTTCATTATATTTATCTCGTCTATCGCTCTTTAATTAAAATTCAAAGTATATATATATAAGTTTCTAATTGATAAAACTAATGAGCTATTTGACTTTGTCATGCGTTATATGAATATTTGTTGTTATTCTTTATCATTTATGTACTATGATAATATTTCCGTTTGTTTAGAAAAAAAAAGTGTCATAATTTGTATGAATAAATTTTTTTTTCTCATTGTATTTATTCTACTTTTTTTTCATTCTGTTAAATATTTCAACAATAATTCGTACAATAGATAATCTGATTAAAGAATTGAGCATGTCATTATATTTGCGTCTTAGGAAAAAAAAAATATTTATATTTTATATTCAAAAAAATTCTCAATAAATTGGATTCAATTTATTTTCGCCGGTTTAAATTCCAAAAAACTATTATTATTACTATTACTATTATTACTGTTGCTATTATTATTACTATTATTACTATTACTATTGTTATTACTATTATTACTATTACTATTATTACTATTATTACTATTACTATTGTTATTACTATTATTACTATTATTGCTATTACTATTGTTATTACTATTATTATTATTACTATTATTACTGTTGCTATTATTATTACTATTATTAGTATTACTATTATTACTATTACTATTGTTATTACTATTATTATTATTATTATTATTATTATTATTATTATTATTATTATTATTATTATTGTTGTTGTTGTTGTTGTTGTTGTTGTTGTTGTTGTTGTTGTTGTTGTTATCGATTCATTTATTTGTTTATTTGTTTTTTGTTTGTTTGTTTTTTTTTTTTTTTTTTTTTTTTTTAGGGAATGAAAGAAGAATAAGAAACGTGAAATAATAAGTATAAATAGAAAATGATTTGACAAAAGTTCAAAAATATTTTTTTTAAAACCATTCGATTTTTTTCAAAATTCTGATTAATTTTTTGCTACTTTATTTCACATTAATTTGGAAAAAGGAAAATTTAATCAACTACTCGAATGTTAATATTTCCAGAAACTCGTCGAATTTACGAAATTTTATTTTCAAAGCCTTTGAAAAATTGAAAACAAAAAAAAAAAAAACCCTTATTTCGAAAATGATAAACAAGAACGACGAATTTATAATATTTCATCCAAGACTATTTAATCTTGATAAAAATATTAACTCAATTTTTATTGGAATTAAAGTCGGGACTTTTTATTTTAAACGAGCCGATAAACAACTTATAATATTAATGATAGGTCGCTGAGAATATTAAGCGAAATTAATCGCTTGGGATGACATTAAACTCTAAGACTTATGCAAGCGTGTAACACAATTGCGCACAATAAAAGTGCATGGCACGAACATCAATATAATGAATATTGCGTAACGCAATGAAAATTTTTATAGATAGCTAAAAATAAATTGCAGTGAATGAAGTTGTTGGAATATTAAATTAAATAAAATATTGTGCGATAAACCAATTTTTTTTTTACGTCATTTCAAATATTTTGCCATACATATATTTATTAATTAATTGTATTGTAAAAGAATTCCAAGCTAGGAACAATATAAATAAATAAATAAATAACAAATAATAATAATAACAATAATAAAAAATATAGTTCGTAAAATAATTTTATTATAATATTTGCTATTTTATTAATCTGAAATTATCAATCCAAGATAATTTATATTAATTAGCTCGATATTAATTTTAATATCGATATCAATTACGAGGGTTAGTTATAAATATTTAGACGACAGTTGAAACAAGTTGAGACAATTTCTATTAGTATCATTATAGATTGTTTATATAATAAAAATGAAGTATCAAAAATAAAAGATTAATTAATAAATCTGCAACTTAGTCAATTTTCAAAATTTTTTTTTTATTTTTGTAGTTTTTTATTGATTAAAAATTAATTTTTTTTCTATTTCGATTCATATCATCAAAGCTTGGAATATTACGTCATGTTCAATATTGAGATTTATTATTATTATTATTATTATTATTTCAGGATGAAAATTATTTTGAAATCTATAAAAATTAAAATTAATATTTCACGAATAAACGTCATAATAAAAAAATTTGTTTTAATTTGTGTAATGAAACTAAAAAATTACTTTCAAAATAATAATATTTTTTGATATTGATAATAATTAATAATTGTACATAAATATTAGGGTGGACCAAATAAAACTTTGAATTTATTTTTCTTTTACTATAATGAAAATACTGTTCAAGGTGACCAAGAATGAGCGTGTGAAAAGAGGAGCTCTTAATTTTAATATTAAGAGGTGACGATGCGTGATTTTCGACTTCCCATTTGAATAACACGGGATTTTTTTTTTTTTTTTTTTGGATTTTTTTTGCGTTATAGCGAATTCTTATGTTGTAAAAGTTAATACATATTCTTATAGGAAATCAAGTGATCTACAAAAAAGGTCCTACATGATTTTTCGCTAAGTCAATTCGTTAAAAAGTTATTCGAGGTTAAAGTTCAACCTCAAATGACATATGATCACTTTCACAATTTTTTACACATTATCACAAAATAATGGTTCAACAACATAAAATATCATATTATTTGCGAGGTTCATTGAGTATTCTCTACTAAAACATTAACATTTTTACAAAATAAAAATTTTACGATTATTGATCAATAATTCCATTAAAATTATTTTTCAATGCTTTTTATTTGAAACGTGCAGAATAATATGAGTTTTTTTCTACAAATTTGTAGAATAAAAGCGAAAAAAGTTACGGAAAATACGATATTTAATGTTGTTGGGCCAATATTTTGTGATAACGTGTAAAAAATCGTGAAAGTGATCATATGTCATTTGAGGTTGAACTTTAACCTCGAATAACTTTTCAACGAGTTGACTT
>JAQQBS010000001.1:8090005-8100091 GCA_030347275.1 Microctonus aethiopoides
GGGAAATCGAAAATCACGCAACGTCACCTCTTAATATTAAAATTAAGAGCTCCTCTTTTCACACGCTCATTTTTTGGTCACCTCAAACAGTATTTTCATTATAGTAAAAGAAAAAAAAATTCAAAGTTTCATTTGGCCCACCCTAATAAATATATTTCCTGTAATGAATTATAAAATGCAGATGAATATTACATAAATTTTTTTTCGATTCATCATCGGTAAAATCAATAAACATTCGATATTAATTTTCAATATTCAAATTTGAATTAACAAAATATCTGTAATATCTGGAAATTAACAGTTACAAATTGTAATGAAATTATCAAATAGTATTTTCCGTTGAATTTATAATTAACTTATTGCCTATTTCACTCTACTCGATTTTCTATTTCCTCTTAGAAAATTTCGTGTTAATAATTGACAATTAATTAAGTTTAAATGAGAATATTTATACGAAAAAATAAATTGACGTAGCGAAAAAATATTTGAAATGGATTTTATGATTATTAATATTATTGAATAGTATTATATTATTATAGTATTTATATGATTATATTTAAAGGAAGTTTCGACTTATTGAAGATTTTTTTTTAAGGAGATTTTAATATACGTAAAATATCTCACCTTAACTATTTGTATTCCAAGCTCTTCGTCGTCTGGATTGGTCCACTCGTTGAAGCACAGCTTTTCTGCTTGCTTCCAATCTACTCCACGTTGCTCCAAGTGACGTTCTGCCAACGTCAGCCACAACTACTCAAGTGGAATATCAATATTAATTAGTGATAATAAGCTTAGGAAAAAATATTCTCGACTACTTCATGATTTATTTATGTTTAATCATAAAATTTTTTATTTGTTTTTTTAAGTCGAGAATATTTATAGAGAATTCAACATGATGAAAGTGAATAAATAAAAAAAGTGTACTCATTAATGAACATTAGAAATTTTTTTTATTTTAATTAAAATTTGAAATTTGATTAGTTAAAATTTAAAAATAAAAATTTTTCTATTTAATAATTTGTTAATTATTTAGATAATTAAATTAATAATATTTGTGGGAAGCACAAAATGTCAAAGCCTCATTGAATATTACAAGTTTTAACAAATAACTGTGACGTATTTGTTGTTACTAAATTAAAAATTTAGTAGAAGTTTTCAATAAAAATTTATCAATTGATTTCTTGAATTGAATTATATTTATTTATCAATTGTTTGAAATTAAGAGCCAGGATTAATTAATCTATGAATAATATTTTATTTTATCGTTCAGTATTGAAATTATGAATTTTTTACTTATTCAAAAATTTTAGTTTTTTTTTTGATTTTGCAAACATTTCTCAAAAATGAAATTTACACGATAAATATTTTTTTATTTCTCATCAATAAGAACGTTATTTAATTTTATTTGATTCGCACTTTGTATTTGTAATGATTCAACTGATAATTCAATTAATAATAAATTTTTACCCGTTTTCGAAATTCCGGTGGAATTCCACCTGGCAATCTTGCAACCATTTTCATTGCATCGAGCCATTGTATAAATCCACTTTCACCTGGTTGTGGTGTCAAACTAAACCGCATTTTCGTGTCTTCACCTGTATGAATATTAATAAAAAATATATATAAATAAAGAAATAATTATAAAATCAATAAATTTTCACAAACGCCCAACTAATAAAAAAAAATCACATTAAATGACGTAACAATTCAGCTTCATCTATTGAAATAATCTTTGAATTTTTTTTATCCTCAAAAAAAAAAAAAAAAATATATCTAATTTTAATATTTGTTCATTTGTTTATTTCATAATATTGTTCATTAAACGCAAAATTTCAAAAATAAACTAATTACTTTAGCTAAAAAAAGTTCATTTGCATAAAATAAAATTTCCTCTCTACTAAAATAATGAAAATTAAAAAGAACAATGTAAAATTAAAAAAACGCTCAAACAATTGGAATAATTCAAAAAATAATTAATCATTAAATTATTAAAGTACGACACATAAAATAACAATTTTTCTTTTTACATACAAATTAATTATTCAGAAAAAACTCCGAATAACGGTCAAATATATTTTTTTCGGAAATGTTCGTTACAAAAAGCGACTTCCATTTTTTCAAAAAATAATAATAGTAATAATAATAATGAAATAATAATCATAATGTGTCACTAATAAACAAATGATTATTTTTAGAAGTGGCCGTTACTAAGAGGTGTTGAATAATAAATTTTTTACTGTTCGTTTAAATTATTCCAGAATAAAATTATTTTATTTATTCACTCAGGAAAAATTTGGATAATTTTATGACAAGACGAAAATCATCTCATGCGATAAATAACGAGGCGGAAAAAGCTTTTAATGTAAGGTCAACTCAGCAATTTGTTTTACACGGCTCATTTGTACTTTGCGACACGAGTCGACAACGCTGCTAAGAACAATAAGCGACGCCCACTTTTTTTATTTCTTCAAATATTTTTTTTTTATTTTTTTTTTCCTCTCCTATCCTTACATGCCCTTTTACCACTATTTTTCCGCTCAAGTGTCATCAACAAACTGTTTTATTTTATAAATAAAATGCCTGTTTTTGTACAAAAAATAAATTTATTAATAAACAAAAAATGTCAAGTGCTGTCACTTGACATTTTTTGTTTATTTATTTATTTATTTATTTATTTTGTGCATATTGTTGATACGGTCGTATCAAGTTTCTTAAAAAAGCATTCTGAAGCTCTGAGATTATAGTTTTTAGATTATGTGGTTAAAAAAATTTTGGAAGCCATGGTTATTACATAATCTTGAAAAATATCACGAGAAAAAAAAAATTCGCAAATTTTGTTTTTCCTTTTTTTGAGCCAACAAATTTGGAAAATTTTTTTTAGCTAAGCCATTATTTGGATTAGATACCTTGTTTATCCAGTTTCATTTCTTTCTTTTTTAAACTTCGATACAACCATTTTTCACTGAAATACAGCCTGTCAAAAAACACGGAAAAATTTCGGAAATTTTTTTGACCCTTTAATTTTTTCCTCTAGAGTATAAATTTCTTAAATAAATTAACAAAATGAGGGAAAATATATGTTTAAATGCTTTATTCAAATTGATTTAATCAATAAAAATTGTTATTTGTTTTGGAATAAAAAATAAATTCATGTTGTCGATTTATTACTCCTAGAATCTTTTTTTTTTTAACGGAATTTAAATAATTATAAATTAACCTAACTAATTAGCTTGTTCAAACTATATTATTTTTTTATATCAAATCATTTTTACTTTTGTTGATGTATAGGAAAATTTATTAGATTTTATTTATAGAATGAGAGAGAATAAATATTTATTAAGAGAAAAAAATATTCTCTTGATTCATTTTCATTTTTGTATTAAAAATTTTGTAAAAAACATTTTAACACAAATTTTTGATAGACTTCTACACAATATTTTTCACTTTGTAACAATTTTTAATTGCTCTAATTAATAAGAATTATTATTTGTTTTGACACCAAGAATAAATTCATTTCGTCGATTTATTACTCCTAAAGCAATTTTTCTTTTAACGAAATTTAAATAATTATGAATCAATCTAACTAATCATCTTATTCAAACTATATTATTTATTCATCTCAAATCATTGTCAATTTTATCAATTCATATATAAATTCCTAAAATGAATTCACAAAATAAAAAAAAATAAATATTTATCACAAAAAAAAAATTATCTAGATCTAACCAAACTTTTAAGTAAAAATAATTCCAACACAAATTTCAAATTGACTTTCAAACAAAATTCTCTACTATGTAAAAATATTCATAAAAACATCAAAATAAATTAATAAACAAACACAATTCATAAATAATAAGAACAAATAAATGTCTTCAAACTTGCTTCAAATCCAACCCAACAATAAACAATAATCTCTTTCTCTTTGTTCATTATTATATTCTTACATAAATCAACATGAAAACAATTTCCATTAAATTCACCTCATTCTTTCTCTTTTGTTTCCATTTACGTCACACGAAAGAATACATATCCACAACAAAACCATAATATTTCTCTTCCATTGAATCTCTTCTTCATCCTTTTTTCATATTACTCAGAAACACATAAAAAAAAAACACAATAATAAAATGTTCCATTTCCAAAACACAAAAAAAAAGTATAATAAATATATTTTTTTTTCTACATAATATCTAAAACAAATTTTCCCATCAATCTAAATATTTCCAACATCAATCATTCTCCTCATCACATCAAAAATAATATTAATAATAATTCATCAACAAAACCAATAAATTTTTCAATAATTCCATCAAAATCAGTAATAAAAATACAAAAAAAAATTCTTCAAATTCAATTATAAACATAAAATTCCATGCATCACCTTCATCATCATCGTCATCCTGATATTTAGCACCACCAGCAGCATTCGCAGCACCAGATGCGATGCTCTTAAGAGAGTTAAAAAATCCGCTCATCCTCCAATTAAAATCGTCTCTCCCTTCATCTTCATCCCTTAACTCTCCATTGTAAATTCATCAATTCTACTAATATTTACCCAACAACTCCATCCCATTTTCATCCCTCAAAAAATAAAAAAAAGTTCATTCACATATCACAATATTTATCAACCACTTTTTAACAATCCTATAACTTAATTATTCACTAACAATAAAATTAATTTTAATTCTCCATAAAAATTAATTCACTAATATTCCCCCATCATCATGACAGTTTAAATAATTTAAACAATTAATTTCCAAATATATTCATTATATTATAAACATAAAAAAATTTTTTTAACGATTGATAAACTTTTTTATTTTAATTATTTATCAAATAAATAAAGTGAAGGAATTAAATGTGTTGTTGATATTTTCCTTTACTGCACTGAGATTTGGATAAAGAATGGATACTTTATGTACATATGTACATAAATTTGTACATATATACCAAACACTGATAATATTCTCAGCTGTCGCACGCGACATTATCATCCTGGCCTTCGTGACATGCTCTACTCTTGTTCTCTTTCACTCAGTATATCGTTTTATTTATAAACAATTTCCTTTCACTCGTTTATTCACCAGTTTTGACTTTTAAATTGTAGAACGAATTGAATTGTCCGAGTCCATGAAGATAATCTAGTTAAATAATTTCACAGTGTGATAATTTTAAATCACTTCCTTTGTAAATTGTTTTTTTTTTTCGTTTAAAAATTTAAATAAATTCTCTATTTAATTTCCCACTTATAAATATTCAATAACAATTTTAAATATTCACATCATCACTTGAAGCATTCCATTTTGATAATAATTATCACTGACACATTTTATAAATTAGTAGTAACAATACTGTTTAGTCAGACGTGTTTATTACAGAAAGTAAAAATTAATATTAAATATTTTTCAATTTTTTTTTTCATTCTGTTATCGTGGAATTAAATTATTGTCGTATTTTTCAATGGATTCATCGAGAATTAATTGATATAGACGATCACTGCAGTAACATTTTTATTTATTATTCACAAAACGTTCAGAAAATTCCAATAATTTTTTCGAACTATGTTGATGATAAAAACGAAATGATTAAAGAAAATTATTATTAAAAATACAGATGATTATAAATATACACAAATGAATATAATTCGAGCAACTCAGTGTGCAATCAGAATGTGCCAGGTGTACGTGACAGTCGCGTCAAGTCAGCTGAGAGCTCAGAATGAAAGGAAAAAAAAAATGAAATAAAATAAAATATAGGGTGGAGAAGAAGAGAGTATGCACGACAACTAAGACAGCAATAACGTAGAATAAATGCGCATGCGCATAGCATTCCCCACCGTTGCACAAATGTATAAAGTATATACAAAGAGGGTGGCATTCCCCTAGAAACTATCCCCCCAACACTTTGCTTAGTCCTTGAAAGCCCTTGGTCTACCCTGGCCTCTATATTACCTATATTCATGTGTATACGTCACACGTTGCGCCTGCGCACATTGAAATTATTTTGTTCAGTTGGTAAACCTTTCATTTACAAACTTCGATTATATATTAATAACTTGAATACAGTTTTTTTATCATTCAATTCATTTTATTCCAAGTGGAATAAAATTTTCGAGATGAGTAAAACACAAATAATTCATTTGGCAAAAACCCCCCAATAGCGGTCGGGCGTGGCCGCTATTGAGAGGTGATGCTGAATGAATAAAAATACCTAGTGCGGACAATATTGTCCCTTTTTTGGGGGGTGGCCGCTATTGGGAGGGGTGGTATTATGACTGGCCGTTATTGAGAGGGGATTCAGAATACACAGGCATCTCCCAAACTGTTGATAACGGTCCGTTTTTTATCGTGGCCGCTATTGGGAGGGGTGGTATTATGACTGGCCGTTATTGAGAGGGGATTCAGAATGCACGGTTATCGCCCAAATAGTTGATAATGGCAGATTTTAGGGCGGCCGTTTTTGAGGTGGCCGTTATTGGGAGGTGGCCGCTATTGAGAGGGTATTAGGAATACATGGATATCGCCCAGACAAGTGATAATGTCGACATTTTTCTACAGTGGCCGCTATTGAGAGGTGACCGTTAATAGAGTTTCTACTGTGAATTAATTTATTTGAATAAATTTATTTGGATATTTTTGAATTGTAAAAAAAATTTTTGTGAATATCTACTGAAAATTTGTGTTGATGGTTCTTAACGTAAATTTTGTGTATCGAATTCTGAATCAGCAATTTGTGTTAAAAAGTATATTGAAATTTTTGACGAATTAAAAGAGAATTGATGAATTTGTGTATTTACTTTTGAAATAATGTTGCAACAATTCTGGACATGCGTATTGTGAATGTTTAAAACGATGCAATAATTATTGATCAATGCAGTGCACTTGAAGTAGACTTAGTTTATCCTCATATCGCGTGTTAACTAGCGTATCAGAAATTGAATGAGTTGTAGAGGGCGGGAGGAGAGAAAGGAGGAGGTCAAGTTGATTTTTTTATAATTATTTGAGAGTATTTGAACAGTTTGGAATACACTTTGTTGAAAAGTTTTTAGATAAAGGAAAAAATGACAGAAGAAATGAAGAAAGTAATTAGATTTTTGGAATTAATAATAAAAAATAAATTGGAAGGTTCAAACATAACAAAAATATATTTTGTATATAATGACATTTCTTTTTTTTTTAAATGAGAAATGAAAATGTTATTTGGTATTAATTAATTTTTATAGTTGAAGTAGAAAATGAAAATGAGGGGAAAATTCGGTTTTCTATCTGAATAATTTTTTTGAAGAAAAATAAATTATGTAATCGAATAAATAAATAAATAAATGAATTATGAAACGACAATTTGTTGTAATTGTTGATTAAAAATATTAGAATTTGCATGAAATGATTAAAAATTGATTTGAAATTTATTTTAATGTGATGGAAAAATTTTTTAGTATCAAAAAATTAAATAAACAAATAAAATTGTAAATTTCAAATATACAATTTAGGGTCTATATTGAAACAGTATCAAATACTCTACAAAATTATTAAAAAGTGAAACATCGCTTATCTCGTAGTAAATTTCGTTTTTCAAACTGCAAAAAAAATTTTATTTATTTAAGATTAATTTATTCAATTTCGAAATTATTATTTTATTTATCAGTAAATTTAGTTCTTCTTTCCTAATTTATATTCACAAACCGAACGAAATTTTTTTTCAATTGATCCAAATTTATTTCTATTAAACAAATATTTATATTTTATTTTTATTTCTCCAGTGTTTTCTCTTAATTATTCAACAGTAAAAAAAACACAAATAAAATAAAGATTCGAATAAAAACTTCACACTGCAGAAATTTTTTTTTATTCTCTATCTCAAAGTATCGAAAGATGTGAATAAAATTTATTAAATTAGTTATTTATTTATTTATTTTGCATTATTTATTTTTCTTGACGTGAAAGAGATTGGAATTGTTAAATAAACTGAAGCGATAAAAATACAACCCGGGCGGTGTCACCTGCAATGCAGAGGCCATTGATCCAAAAAATGTTCAGAGGAAATAAAAAAATTTTCATTTTCTTTAGAAGGCTGAAGTAAATTGAAAAATATTAAATATTCCGTCGGAATTTCCCGAATATTTTCCATCATCAAAATAAATATTTATACTTACATCAATAAATAAATATTTGATCTGATTCATCAAAAAAATTCATTCGTTTTAAATTTTAATCCAATAAAAAAAAATTTCCAAAAAATCAATTTTGTGTATTAAATTTAAATTATGATATAAATAATTTATATAAATATAATCACAAAACGAATTTTCACTCAACTTGGTCAGTATATGATCCATAAATTATAATGAAAATAAATAAACAAAAACACAATTTTTAATTTGAAAAAAAAAAAAAAAATTTCAATTTTCAATTCGAATAATAAAAAAAAATATTTTCTCGAATAAATCTGATAATTGATTATTTCCAATTTTTTGAACTTTTTTTAAGCAAAGAAACTGAAATAATATAAAAGCCCCAGTACTTGCTCATTTTAAAAAAACTTTCAAAATTTAATTAATCCATCAAACGTAAAATTTTTTTATTTATAACAATTACTAAATAATAATAAAAATAATAATATTAATTTTATATAAAATAAACAAACTGAAAATAATTTAATTTATTTCAACGTAGAAATAATTTTTTTAATTGTATTAATTTTTATTACTATATTTTTGTTTTTACATAAAAATTGTAAAAATGCATTTAATTGTAAAAATTAATCGAGTACTGGAGCTTTTACGTTGAAAGATTTATTTCTTTACCAAAAGAAGTGAGTTTGGTACAGATTTTTTTTTTTTCTTTCATTTGCTAAATGGGAACACTCTTTTAGAAAAAAAAAAAATAAATGTGAACATTGAAAAGTTTCGCGGAAATACTTTACTCTCTCACATCCATACTTCT
This sequence comes from Microctonus aethiopoides, assembly GCA_030347275.1. Taxonomy (NCBI): domain Eukaryota; kingdom Metazoa; phylum Arthropoda; class Insecta; order Hymenoptera; family Braconidae; genus Microctonus; species Microctonus aethiopoides. The sequence continues at coordinate 8,098,948 of JAQQBS010000001.1, forward strand.
TTTGTTGCTGTATGCCTGAAGATGAGCGGTGATTACGTCGTACTGTCTGTCACGTTTTGTAAGAAGATAATCCCTTCGGCGCAATTGGCGAATGAGTAATCCACCAGCATGATTGATATGAGTTTGAAGAGTTTCCAATACGACTGACAATTCATTTTTGCCTGGAGTTGAAAGAAAACTATTGTAAAATAATATTTATAATTATTTTTGGAGTGAAATAAAAATAGTGAAATAATTCATCATTTTTGTACGGTTAATAATTTACACAGTACAATATTTTTCTGTTTTGAAAGTCCATTTGAGGAATTAATATTCAAATTGATAGATGCAAAAATGATTTGATAACAATAAATAATATTGTTTAATTCGTTTTCGTGTTGAAAAAAAATTATTTTAGAAGTTATTTTATTGAAAATTTTATTAAAATTGTTTTAGAATTTATTTTTGGTGTTTAAACAAAGTATAATTGTTATTAATTAAATGAATTTGAATGAAGTAATTGAAATTATTACAAGGCGAATAATTTTGTGTAAAACTTCAGTAAAAATTTATAGTAAGATTTTTTTTAACAAAATTTTTACTCAAAAATTAGGTTGAATCAAGACAATATTTTTTGTTTTTAATAAATATTTTTCCTCATTTTTTTAATCCTTTTAAATAATTTATATATGAATTAATAAAAGTAAAAATGTTTTTATATTATTAAATACTATAGTTTGAATTAGCTGATTAGTTAAGTTGATTTATAATTATTCAAATTGTGTTAAAAAAAAAATTTGCTTTAAAACAAATAATTGTTATTGATTAAATAAATTCAAATAAAGCAATTAAGTCACGTGTCCGATTTTCAAAAAATTGATATTTTTTTTTTGCATATTTTCAAAGTTTAATAAGTTGAAAACGTACGCGCCATGAATAGATGATTAATGTAAGTATAAATTTTCAATGAAAATTTTTTTTCCAAACTTTGAACGCGTTTTTCTCGAAACTACTTTTTTTCCGTCGGCCCGGATGATTCAAAAAAAACTTTTCAACGGATCGGTCTGAAATTTCAACACAAGGTTCAACACATCAATGGCTCTGTCCGGTACCAGAATTAGATTTTTTTATCAATTATTTTTTTTTATTTGTTTTTAAAATTAAT
>JAQQBS010000001.1:8100283-8121442 GCA_030347275.1 Microctonus aethiopoides
AGTAATAATCTTTTGGAAATTTTGATTTCAGATGATTACAAAAAGAGTAGTCAGGGGGGCCAGCCACCTACTTTTTTTCGAGAGGCCTTCTTTAAGACACCAAAATGGCGTTAATAATTTTTTTTTTATTCAACAAAAATTTTTTTGTATTTTTTAATATGTAAATAATAACATATAATTTTTATAAAAAGATTGAATTTCATTTTCCGCAAAAAAAAAATTCTTCGAAAACCTTCAAATTTTAGGCTCGGACTCGAGACTACCCCCTTAAAATTGTTACACAATAAAAAATTTTGTTTAAAAGTTCACTAAAAATTTTTGTCAAAATTTTTTTTACACAATTTTTCCTCAAAAGTTAAGTTAAATCAATACAATATTTATGTAATTTTAATCCAACACAAATATTATGTTAAACACTCGCAAAATATTATTAATTCAAAATTTTCATTCAAAACTTAACATAAAAGTTGAATGAAAAACAGTTGACAAAAATTTTCAGTAGAATTTTACACCAAATTTTTTACTGTGTAGTTATTTTTTGCAACTAATTGATTTCAACTGTTCATTTAATAATACACAAATCCAATGAAAAATTTCAAAAATTTTCTTTTAATAATACTTTTTGTATCATATCTTCGTGAGTTTAAAATGATAAAAAAAATTTATTTTTCCACCCGAATTTGACTAAAAAATTTCCTAAAAACTCTACTAATTTTTCCTCATTTTTTTTTCCTATTTTTCACTTCAATAATGTAATAAATATTCCGCAACAAAAACAAATTTCCAATCTTACATTTAAATTGTAGACGAGTTCTCTGAAGATAACGATGTTTCAAATGAGGTCGAAATGAAGAAACAGTAGATTCACTTTCAGAACGTTCAAATTCACTTTTTGAACATCGATAAATATCCGACAACAATTGATCAACCAATGAAGATATAACAACTCCTTCATGAGATTCTCTCACCACTGGTAACGGATAAATCTATAAAAATTCATCCATTACGTATAATAATAATTAAATAATTAATTAATTAATCAATTAATTATCATAATTCATCCAAAATGAACCAAATAAAAAATTATTAAATACCTTTTGTTTTTTCACGAAATCATCTTTAATATTACACTGCTGATGATCACCAAATTTTTTATCTTTATTATTACTTGTTAATATAATTCCACGTTTAAACAATACAGGTGAATAATTTTCACGTTGTTTATTTCGATTCTTTGTCATTAATTTATTAATTGCCATAAAATCCGGTGTGTCGATTGTACATTTTGTTAAATTTTGGTTTCTTTGAACACGATGAACCTTTGGAATTTGCCAATTATTCACAGTACATTTTTTTTTTGGTATTTGCTGAGTAATAATAACATCACCAAATAGCTTTTCATTTTCTATCGTGTAACATTTCATTTTGTAGTTCATATTGTAATTAATCTCACAAATTGCCATGAGGATTAATGATTTTTTTTTTCCACTGAATTTATTCTTGTTAACCTTTTTTGGTTTTTTTTTTTTTTTAATTTTTTTGAAGTGAATTAAAATTGATTGATTAATTTTTACTTGAATGAATGAAAATTATTTCTGTCGACACTTTTCATTTCGAATTCATTTTTATTTATATTTATTTATTATTATTTTTTTTTTTTCAATGTTTGAATAAAAATTCATTATAACAAATAATTTAACGAATAATCATTCGTTGAAATACTTATTTGTTTATATTTGTTTATTAAAGTCAACGTGGAAGAATTAAATTTTTGTTTAGTCGTTGAACAATTTGGACATTTGCACAAATAATTTTGCAGTTGGTTCATTAAAATTATTGTGCAAATAATTTTTTATTGAGTAGTAGAAATTGTTTAAGATTTAAATATCCACGTGGAATAAGATGAACAAATTTTTTTATAATATAAATCTAGAAATAATAAAAAAAGCACGAAGAAAATAATTCAATTGTGAATAATAATTTTTCTCATCAATACAAATTCAAAATAACATAAAGGTTAGATTCACAAAATGTCAGGTCTTTCTATTATAATAAAAAAAAAAAAAAAAGAAAGTTATTTATAATTCAATTTTATTCATAAAATCATTGAACTTTTATTAATTATTATTTCAATCTGTTTAAAAAATAAAAAATAAATATATTTCTAAATATTTTTCAACTGAAAATCATTTCAAAATTAGAAAAAAAAATAATTGAATTAAATAATTAATTAAATTGAATTAAATAAATTAAATTGATTAAAAAAAAATCAAATCAATAAAATCAACTTGAGAAAATTAATTTTTTTTTTGTTAATTTCCTGAAGTAAATAAATATTTCTGCACTAATAAATTATTTCATTGACAATAAGATAGAGTGAATTTGTATAAATAAAAAATTATAAAAGAAAAAAAAATAGTTTATTAAACTTATAATAATTTTTATTTATCATACTTTAAATAACTATTTAATAACTAACGATATTCTCACGATAGCTGTTAATTGAAATGAAAATAATAATACATACGCAAAATAATTAACCACCCACGTACTCTAAGTCGTCATTGATAAAACATACTATATCAAATTATACATATATGCATATCTATTTTATTTTTGCCTTGACCTTTTCTCAATTTTCTCTATAATTTAATTTCACGTACAGAAAATCACCTCGTTCATCATTATTACACTCATTATTACTAAACCCACATTAATAAAACATTAATAACAATTAATAACAACTAAAAAAAAAAATATCAATCCCAACATTAAATAATAATTCATAATAAAAATTTATTAATTACCCAAAATTTCACTCGTCAACTAAAAATAAAAATTAATTCAATTATTTTCTATTTTTCACTTTTAATATAATTATTAATATTACTATGAATATTTTTTTTATTTACTTTACACGTTAACAATAGCAAAATTTATGTTGTATTTTACTTCAAAGTGCACTTTTATTTGAGTTTTATTATCACACAACACTTAATTCCTGAATGCTATCCAGACCACAGCTGGGAAGTGACAACGATAATAATACATTTTATTATTGTGCCTTGGACTTAGAGGCACAATGATAAGGTAAGAATTGTGAGAGGGGATATAGAAAAAAGAGGTTGAGCTTAAAAGCGTATACAACTGACAATTTTATACATGGGGAATATATTACAAATGGTAATCAGTAATAACAAACATACACACACATATTTACAGAAAAACCTCTCAATAGCGGCCACCAAAATTTATAAAGGGATCGTTATAAAAAGTGATTTTTATTAAGAAAAAAAAACAATTTTATAAAAAAATTTATGGGTATTTAAAAATGACCGCTATTGAGAGGGTGACCGTTATTGGGAGGTGTCTGATATAAAAAAAATTCTGGGCATTTAAAAAATGAACGCTATTGACAAGCTGGCGACTATTGAGAGGTTGACCGCTATTGAGAGGTGGTCGTTATTGGGGAGTTTTATATTAATGTGAATTATTTTATTTGTTTGAGAGATTTTTTTTTCGTCAATATTGAAAAAAGCAAATTGAAAAATTGTTTACTGGATCTAGTGGATAGTTGAGGTATACAGGTGTGTTTGTCATATTGGAAAAAAAAAAAGGAAAATAGCTCAATGACCTCTTCTCTGTTAACACAAAGCCAAAGGAGGTGAGGAGAACCCGTATCTAATATTTTCCATTTAGCTTCGTTGGAACGATAACAAAAATATATTTATGTTGTCACCTATTTATTATGCGAAACATAAATAAGTTTTATTTATTGATGGTCAGAAAAAATTCACACAGAATAATTAGTGATAGATTATAATTTATTTTTCACCAGTTCTTTATTTTATTCACCCTCTTTGTGGATAGTTTTTGAATGGGAATAAAAAATATTATGAAAATTAAATAATTAAAAATGTCGTAACATGAATTTGATTGGAAGAATTAATAATACATAAAATTGTAAAATTGTAGATTGTTTTGTATGTTAATACTTTACGCTTTTTTTTTTTTCCATCAAAATTATAACATGTTGCGGCGAATTTTGTAATATCAATTTATTTAGTTACTAATATAATGCAATGACACTTGAACAAATATAAATTTGTAAAATTATTGAAATAAGGTGAATTATAAATAAATCTGTTGGCAAGAAATAAACACAAATTATTTAATTGTGGTTAGCTGAAATTTATTAATTTTTATCTTTTTTAAAATTTTTTTTTTAATTTTTAGGAAACTATATATGATGTCATCTGTATTTCAACACTTGAAACATCATAACGAATGAATAAATTACCATTAAATGATAACAATTATCAACTGCAGATAACTCTCCATTCTGCAGAAAAAACGTCGATACATATTTTGTAAAAATTTTATACAGATTCCTCTATTATCATACTCACATGATAATGTAGTTAACAAATTAAGTTATCTATTGATGGTTTAAATTCGAAATTCCTTTTCTTCCGACGAATTTACTATGCAGATTTCTACATTATCATGCTCATATGATAACAAAATTTAATAAACTAAATTATCCATCGATGAATTCATATAAATTAATAAATAAATATTTTCCCACTCCCATAATTTGAAAAATCAAAATCTGAATAAAGTACTTATATGAAATTAAAATATTCTCATCATACAAACAAATGATCTAAAATTAATTATTTTCACAATCAACCAAATTAAATTTCCATTAATTTAATTTTCATTATTCACTCATAAATATTTTTTACCAATTACAAAACTATTTTTAATCAATCTCAAATTTATATTCATCTCATTAATTGTCATTTTTTTCACAAAACCAATTTTTTTTTTCCAATAAAAATTTTTTCTTCAATCCGTTGTCATGACAACAAAACAAATAAATATTCATCCTTGAAATTACCACGATTGTTACGTAATTACTATTCATATTCATCTCGCATATTTATCACACGTAATAAAATAAATTCTCGATAAAAATAAAAATATTATCATATTGTTTATTGGCGAAAAAAAAAAATTCTCAAGTGGAACTGAAATATTCTTGTTTTATTTATTAAAAACAAGATGGAACACGTCAATGGCGATGTTTATCGATTACAAGGACCACGTACTGATGATATTTATCGTACTTCGAATCTTCCAGAAAGATTTATGTATCCCAGTAAGTATTTCCTTGCCCACAATAATTATAAACAATATAAAAAAAAAATATTATCGATATCACATTCGTTATGCTTGTAAAATTTACGATTGCTCATGAACTCGTTCATTTGCATATTAATGAAGCATAACGTACAATGCACTCGCCAGTTGTTATCTTAAATATTTTTATAATTAATAATAGATTTATAAATATAATATCGATATATATTAAATATCTGCATAAATACAATTGTGCTAAAAAATAATATCGTCATTTATAATAAATATATAATTAGCATCACCTATAAATAATAATAAATAATAATAATTGAATTTATTTATCAACATAATGTTGTGTTATTAAATAAAAAATTATTCATTTTTATTCGATAATTTATTATCGACTTTTTATCGAATTTTATTTTTTTTTTTTATTTTTATTTATCAATTATAATAAAATGCAAATGAAGAATTTATATTTGTATATATATTAATATTGCTCTTTATTTAAATAAACTATATTGCTGGTGATATCTTATACATAACTGATATCACAATAAAAAAAATGTTTTAGTTATTTGCAGACGTTGAATTGTTATTCAGTCAAAGACTCTCTCTCTGTGTTTCTCACGACATTCTGCAGAGTTTTTCGAGTGTGAATAGTTATTTCTTGCAATAATTTTTTTTTATTGTGATGGATTTTTTCATGAAAAAAATTCATTTAATATTATTTATTATTTTCCTCGATATTATTTTATTAGAAATTGTTTTAACAAACGACACAATTGATTGTCATGTTTATAATCATCTTTATGTTTGTATGGACAGTGGTGCAATTAGAAATATTGTTTTTGAAGATATAAATGCAGTGCAAACAATTGATGATGTTGAATTACATTTAGAAAATTTGGATATTACAAAATTAATGGAACGATCATTTAATGATGTTAAAAATACAACAGCACTTTATCTTTCGGATAATAAATTAACAATAATTGCTCGATATTCATTTTATTCACTTGATCAATTGAATTATCTTGACTTGAAAAATAATATGATAAATATTATTGAAGATGGAACTTTTACAAGATTAAATAATTTAGAAACACTTTTACTTGATGGTAATTTTATTTGTAAACTTGGCCCAGCTATTTGGAAAGGTTTAAATAATCTTCATGAACTATATGCAACTAATAATACAATTGTTATGAAAAAAAATATGTTTAAAGGACTTAGACAATTGGAAACACTTGCATTGGACTCTAATGAAATAAATGAAATTCCATTGGGTACTTTTAATGGTATTCCACACATTGATTTACTTTATATGTCCAAAAATGCTATTAATAATTTACATCAAGATACTTTTCGTGGATTAACAAAACTTAATGAATTAGATTTATCAAAAAATCATTTAAATAATCTTCCAAGTGGAATTTTTCGTAATATGAAATATTTAAATTCACTTTGGTTGAATGAAAATTTAATTCACAGTCTTCAAGCAAATATATTTGATGGATTGGATAATTTATCATTTTTATTTCTCAGTGCAAATAAAATTGAATTTATTGACATGACAGTATTTGCATATATGAAAAATGTTTCAGTTGAACCAGGTTTTATAATTGATGGTACTTTAATAAATAATTTAACATCTGTACATGGAACATTTCATTGTGAAAGTGCAGGAAATCAGGAGCCATATAATTGTGAAGAAATATAAATTGTAATTATTTTAAAAAAAAAAAATTTTTTTTTTTTTTTTTGGTAATAATTTAATTTATTTTTAATTGAATAAAATTATTAATTATTTTATCATGGGGTTTTATTTATTATTTGATGATTGGCATTGTTATTGGTTGCTTTTCAGTGGGGTATAAATAAATATTAATAGAATTTTATTTTTTATTTTCATGGTGATTTTTGCTGATTTATTTTCATGGATTTTTTTTTTTGTCTTTTGTGCAGGAATATTCAAAGGTTACCGACAGGAAAATTCTTCAATGCCACATCCGTGTTATCGTAGCACATCTATGGATTATGGATGGTACAGTCCCACAATTCATACAGTACCAACGTGCTTTTATCCACGTACTGGAAATTTTACAACGACTCTCAGTCGTGCTGGAATGTACAGAAATTGTTCTCTCAATACCGAGCTTGACAAATCATTGTATTAATTAATATTTGAATCAATTTTATAATTTGAATGTACTGGAAAAAAAAATTGTGTTATTGAAAGTCTATTGAAAAATTTGTGTCAACTGTTTTTGATAGAAATTTTTGAATCAAATTTTTATATAATTTGGATTGAAGGAGGAAAATTATTTTGTGTTGAATGAAAAATTTTTTTCTGCCAAGCTGAATATTATTTTCGAATTTTTATGGAAGTTTGATTGAATTTTTGTGTTGAATTGAATCACGTGAATATTGTTTTAATAAAATTTCTTATTATATGGAAACAAAACTTTTGATACAAATTTTTTATTGGACTTTTTTTACGAAATTTTGTGAAAATTCATTTGGGTTTTTATTATTTGGAATTAATGCTTGTGGGATTTTTCATGTGAGGAGTGGATTATATGTATGAGCAATATGAACAATAAACAAGTAAATTAAATAATTAATTGGTTGGTTCAAAGGAAATTGAAATTAAACTTGAAAGAATTTTTTATTTTTTACTTTAGTGAAAATGATTAGTAAATTTTTTGAAAAATCGAATGAATTTATAACATATTGAAAAATATAAATTGATTGAATTTAATGAATTTATTTGATTTATTGTTTGATATTGAATGAAAAAATTTGTTGTATTAATTAAATAATTTACTGAAATAATTAAAGAATTATAAAATTGTTGTCTTGTAATAATAAGTTACTCTTTTCTTTATCTTGTTCTCAAAATGAGTTGCAAATAACGAAAACAATAAATAGAAAACGAAAATAAAACCAGAACAATTTTTAAATTTCTCAGCTTTTTTTTCAAAAATTAACACTAACACTAACTTAATTCATTATAATAAACTCAATTGTTTGAAGCCACCTTTTTTTATCTCGTTTTCAAAATAATTTTCAAATAACGAAAACAATAATAGAAAAAAATAAAACGAAATAAGAATTTTTGAATTTTTGAGCATTTTTTTTCCAAAAAATAGTACTAAGCACAACTTAATTCATTATTATAAATTCAATTGTTTGAAGTAACTCTTTTCTTACCTCGTTCTCAAAATAACTTCCATGTAAAGAAGATTACAACAATTTTTGAATTTATAACCATTTTTTTTTTCAAAAAATACTACTAACAACAACTTAATTCATGATAATAAATTTAATTGTTTCAAGTGACATCACTTTTATCTCGTTCTCAGAGACACTTTCGAATAACAAATACAATAAAAACAAAAAAAAAATAAATCGAAAACAATTTTGAATTTTTCACCATTTTTTTTTTCAAAAAATACAACTAACAATAACTTAATTCATTATAAAAAATTCAATTATTTGAAGCAACCTTTTTTTCATCTCATTCTCAAAATAATTTTCAAATAACGAAAACAATAAAAACAAAAAAAAAATAAAACAAAAACAAATTTTAAATTTCTCAGCATTTTTTTTCAAAAAATACCACTAACAATAATTCAATTCATGATAATAAATTTAATTGTCTGAAATAACATCACTGTTATCTCATTTTTATGACCACTTTCGAATAACAAAAACAATAAAAAAAAAAACAAAAATAAAACGAAAACAAATTTTGAATTTCTCACCATTTTTTTTTTTTTTTTTTTCAAAAAATACCACTAACAACAATTCATTTCATTATAATAAATTCAATTGTGTAAAGTAACTTTTTTTTCATCTCGTTTTCAAAATAACTTTCAAACAACAAAAAAAAATTAAACAAAATAAAAAATGGTACCAAAATAATTTTCAAATTTCTCTCCATTTTTTTCCATAAATCACCACTAACAATAAATAATAAAAAAAAAAGACGAAATTTAATTCAGACTCATTATAATTGTTGCGACCCCATTTGCTTTTTAATTTACTTTGTTACATATTACCTTACATCATACGTACATAATAATATTAACCATCATTTAACAGATCATCTAAATATAACACATGCAAATACATATATAAATATATATACATATATTAATATTCATTATACATATACATATATATATTTATATATACATAATACTTTATGTCATTAATTTATATCACTCATTGTCTCCATTTTCGCATTGGGGTTCAAATAATTATTCAAAATGTTTGCAGATATTTTTTTTATTGCTTACTGGCGACACGAGCACTTTTTTTATTTATTCATTTATTCATCATATTTACGTATTATTTATCAATACCCACATATATATATTTGTAAATTAATGAATATTTTTATAACTATTTCCATGTACTAATGGACAATATATTTTGAATAATAAGTAATAATTATAATTGTACTTATTATTAAATGATTATTTTTTTTCCTTTATGTTTATTGATTTTATTTTATAACGATATTTTCATTATTATTAAATGGCGATTGTATTAATTATATATTTTATAACAACAGCCGGGAATATTGTATTTTTATTGAATAATAAACAAACAAAAAATAACATACATATTAATTAAATTTATTATTCCAATTTTATTATTTTTAATACTAATATTATTATTTCTACATTTTATATGGAATCTTTGTGTTGTTATTTTTTTACTCAACAATATTTTTTTTTAATATTTAGTCAAGGTTTATAGTAATATTAAAATGATACTTGATGAATATTTCATGTATTTTTTTTTTTTTTTTTTTTTGAGAATGAGATTGCGAATGAGATGACAAAAAATATTTGTTTATAAATTATGAAATTGTTGAGAGAGCCGAAGCGCAATTTATTAATTATTAATAATAATAAAGTTTGCTTTAACGTTGAATTCGACTCGAGCTCTCTAAACTTATAAATTCAAACACAAACACAAATGTTTTATTTATTTATATATTCAATAATTTTTTGCTTTTTTTAATAATTATTTATCATCTCATCAACAATTTTGTGCACTAATAATATACAATCGCGGTATATATATTAATGTATTTGTTCATCTACGAGGACCTGGTAATGCGCTTTAATTTGGCAAGGCAACTGTTAATTAATAATAATAAATAATAAATAATAAATAATAAATAATAAATAATAAATAATAAAAAACATTTTTCTTTTTTTTTTTTTATATGTATATTTAAAATTAAGAGTGTGCCTTAAATGAGTTATTTCTCATTAGCCGAGTTTCCAGGCGATTCGCAGATATTTTAACGTTGATTTATTTATTTTTTTATTTTCTTATTTTTCGATGATTTTTTTCAACTCGCGAAAGCGTATTAAAATTTTTCTCATTCCCAAGGCCATATATGAATGGGATACATGAATATTTATAGAATAATTAATGCACTACATATGTCTAAGTACAGATTTCACTTAACATTTATTTATATGCACATATATATGTATTAGGGTGCTTCGTTTGAAGCGACTATATTTTTTTCTTTGCTCAACTGACGAAATATTATTCTAAACTTTCAAAAAAAAAAATTTCCATCAAAATAAAGTTCTTAATTTTAATATTATAATTACTTGATGAAGCCGATTTTTGCTCAAATTTCATAGTTTTTTCGTTTTTTCTTGAAAACTATCAAGTCTACGGCAAAAGTATATAGGACCTTTGTTGTAGGAAATTCAATTTTCTACAAAATAGTCTTCTGAACAAAAACCGTAGAATCGATAGTTTTCGAGAAAAATTCAATTAAACGTAAGAAAATTTGAACCATTTATACTTTGAATTCGTCCTCTATAAATTGCATGATATTATTTTAATATGGATTTTTCTCAAAAACTATTAACTCTACGGTTTTTAGTCAAGAAAACTATTCTGTAGGAAATTTAATTTCCTACAAAAAAGATATCATTGACTTTTGCTGTAAAGTTGATAATTTCCGTGAAAAATCCAATTAAACAAATGGAAATTAGAACTATTTCACCTTGAATTTGGCCTCTATGAATTGCATGATATTATTTCAATTGGATTTTTCTCAAAAACTATCAACTCTACGGTTTTTATTCAAGAAAACTATTTTATGAAAAATTTAATTTCCTACAAAAAAGGTTTCATTATATTTTACTGTAAAGACGATAGTTTTTGAGAAAAATCGAAAAAACTTTTAAATTCGAGCACAAATCAGCTTTAACATTTTTTATCAGTGGGGCAGTTTACAAAACATACTTCAGTAATAGACACTATTAAAGATTATATATTTCTGTACAATTTCTGCTAAGAACCAATGAAATAGCACAAAATACCGCGAAGCTATGCATAAATGAAAAAAAAATTAAGATTCAAGAGCTCATCTTTGATGAGATTTTTTTTTTTTTCAATGTTTGAAGTAATATTCCGTCAGTTGAGCAAAGAAAAAAAAATCGTCGTCTCAAACGAAGCACCCTAATACATATATATATAATACGTATATAAATAAATGAATATATATCTATGTATATATTTATAAATATATGTTTTAGTGTGATGTATTTATAATATTGTACTACACTTTTTTTTTTTTTTTTCATTTTTTCATTTTATTTATTTTTTTTTTCAATGATATTTTTATTTATTCTTATTTAATTAAGACTTAATTACTAATTTAAGAGTTATTCCAAACTCTGATAATTGTTAATTATAATGATGACAGATAGAACTCGCATTTTAGTATGATTTAATCTTTCGCCCACTTAATTTAATTATTTTTTCGGTTTTTATTCTATTTTATTATTTTTGCTTTTTCGCTTTCATTTTTTTAATATTGTTTATTTGTTTCATTTGTATATTCTGTGTTTAAGATGAATTTTTTTTTTTTAATTAAGTAAGATTTGGTGCTTATATTAGTGTGATATTATTATTAATTTTATAAATATTCGTTTACATTCCACAATTGTTTTTAACTGCATTATACGCATCGCGAATAAATTATAATAGCGTAATTTTTTTCAAATTTCATACATTTATTTTTATTAATTTTTTTTTTTGTGTATTTATTTTATTTTTATTTTGTTGTTATGGGAACAAATATTAATTTGCATCACGATTATTAATTGGAACGTCGTTGACATTATTATATTTTATCTTGTAATTTAGTCTTTTCCTTTCCGTTTTAGATATAAAATTCTTACAATTGAAATTCAAATTATTTATTTATTTTTTCTTTATTTCATATAATTTTATTTTACGTTCTTTGTATTAATTAATTGCCCAAACGACGTTCCACAAAGTGAATTCGTTGTTATTTTCTCGATCAATTAATCCGATAAACTGACAATATAAAGAAAAAATATTTCAATTAAAAATTATTCAACTATTGAAATTAATTTGTCATCGTATACTCGTCGCGATAGCAACAATAACAATATTCTAATTATTTATATTCGTTCACGATCTTTCTCACCATCGATCTCAAGTGCAAAAAAAAAAAAAAAAAAAAAAAAAAAAAAAAAAAACAACAAATTCACATTGAAAATAAAACTGATCCAATAAACAAAAGAAAAAAACACTCAATCATAATATAAATTTTTTTTTTATATTTATCGCATTGTAATTAAACATAATTATTTATTAATTAATATATCCCATTAAACAACAAATGAACAAGATAAACAATGATTCAAAGTTTAAATATAATTATTTGGATCAGAATTGAATTTATATTTTATTACTAAATAAGTTAAAATTTAATAATTTTTTCACTTCTGTTTTAATTCGTTCCTTCTTTCAAATTTCTATTCACTTTAAACAACCACACGTAGCTAATAGTTTATAAACACTGACATATATTGGATATGATAATTAATGTGCATGTGGTATTATACAGATTTATACCATTGCCAATCATGTCGTTATCATAACATTATACATGAATGTACGTTTATGTGGCTAGCACGCTTTTGAAATCAAGAAGGTAACGTATGGATAATTAGACGTATTTAAAACACGTCTATTCATGCCCTACAGTTACTATATTAAATGTTTTATTTTTATTTTTCTATTTTTTTTTATCATCATTAATTTTTTATTTATGTATTAGAGTTTATCAAGATAATTAATGTTAAGAGCAACCACGAGTAAACATATTTTTTATTTTTTTTTATTTTTATGATTTGATGGAATAAATAAGTGAATAAAATTTTCTAATTCATATACGGTTTATTATACAACCGAGATGTAATTTAATGATGTGAATTGTTATTCACAAATATTTTATTTTCCGCTATGAAATATCGAATTTTTTTTTTTTTGTATTATATCATTATTATTGATTATTTATTTAATTAGTTAATTATTTAATTATTCGTTTATTCATTCATTGATTCATTTTATTTTCTAACTATTATGACGAAAGATGAAGATGATATTTATATTTTTTTTTCTTTTATTTATTTATTTATTTATTTATTTATTTATTTATTTATTAACATGTTTCCAACGCTCAAAATCTAAATCTAATTTGCTAATTACCCAGTCTGTGATATTTTTGTTTTTTTTTTTTTTTTTTTTTTTTTTTTTTTTTTTGCAAGCTAGGAGTGAATACAACACTTTAAGTGTGGGAAAATTAGTAACAATAGCTTGGAAAAATTCATCGTGCTGTAGATAAAAATACGCGGAAAATATTTTTCGCGTTGCGACGATTTTTCTACAGCACAAATAAAAATTTTTTTTAATTTTGTTATTTTTTCTATCGGTTTTTGCCACTTGGATGCTCATGCTTACACCGTTGAATAGGAAAAAAAAATGAAAAACTACGGAAAATGTGCGGAAAAATATTTTTCCGACTTTTTTTTTTTTTTTTTTTTTTTTTTTTGATTTTCGTAAATAATTTTTATGAACATTATACGTGTTGAAAAAATTGTAAATATTCACATTGGAGTCGCGACATGTATAAAAATCCACTTATAACTGCTGATGATACATTGCTAATACTTTTTTTTTTTTTTTTTCATTTTTTATGAAGTGAAAATGGAAAAAAAAATTAACAAATTAAGAGGAATTATTAAAAATTATTGATGAGTCTCATTATTAATTATACATACTTGAATATACAACACACACGCACGCACACACATGCACATACTTATTTCAAGTGCAAACTTAACGCAATTGATTGCTCAACATAACGATTTTGGTGTATTTATTTATATTTCTTTCATTATTTCATTTTATTATTGGTAACAGTAAAATTATGTACTAATCATATTTTATTATCTAAATTGATAATATTTCATAACTTTTAGCCGTGGGTTTTCGTCTGATTAACGATAAAACAAATGAAGATATACCACTAAATAAAAAAAAAATATTATTCATTGATTAAATTCGATTAAAATAATGTGATGTATTATTTTATTTATTTCTTCTCCTTTCAAAATTTTTTTGTTGTAAATTGTTCGATGGGATTTTAGCTCATCTGATAATACAATATATATCAATATAAAACAAAATAATTATTAATAAAAAAATTAACTGTTAATATAATATATTAATATTAATAATAAATATTTTTTTTTCAGAGTGAAATTGAAAATAAAAATAAAAATTTTATCATGCAACTTTGCAGATTAATTGAGTGATTAATTACTGCGAATTTCGTGTGTAACATTTATTTACTATTCGGTGTTTTATTTGTTTATTTTTTTGTTCGATTTTTTTTTTTTTTGCATTTTGCGATGGTTTTTTTTTTTTTTGCTCGAATTCTATCAAAATTCTCACCACTTGTCTGCATCACAGGTCTCTGTGTGCTAATTTTCTACAGTGCCTAGTGCTTTAAAACACCCCTGAGATAATTATTTTTTTGGTAAAAATTTTTTTATTTTAATTAACAAAGACTGCGCAGATATTAAATCAAACTTTTCGCCAATTTATTTTTCTCATCATTTCAATTTAATTTTTGATTATAAATTATTTTATTGTTTATCATATTTTTTCCATCGATTAATTTTTTTTTGTTGCATTCAAGGTAATAAAATGAATAATAAATTCAGATGAATTGTCCTTAAATTTAAATGATTTTTAAATTCTTATTATTCTTTGAATAAAAAATTTATAAATTAAAATAATTTGATAAAATAAAAAAAATTCATTCTGCTTTTAGCGCAGTTTTTTTATTTATCAACAATCTGCGAATGTATAAATAAGTAACACAAGAATACATTTGCCATTAAGTGCAAGCTTATAATCTTTTTTCATTGTATTAACATACTCAAGTCAATGCGAAAAAAATCCAATTGCAAATTCATTCATTGAATTTAAAAATGTAAAATTTCCGAACCAATTCTCTCATTATTTTTTTCTATCTCCTCATTTGTCTGTTCCATTATTATACTCTTGTTTGAATATATTCTCATCCATACAACATATATTCGTGTAAATTTATTCAGAAAAGTTGAATAAAAATAAATTGTATGAATACAAATGAGCTTTATTTATTTCTCATACTGTAAATAAATCCTGCACTTAATCTTTGAGTTTTTACAATCGATGTTAATTTTAGTTTGATGCGTCAGTCTTGTTAAACACAGTGAAAAATTTCGTGTAAAAGTCCACCAAAAATCTGTATCAATTAACTATTTTCAAAGCAAATTTTTTATCAAATTCTAAACGCAGAAAAATAATTCTGCATTGAAAAAATAATATTTTATATTAAATCTAATTAAATATTGACGTTGACTTGACAAAATTTTTGAGTAAGAAAAATTTCAACTCAAATTTCCAGTGGAATTTTACACAAAATTTTTGACTGTTGTAAAGTTGTAAGAATCGAATGGTGGAATTTACATTTCGCCAAATATTCCAGCAAATGTTTTTCTTAAATTTTTCATTGTGTCTTCTGAGTCTTCACCCGTTGGCGGTGCTTGGGATTGACTTCCTTGACGATGAAATGGTACTCGAGACGGTGGTAATGGTGGTGGCTCATCTGAACGACGAACAGTTGTTGTATTGCTCACTGTGCTCGATTGCGAAGCTGTAAATAAATGAATAAAAATAAAAAACATGAAATTTTATATGTTGAAAATTAAATTTATAATATAAAAGCAAAAAAAAAAAACTAAAATTTGTTCTATTGATTTTGAGACTTTGAAAATTGTTGAATCAATAAATTAAAACTACTGAATGATTAATTCAAAGTTTTGAATTTATTGAATATTAATTAGGTTAAAATTAAAATTTTTTTTTATTTTTTGATTTAAGGGGGACTATTTTTTTGTAGCACCATTTTTTCAGGTGTTTATATTAAAATATAGAATTTTTTTATTGTAAAGTAGAATTTTTTGATTTGAGAAAATCAATAAACAAAATAATTTTTTTTTGACAGAAAAATTTGGTATTTTCAAAAAATGAAAAATGTTCATATTAAAATTTTTTTTTCCGGAAAAACAAATAGACATATTGCTCTGCGAGTTTTTTAGAATTTTTATTCAAGTTATGACATATAAAAAACAATTTTTGTATTTTTCAAAAAATCAAAATAGCGACTGTCGCTATTGTTCAAAATTGGCTGTACGCCCACCCTGCTAATTCGAAACTAGAATTTCACGAACCATTTTAATGAGAACCTTTGAACTTAAGTAAAATTTTTTTTAATAAAAAAAAATTCTCGATTCAAAACAGAATTTTCTTGAATCAAGAAAAACATTCTTGACTCAACAAAAATTTTCTTGAGTCAAGGAAAACATTTTTGATTCAAAACAGAATTTTTCTTGAATCAAAAAATATATTTTTGACTGAACAAAAATTTTCTTGAGTCAAGAAAAACATTTTTTATTCAAAACAGAATTTTTCTTGAATCAAGAAAAACATTCTTGACTCAACAAAAATTTTCTTGAGTCAAAAAATATATTTTTGACTCGACAAAAATTTTCTTGAGTCAAGTAAAACATTTTTGATTCAAAACAGAATTTTTCTTGAATCAAGAAAAATATTCTTGACTCAACAAAAATTTTCTTGAGTCAAGAAAAATATTTTTGACTCAACAAAAATTTTTTTTTTACTCAAATTCATTTTCTTGAATCAATCAACAATATTTTCGATAGAGAATTTTCTTCATTCAACAATTTTTTCATTTATTTCAACTTGATTTTATCATTTTTCATCATAAATAATTTTTTCCCTCAATGCGAAGTTACACTTTAAATCATCTCAGTATAATTCACCACCCAGAAGTAGGAAAATGCTATGCAATTACCGAGAAATAATAGCACAGACACGCCCACGTTCGATGAACGTTGCTTCAGGGTGAATATTCAACCCTTCTATCGCTCTTTCGTTCCAACTCATCTAAATGTCATCAGATATCTCTCTCACCGATAGCTGATAGTTCAATAAGCTATTACGTCGCTATCGGCGACCTCGCTCACATCAATTTCACCATCGTTAATCAACTAGCTCCATTCAAACGTAGTATTTTAACCTTTATCATAAATATTTTATATCAATTAATAATCGCTTATAATTAAATATAATTTATTAATCAAAGTTGATCGATACCATATTTTTAATCAAACTAAAATAAAAATATTAGATAATCTTTCAGGATTTTTTTTTATTTTTTCAAATTAAAATATTTGGTAAAAAGTATTTGTTTTGACAGAGTATGTTTGTTATTATTTAAACAATGAATTTGGTAATTTTAACGGTGTAATTGTTGATAAATAAATAAAAGAAAATTCAGTGACTTTAATTTTTTGTTTTTAATATTTACATAAGTTCAATAATAATCAATTGATTTTAATGAATTAAAGTGGATTGTTTTTGTAATTAATTTTTTTTTGCTCGGATTGGGGTTATTGTCGTAGAACGATATTTTTGATTTCTTAATGCTTTTATAAATTGAGTAAAAATAGTCGAAAGTTGTATTTTTTGTTTTTCCGATCACAATTTTATTTTAAATGTCTATTTTTTAATTATCTTTATTTCAGCGATGATGACGTCCTTCCCAGGTAGAATTGTTTTTTTTTTCTGTCACTTCAGCTGTTTACCGGGGCAATTATCACAGAAAATAATGACCGGATGAGATATTTTTTCGCAGAGTCACTTGACAAAAAAAAATCACGAAAAACATGAAAACACTTCCAATCATAAATTGTCTCATTAGCGTCACGTTATTTCTTACAATTATCATCATTTTTCTATACAAAGTCGGTAAAATTATTGTCGAAATATCAATAAAAAAACCCATCAAAATAAAAAACCCAAAAAAAAAAATTTCAAACCTAAAATAAAAAAATTCCCAATTTCCAGAAGTTAATTAAAAATATCCCTTCAAATCCCGATGTATAATATTTTCACAAAAAACTCCGAGTAGCGGCCATGAAGTTTCTTTTGAAAAAATCAGCATCATAAAAAGCAGCAGTTTAAAAAAAAAAAATTCGGAGCATTTATAAATGACCGCTATTGAGAGGTTGTCGCTAATAGAGTTTTTTCTATATAAGCGATTCATCTTGAAAAAATATCCATTATAAAGAACGACTATTATTTAAAAAAAAAATTCCGAAGCATTTAGAAGCTGGCCGTTATTGAGAGGTGGCCGCTAACGGAGTTTTTGCTATATAAACAACAATTGACGTTCAAAAATGTCTGTCGAATGAAAGATCTATATAAAAAATTTTTTTCGGAACATTTAAAGGGTGACCGCTATTGGGAGGTGACCGCTAACAGAGTTTTTGCTGTATAAACAACAATTGACCTTGAAAAAATGTCTGTCAAATGATGCAACTTTAAAAAAAAAATTTCCGGAGCATTTAGACGCTGACCGCTATTGAGAGGTGGCCGCTAACAGAGTTTTTTCAGTATAAACAACAATTGACCTTAAATAAATATCTGTCAAATGAGACAAGTGTAAAAAAAAATTTCTGGAGCATTTACAAGCTGACCGCTATTGGGAGGTGACCGCTAATGGAGTTTTTGCTGTATAAACAATCAACCTTGAAAAACTGTCTGTCAAATGAAACAACTGTAACAAAAATTTTTTTCGAAGCATTCGGAAAGCGACCGTTATTAAGAGGTGGCCGTTAATTGACTTCTTACAGTAAAAACGATTGAATATATTTTATTTATTAATAATAGCAATATGAATTATATAATAAAAGTGTTTATAATTTTCTAAGAAATATTTATACACATTTGTTACAAGGATGTCAAAAGGTGAATATTAATATAAATAATTCAACCGCTTTTACATATTATTAATATGATTTAAGTGTATTACCTTGAGAATCACGTCGTTGTACTGGTTGATGATGGGTGTCAGCAGTTGTAATTTCACCAGGGAGTACAGAGGTCGAAGTTGCTGATCCCATGCTTCCCATACTGCCCATACTTGTCATTGAGCTCATGGAACCATGAGAACCAAGTACTGGCGCTGGACCAGGTGGGGGTCCACGATCTTCAACAGGACTTGTTGTCTGACTTGTACCTGACATTGAACCTCTAGATGCCGTTTTTGTTAGCACACTGTGAGGTCTGCAGCACACCTGAATGTAAAATATACATGTGTACGATTTTTAGAATATATTTATTGCAGTGAAAAAAAAATATTCTAGTAATTAAAATTTTTTTTTCAAATTAAAACTGATCAGGTACTAGTGCTATGGAGCCTGCTCCTCGAAATGTGGCTCCATAGCATGTTTTAGTTGATTCAATATTGAGAGCTATGATTAATAATTATAAATAAACAAAAAAATCTACTTTTATAGAATTTAGTAATTTTTAAAACCTTTTTAAAATTTTGCACTGACGAAAAGTGAGCGAGTACGGGAACTTTTACTTTATAACAATTTTTTTTTTTTAATTATTGCTATTGTTTAACAATGTTGGATGATGAAGTGTCTGTCATGATTGAGAAGGGCTTTGTTTATGATTGTTGAAAGTAAGTTAAGTGTAGGATTTTTTTTTAGTTATTTTTTATCAGATGAAAAAATGTTTTAAAATTGTTGAAAATTAAAAAATTGATTTTAAAAATATTATTAAGAATTAATAATTTTGAATTCATCATTTTATTAATAAATTATATTATTTAACAGGTTTAAACTTCATATTCTTCAATTAGCTTTTCATTTATTAATTAATTTTTTCTTATATAATGAAAAAAAAAAAAATGATAAATAAAGAGATCAAAAATAAAAAAAATATTTTAAAAATATCGTGAAAAAAAATGATAGATTAATAATTTTACAATAAATTGAAATACTATCATAAAACATTGAAAATGAAACAATTATTTATTAAACAATAATTGTCTAATTGTTATCAAAAAATAGTTTTAATAATAAAATTAAATTCGTAAAAAATAAATTATCGTTCCAAAGTTTAAACAAAATTAATATTTGCTTCAAATTAAACATTTAAAATTCTTTCTTTTTCTATTCACAATAAACAATTAGCCTAATTATTTATAATAAACAATTTCCCGTGTATTTACAAACACAAATAATTATAATAAATGAGCCAATGAATATTTTTTTACCTGCATTTTTGCGGTGACTAAATCAGCAATTTGACGTCTATCTTCTTCTTGCGAATCGCCCATTAACGATAATGCACTATCATTAACTTCAATGATATACTCGCGGCCATCTTTACCAACAAGAAGTTCAATTGCACAGATGTCTAAACCACCAAATAATAATGCCACCTGGTCCACCCATGATCGATGTCGTTCAGTGACTGACAATTGCTCTAACATTGCTGAACCCGTATTAGATTTCCAGTTACCGCTAATGCTCTTTCGCCTAATGGGGTGGAAACCAAAAAATAAAAATAAAAAAATAGGTTAGTAATTTAGTTTTGAATAGATCTATAATGTATATATATTAGGGTGGCGCAAATAAACCGACTATTTTTTTTTTTTGAGTCTCGGGTGAAAAAATGTTAGTTTTTGATATTTTAAGAGCTCTCTCCAAAGGA
>JAQQBS010000001.1:8129183-8139492 GCA_030347275.1 Microctonus aethiopoides
ATTATTCTGCACGTTTCAAATAAAAAGGATTGAAAAATAATTTTAATGAAATTATTGATCAATAATCGTAAAATTTTTTATTTCATAAAAATGTTAATGTTTTAGTAGAGAATACTCAATGAACCTCGCAAATAATATGATATTTTATGTTGTTGGGCCAATATTTTGTGATAACGTGTAAAAAATTGTGAAAGTGATCATATGTCATTTGAGGTTGAACTTTAACCTCGAATAACTTTTCAACCAGTTGACTTAGCGAAAAATCATATAGAACCTTTTTTGTAGATCACTTGATTTCCTATAAGAAAATGTATTGACTTTTACAACATAAGAATTCGCTATAACGCAAAAAAATTCAAAAAAAAAAAAAAATTCCCCTGTTATTTAAATGGGAAATCGAAAATCACGCATCGTCACCTCTTAATATTAAAATTAAGAGCTTCTCTTTTCACACGCTCATTTTTTGGTCACCTTGAACAGTATTTTCATTATAGTAAAAAAAAAAAAAAATTCAAAGTTTCATTTGGCCCACCCTAGTAACATTAAAACTAAATAAAAATAAAAAAAAAAAATTTATTTTTATTTATTTTTCATGTGTATGAAAAATTAATTTTCAATAATTATTTTCGTGTATCAATATAAAAATACGTCCATGTTATGAATAATAAATTAAATCAACAAAACAATCAATTAAAAAAAATACAACAATAAAAATAATTCCATGATTTCAAAATATTTAAACATTAATTCAAATTTACAAATCAAGAAATAATTTATTATTTTCAAACCTTTCATTGAAATAATTCAATTTTCATTGAAATATATATTTATTTAAATTATTCATATAAACTACTAAACAATACATGAAATAATGCGAACAGAAAAAAATTTTTTACCACACAAAAAATGCAAAATAAATCAATAATAAAAATGCAATATTAAAAAGACTATGTTAAAAAAGTTTCAAAAAAATAAATACTTAATTTATTAAAAAAATATTCAGTGACCTTGATTAAAAAATTTTCCTCACATGTATACAATAACAGTTGGATAATAATTTTTATATATTGAAACAGAAACTCATACATTTGCGTGTATGAACATAAATAATGTCGCAATGTTTGACTCACAACCGCATCATATATCATTTTGAAATGTTTGTAAGAAATATTTATGTGACCACAAATGTTATATTCTCTCAATAACCAACATATTCACGATGTACACACATCTAATCATAATATATTTTATATTTATTGTAAAAACCTTCACGCAATGACAGTTTTCATATAGCTGCAAGTAATTTTTCTGCATTAAAAAAATACAGGAAAGAAAAAAAATTAACATAAAAATATAATTCACTAGTTTTTCTACTTATTTTATGATTAATGTTATTTTTTTATTTATATCAAAAATGAATGGAGATTAATTTATTGAGGCTGTAATTCATATAAATTTAGTTGTCGAATAATATCAAATTTAATAATTGCATTAAATAAAAATACAGAAAAGAAAATAAACTTGAAAATAATTTTCTAATTTTTCTATTCATTTTATGATTAATGTTATTTGTTTATTTATATCAAAAATTAATGAAGATCAATTTATTGAGGCTGTAATTTGTATAATTTTAGTTGTCGAATAATATTAAATCTAATAATTGCATTAAATAAAAAAACAGAAAAGAAAAAAAAAGAAAACAAAAATAATTATATTCATTTTTTAATTAGTGTTATTTATTCATTTATATAAAAGACTAATGAAGCATAATTTATTGAAACTGTAATATATATGAATTCAGTTGTTGAATAATATCAAATTTAATAATATCATTAAATAAAAATACAGAAAAGAAAAAAATAAACATAAAAATAATTTACTATTTTTCTTACTTAATTTATAATTAATATTATTTGTTCATTCATATCAAAAATGAATGAAGATTAATTTATTGAAGCTGTAATTTCTATAAATTGAGTTGTCGAATAATGATAAATTAAATAATTGCAAAATTCAATTGATAATTTTGAAAAATTCAATTTTATATTTTTTGTATCAAAATAAAAATTTTATTGCAATTAATAATAATGCTGGCAATTATTTCATAAGATATTAATGAACGAATAGCAATATTTTCCATGAATTTATCCCTATATTTATGTGAATAAAAATAATCATTGAAAATTAATGTTTATCAATTAATTAATGATGCATAGAAATATTACATCATAATAAATTTTTTTTATAGTTCTGGCTAATTATAATATGTCTAATAAATTTGATGTTAATTATTCATGTGTGTTTATGTGTGTATGTTAATAAAATAATCAGAAAAATAAATTCTAATTTGTTATGAGAGATTTTAATCGCTTATAATGTAAACTCGACCATTTTCAAAAAAATTCCTATATTTATATTCCTACATATTTTTCCCATATTATTCCAGTATCTTATGCCATTTCTCAATCATAAAAAATTTAGTCTCACGAATGAACAGCAATAAAAAATATTTATTTGTATTTTTTTCTTTTTTTTTATTTTTAATTTTATCACAAAAAAATAATTATTACTCAGTTATGAATAAAGTTACATAAGTTGATGAAAATGATACACAAAAATACCAGAACAAAGGATTGAAGTTTTTTTTTCACTTCTGCCAACCGAATAAAAAAACAAAAAAAAAATTTTTTTGCAAGATTTTTTATTTCATTTCAAGATTTTTATTTCAAAATTATTTAATTTGTATCAATTTGATATTTTTTATGTTGAAATTTTTTTTTCATTATCAGAATTTGAATATTTTGATTTTTAAATTTATAAAAAAAAATTAATTGAAAAAATAAATTGCATTCACCATCCATAAATTTATTGTTTTTAATTAATTTTCAAAGTTGTTTGAGTGTAATGTATAAAAGGTAACAGACGATAAATAAAACACTTAGAAATATTCATTCATATTAAATGAAAATATTAATAATCAAATTAATCCAAAAAAAAATTTAATATTTTGAAATTAAATTAAAAGAATTTTCACTA
This sequence comes from Microctonus aethiopoides, assembly GCA_030347275.1. Classification (NCBI taxonomy): domain Eukaryota; kingdom Metazoa; phylum Arthropoda; class Insecta; order Hymenoptera; family Braconidae; genus Microctonus; species Microctonus aethiopoides. The sequence goes on from JAQQBS010000001.1 coordinate 8,132,220, forward strand.
AAATAAATTTCGCATTCTCGAATTAATTTACCCAAGGGAACTGTGATTAGATGAATATATAGGACGAATGAACTATAAAAATTAAGAAGTGAATTAATTTCATAAATTGATTATTAGGTATATAAAAATTAAATTTTTCATAATTTAATTGAAGCAGTTAAAAATCATTAATTATAAGATAAATAAGAATGAGCTTTAAAGAATATGTAGAATGAAATATTCTGTCTGTCAGTGAACGGAATAGAATTAGATTATCTGGTTATTCCCTTTAGCAATCTGCTCCCGGGTTTAAAATGATCGACATTGTCAAGCCTCAACACGAACAGTGGGTATTATTAATCTCGACTATAAGCCAGAAATCAACTTGAATAATCGTCGACACAGTTAGATGTATAGTGTGTGATATAATACCTCAGCTAAATGGAAAAGCAGCATGATGTGTAGACCTACTGCACGAGCATGTAGATATGTACTAAACGGATTTAAATGCTCACGATTTCATCAGATACTGTAGATATAAGAGTGAGAAATTTTGTGTAAAAATCTATTGAAAGTTTGCATTGGAATTTTTTCAGGATAATTTTGTGGCGAATTTTAATATAAGAGTTTTTATTAAAACAGAAATTATTTTGTGGGTGATGAATTGTTTTTTATGTTGATTGAAAAACAAAATTTTAGTTGGAATTAATCAATAAATAAATGTGTGAAAGTTGAACAAATTTTAAGTTGTTTTGTTAGATTAATTTTAGTGTTAAATTGGGATTATTTATTTAAACTTATGATACATTGTGGATGTTGGATATTTTAATGAATTATACAATTACTTGGTCAACTCTATTTATTCCAAGAAATACAATGAAAAATTCAATATGAAATTTTTTGTTTATTGAAAAAATAATTAATGTTCATTGTCGGGATATTTTATAAAAAATATTCACTGATAATAATATAACAATAGCCACTGTTACACGCGAAAAAGCTTGTAATAATTTCACGTGCTCACAATGGCATGAGTCAAATTTAAATTATTCCAAAATAAATTCCAAAAACAATTGAATAATTCAATGCTTTATAAATCTCATAATCAAAACATTAAATTCAATATTTTTCAATTCAAAATTTTTATTTCCATGTTGAATTCGCGTAAAAAAAATTTTCAACACAATTTCAACAGAGAATATTTATTGTTAATTTGCTCATTATATTAATTATTAATATAATATATTAATTATTATATTTTAACAACTGTTAATGTGATACAGAACAAATAATAATATTAAATATTATTCATTGATATTTAATATCAATTTTTAATGCAACATATTGATAATTAATATTTTTTTATTCTTTTTAATAAAGTTACTGAAGTATTTGTTTTTATATAATTTTAATATACAAATAATTATTCACGAATGGACTAGAAAAAAATAAAAATAAATAAAATAAAAAAAAATCCATCTTTTTATCAATTGAATCATTCGAGTTTCTCATTATTATTTTTTTCTTTTCTACAGAATGAAAAACAAAAATAAAAATAATGCAGATATTACAAGTATTCATTTTGTAATTTAATTTCATAGAAAACTCGGGATTCATTAAGGAATTAATATTAATTAAATTACCCACTCAAATCGATACTTTTCATCCTGGGAGAAAATATTAACCAATATAATAAACAATAGCCACTGTTACACGTAATAAAGCTTGCAATAATTTCACGTAATCAAAATGACATGAATCAACTTTAAATCATTCCAAAATAAATTTCGAAAACAATTGGACAATTCAATGCTTTATAAATCTCATAATCAAAACATTATAAATTCGATATTCTCCAGTTCCAAATTCCCTACAGAAAATTCAACACAATATTTCGTCTATAAAACTAGACAGACATTTTAATTTAAATCAGTATATAATTAATTTGTGTAAAAATAATTTCAACATAAATTTCTAGTAGACTTTTACATAAAATTTTTTACACGATACCATCTACAACTCATCAACATCATGTATATTCCCAGTCGATTTAAAACACGCGTGTTCATGTACACGTGTATATTTATTATCGCACAACAATCAGGCCCATCACACATCTTAAATGAAGTCACTTTCACATAATTTCCCATAACCGCGAGCGACGTACATCAAGGCAATTTAAATTACGACCTATATAATTTATACATACATACATACATACATACATACATACATACATACTAGGGTGTGCCCTTTTTAAAGCGCTTTTTTTCATAAATAAAACAGGCTGAAAGCTTACTGGACGTTAAAAAAAATACTTGCATAAAGCAGAACTTTTAATTTTAATATTTAAAGGTTGCTTTTCGTAATTTTCGTCTTCCCATTTGAATACCATGAGAAAAAAAATGAAATTTTGACTTTTTTTGTTATTAAATCGATACTAATCACTTTATAATTGTCTCAAAAATTATTTTTCATCGGAAAACTGGTTTTAGTGTAGAGGTAAAAAAAAATACTCACGTGTAAGATATTTTTTTTTCTTTATTTTATTTACTATAAAAAAAATCTACTATTAAAATAATAAAAAATTATACTGTCTAAACTGTCGATTTTCTATCAAAATATATTTCTCTTATTTAATAATAATTATTTTCCAGTAAGTTACAAAATTAAGAAAAAAAAAATTTTTTTTTTTAACAAAATTCTCAAACTTTGACCCCGAATATTTTTTAAATGGTTAGATTTTTGGAAAAAGTATAAGAGACCTTTTTTGCAGAGCGTTCGATTTTCTATAAAAATATGTTTTTCTCATTTGATAATAAATATTTTCCAGTAAGTGACAAAATTAAGAAAAAAAAAATTTTTTTTTTTAACAAAATTCTCAAACTTTGACCCCGAATATTTTTTAAATGGTTAGATTTATGGAAAAAGTATAAGAGACCTTTTTTGTAGAGCGTTTAATTTCCTTCAGAAATATGTACACAATATTAGCTGAATAATCGACTAATAATGAGATATGTTGTTTTTAATATGAGACTTGAGTAAAAATCGAAAACGACGATGAGGATATTAATATTAAACTGAAAAAAAAAATAATATTCATCAAAAATAAAAATATAAATTATGTAACACAATTATTCAGTTCAATACAATAAATCTATTAGCTCTAAATAAATATTTGTCTCAATATCTGTTACTAAACAAAAAAAAAAATAAAGAAATAAATTATTGTAAAAGATCCTGTTAAGACAAGACAAAATTTGTCCTCACAAGATGTTACCTCACCTTTCCTCAATTTATCTACACACATTTAATATGATGCTGATGATAGCTGTAGATTAAACACAAGAGAATAATAAGGAAATCAAATAATAATCACGATGGAATAAATAAAAGAGAACGAAGAGAAAATAATTGAATGAATTAATACGATTGTAAAAGTAAAATAAAATAAAAATAAACATCTTAAATTGCATGAGTAAAACAAAGAGCTCAGATCTGTATATATGTTTGTATATATATATGTGCGTGTGTACATACATATAAAATATTGTATGGCGTGTATAATATATACCTTCACTTGCGATGAAGAGTGAGGAGAGAGAAGTTTGTACGAGGAGAAGAGAAAGATTTCTGGCATTGCTTTTCGAACTGTTGTACGTAAAAGATCAGTGCTCTCTCGGTTTTTATATATCAATCGTAAATAACGTGAGTGTGTTTACATATGTACCTGAACATTAGTTAATATACAAATGAATTAATACATAAATAAATATAAAATTCATAAATTAAATTTAATAAAATAAATGATGAATAATAAGTCATGTTATCAAATTTTTTTCATTTCTGTTGATTGATTTGTTTCTAGATTTGTTTTTCTCTTTTCAATACACTGTGAGTGAATATTTGAATACACTTGAGATATATATAACGTATGAAATCGACAGAAAACGTGAAAAGAAATATATGAATAAAAAAAAAATAAAACTTTACAAAGCTCTTGAATATAATCTGTAATTTTATCATCATCACAAACGTCTCAATTTTTTTTTCGTTGTTCTTTTGTGTTTTGTTCCTCGCTTTGTTTTTATGTTGCCAGTTTTATCTGTATTATCTTGATAAAAGGATATTATTACGCAAGATTCACACGAAAAAATCCCTGAGGGAATTTATATTCAAGGGGGAAAAAAAAAGTGACAAAGGCTGAAAGAAGGTATTGTAAAAATATATTTTTTTTCTTTCATTTATTTTCTCTTTTCTTATATATATATTTTTTTTTTTGTCTTCTATTAAACCATATTTGAAGCCTTTTTTCGAACGACTAAAGAAGCGAAATAATATATATATTCATGTGTATATAAGTGAATATATATAGATAAAAATATTTTTCGTTTTTGCTTACTTCGAATTGAATACATTTGAATTTTGAAATATGACAATTAATCAGCTTATGCGGTCACGAGGTGAATTATTATTGGTTCCGACACATGCACATGTGAATAAACATTCAAAAAAAAATTTCTACCAAAGATGAGCTCTTAGTTTTAATATTAAATACTTCTTAAATCAATTTGAAATTTTCACATTTAAATAACACGCAAATATCAATTTTTTTTTTATTTATGAATAGCTTCGTGGTGTTTGATGTTATTCAATTGGGTCTCCGTAGAAATTGAACAGAAATATTCAATCTTTAAATGTGTTTTTCAATAAATTATTTTCTGTGAAATGTCCTATCGATAAAAAATGTTGAAGCCGATTTATGCTCGAATTTCGCAGTTTTTTAGATTTTTCTCAAAAACTATCATCTTTACAGAAAAAGCTAATGAGACCTTTATTGTAGGAAATTCAATTTTCTACACAATTGTTCTCTTAATTAAAAACCGTAGAGCTCATAGTTTTCGAGAAAAATCCAATTAAAATAATATGCAATTCATAGAGGCCCAATTCAAGGTATAATGAAGTTCAAATTTTCATATGTTTAATTGGATTTTTCTCAAAAATTATCAACTTTACAGCAAAAGCTAATGAGACCTTTATTGTAGGAAATTCAATTTTCTACAAAACAGTTTTCTTAACTAAAAACCGTAGAGCTGATAGTTTTTGAGAAAAATCCAATTAAAATAATATCATGAAATTTATAAAGGACCAATTCAAGGCAAAAATACTTCAAATTTTCTTATATTAAATTGGATTTTTCTCGAAAACTATCAATTTTACGGTTTTTGTTAAGAAGACTATTTTGTAGAAAATTGAATTTCCTACAAAAAAGGTACTATATACTTTTCCTGTACAGTCGACAGTTTTTGATAAAAATCAAAAAAACCATGAAATTCGAGCAAAAATCGGCTTTAACATTTTTTACCGGTGAAGCACCCGAGTCGAAATTTATTTCCTACTTCGATGCTCATAGAAGCTCTTTAAACCTCATATGATACTCCTGACTCCTACGAGCTCCTTCTTTGCGCCTGAAAGTGGAAGAAATGGAAATTTCTACCACCTTACAGGAGTAAAAGAGAATCTAAATTACATTTTTAGAGTAGGCACACATTCTAATTTACATCCTCTTTTACTCCTGTAAGGTGGTAGAAATTTCCATTTCTTCCACTTTCAGGCGCAAAGAAGGAGCTCGTAGGAGTCAGGAGTATCATATGAGGTTTAAAGAGCTTCTATGAGCATCGAAGTAGGAAATAAATTTCGACTCGGGCAGTTCACAGAAAATAATTTAGTGATAAACACTTGTATAGATTGAATATTTCGGTACAATTTCTTCTGAAAACCATTTAGATAGCATAAAATACCACGAAGCTGTGCATAAATAAAGAAAAAAAATTGAGATTCACGTGTCAATTAAATGAGAAAATTTCAAATTGATTTAGGAAGTACTTAATATTAAAATTAATAGCTCATCTTTGATAGAAATTTTTCTTTCAATGTTTAGAGTAATATTCCATCAGTCTTCATGTACATATACATAAATATATAGATATATGTATATACATGAAGACCTGAGGAAGATTTTGCATTTATTCTCTGCAATTTCATCGTCTCCTTCAAACGAATATTTATTTCTTTACCACAAACTATTGAAGATGGCACTCGTAATCTTTCAAGAACTCACACGTACTTGCGCATATGTATCCATGTGTGCATGTATATATTATATACATATATAATTGTCATTATATATAGATATATACATAAATACGTTGCCTCGAAATCTGAACGTTTATTACATCTGACATCATTTTTACGACGCAGTATTTCGCTTTGACCTCAAGTTATGCCGCTTTTTTTTTTATTTTACAGTAAGTCAAAATCGATATCATCAAAAACTAATTCAAGTAAAAACTATTACCAAGTAAAACAATTAATACAATAATTATATAACGATAATACTACAGTGAAAAAAAAAAGATAAGATAAGAAAAAAAAAATAGATGAAATGATTAAAATTTTTTTTGACATTACATTTGTTATAATTATTTTAACGAATGATTTAATTGTTTTAAATTGAGGTCGATTGTTTGAAAGAAATATTTTGTTTGATGTAAATTAATTTAGTTGCTTGGAATAATTTTTTTTTTTAGTTAAATGTTACATAAATGTAGAGAGATAAATATTTTGAAGGTGGAATATGTAGAATTTATTGTTTATGTGGATTTTTATTTATAAAATGTACTTGGAAAGTATATAATAAATAAAGAATTATGAAGAATTCTGAAATTTAATAAGCATATTTGCATTTAATTACTCATAGATATTGTGATGAGTTTGTTAATTATTCATTTAGCAATGAGGAATGAAAAAATGATTTTAAATATAGAAAAATGTTTATTTATGAAGTTTATTTGAATAAATATAACGTCATTGTTGAGAAATTCTTGGCTGCAGGTTTTTTATAATGTTGATAATGAACGCCTTCGTTATTTATAAATATGTGTATAATTAATGCTTTTGTTTAAAAAAAATTCGCGAATATATAATTTTATACACTTGGCCTTTAAGTTAACTTTTATTTCGTAAATAATTTTATAATAATATTTGAATTAAAAATTAATTACAACTAACTACTGAATAATATCTCTATTTTCATAAATATCTTTATGAATATTATCTACAGACCGAGAAATAATTATCAAAATAATTTATCATGATCATATTAATTTAATAGTCAAATTTATCAACTGAAAACTAAACAAATTGTAATAACAAAATTGAAGAATAATTTGAATCCAAGTGCATTATATATTAATATAACAATCAAGACAAATCAATAATTTAGTTACATAAA
>JAQQBS010000001.1:8139592-8155539 GCA_030347275.1 Microctonus aethiopoides
CCTAAAATTTGAAGGTTTTTGAAGAATTTTTTTTTTGCGGAAAATGAAATTCAATCTTTTTATGAAAATTATATGTTAATATTTACATATTAAAAAATACAAAAAAATTTTTGTTGAATAAAAAAAAAATTATTAAAATCATTTTGGTGTCTTAAAGAAGGCCTCTCGAAAAAAAGTAGGTGGCTGGCCTCCCTGACTACTCCATTTGTAATCATCTGAAATCAAAATTTCTAAAAGATTATTAATTAGTAGGGTTGTCATTCCGTCCCGTACCAGATTCAAAAAATTTGGATGAAAAATAAAAAAATGGCGGCCTTGTTAAAAAATTTTTTTTAAAATCGACTTTTTTTTTGCTTTAAAATTAATTTTAAAAACAAATAAAAAAAAAATTGATAAAAAAATCTAATTCTGGTACCGGACATAGCCATAGATGTGTAAAACCTTGTGTTAAAATTTCAGACCGATCCGTTAAATAGTTTTTTTTTAATCATCCCGGCTGACGGAAAAAAAGTAGTTTCGAGAAAAACGCATTCAAAGTTTGGAAAGAAAATTTTAATTCAAAATTTATACTTACATTAATCATCTATTCCTGGCGCGTACATTCTCAACTTATTAAACTTTGAAAATATGCAAAATTAACAAAATATCAATTTTTTGAAAATTGGACACGAGACTACCCCCTTAAATTATTTGATGTCTTCATTTTTATTTTTTTTTTTTTTCAATCAATTCATGAACTAAAAACAAAATTTCAATGGTAATTTAATAATGGTAATGAATTTTACTGGATATTATATCACAGCGCAATGCAATAAACAAACAAAAATTTGTTAGAATTGAATAATAAAAATTTGTCACATATGAATATATTATTTTATTTTTCAATATTAGTCTTAAATTTATTTTCATATTTAGATGGTATGCATGCTGTATATATTATGTATGCAGATAAATAATTATTAAATTTAGTGAATCTCGATGGCATATTTAAAAGTTTTCATGACTCGTCTCACAATTTCTAGCTCAAGTTTATCAGTCCCTCTGGTAATTATTATTATGTACTTTAACAGACGTATGTGTAGTACAATAGATGGGGTTTTAGGACTCATTGTACGAGACATTGATACATGGATATTAATATTTAGTTGTAAAATTGTCTTGAAATTTGATAGGTTGAAAATCATTAATTAAAGTCTAAATGAAATATGAAATAGATCTTTATAATTATTATTAATGTTTTAGTATTTTAGATTAATATTTCATTGTTTTTATTCATAAGCAGGGATAACGAAAAAAACAAATTGGAGTTTACAGAGAGAGAAAAAAATTGAGATGTTAAGAAATTTAATTGAATTAAATTTTTTTTGCTAGAAACAAAAATTTCTTGATTCTAAAATTTTTTTTTTGAATTTTAGAATTTTTTTTTTCTTTCGAAAAATAAACTAAGAATCTTAATCTATTTTTTTTTGTTGAGAGAAAAAATTTTGATTTTGAAAAATTTAGTAGAAAAAATTACGAAAAAAAAATTTTTGATCGAAAAATTTATTTTCTGACTTTTAGCATTTTTTTTCCTCTCAAAAAATAAACTAAGAATGTTAATCTATTTTTTTTATTGTGAAAAATGAATTTTGATATTGAAAAATTTAGTTTGAATGATTTTGAAAAAAAAAATTCTTAACTTAAAAATTTATTTTCTGACTCCTAAAATTTTGTTTCCACTCAAAGTATAAAAACAATTCCTATAATATTTTCTCCATCGATATATTCATGTCAATTTATAAATAATGAATATAATTATAAAATTCAAAAATGAAAAATCTACTAACTCTTTTTTTTATTTACATTTCAGATATCAAAGTGGATTATTTATTTTGTCCTTTATTCACTTCTCTTATTTCACCCTTTGATTTTGAATTAATTTACGTTCAAACTTTGGTTTTCACGGATCAACAAGTTCAACTTACGTGTGACGATAAATACAAGCGAAGATAAATTCTCGCAGCTAAATAATTATTATAAATCTTCATTAAAATTGCAATTAATTCGAAGACAAACTTTTAACAGCTGATAAAAATTCCTGGACACAAATATCGCACAAATCTTAAAACTGCAGTCGAACGTTTCAAGAAATAAAAAAAAGAAACTAAAACAAGATTGTTCTTGTTCATATTGAGAACAAAGGAAAAAATAAAATCAGCAAAATTACCGGCCGAGGCGGGTGTACTAAATATTGTGGAACTGCTCCATCACCCGGCAACATTTCTTTCTCCAGTTTCCGGCAATCTTTCACAACTAATGTCAACTACCTGAAACGCAGGTAAGTTAATTGTTCAATAATATTTATTGTTTAATAGAATTAAATTTATATTTATATTTACTTTGTAGAGTTAATTTTTCTTAAGTAAAATTTTTTTAATTTTTACTAATTATTCTTTGTTTCTTTGTAGATTATTTTAATTTATTGATTTATATTTTGTTCAAGGCAAACAAATGATGATTTCAATCATAATTTAATTGTGTAATTAATTTTTGTGCATGATTTATTTACCAGTGTAATTAAATTTACTTTTTTTATGTATTTTTTATTTACTTTTTCTTCACAATGTAAATTAACAAAAACTTTATCTATATTTCCTTCGTTGATGTAAAAAGTTGTTAATGTATTTGTGCAAGATAAAAAATAATCGAGATGTGAGAAAATTTTCTACCACAATGTAATCATGAAAAAATTATTTTTAGATAAAAGCGTGTAGGAATCACACTTGGTATCGCTTTATTATTTTATTTTTATTATATATATTTATATGTTGAATATGCTGAGGAAAAATTCAATAAAGGTCGACATTGCATCATCATCTAAGAATAAAATAAAAAAAAAAAATAAAATAACTTTAGCATTCTTGAAATAATTCTTTTAACCGACTTCACATATTTGGAAATTTTCCTTGAGTGGTATTTATTATCAAACAATTTTATATGAACTTATTCGTTTGGATTTTTGCTGTTTGTCTGCGGAAAGTATGTAAGGAAATCGACAATTATTTTCTGCTATTAATTCAGATCGGATAGCAAATAAAAATGTTTTATTTCTATTTTTTTCTTATTTGCAAAATTCTCGCTTGAAAATGAACCTTTTTCCGTAATTTTTTGTGAAGAAATGAGAAGTTTGGTAGAGATACTGTTAATAAGAGGTTATAAATACACATTTTTAGAATGTAAAAAATTTTTTTGATTTAAACTTTCATGCAAAATAGCGGCTGTACTCATAATAATCCAAAAAAAAATTTTTTTTTTTAGAAGGGTCCACTTTGGGAACCTTAACCGGAACAATGTTTGACCTGGAAACAAAAATCGAAGTTTTTTTTTGCTTAAGATCGGAATACGTAAGATGACGTAGGATTTTTTCCGAAATATTGATTTTTAACAAAATGGCGGTGTTTTAAAATAAAAATTTTTTTTTAAGACTAAAAATTCATCGATAAATTGTTAACAAAAAAAAAAAAACTAATCGATATTTTAAAAATCCCTTACGTCATCTTATTTATTTTGATCTTGAGTTTAAAAAAAAACTTCGATTTTTCTTTCTAGGTTAAATCTCGTTGGCGTGACCCATTAATTATTATCCCCCAAATTAATTTCTTTTCGCATTTCCACAAAATATAAACGAAAATTATTTTGAAAATTTCACAGTGACATCAACAATGGATTAAAAAATTTCTGTACACCGGCATGAATGTTATTCAATCATTATTACAATCATCATAATCATCGTATGGCAGTTTATTTATTGTTGGATTTGGTTCAACATTAAAGTAGTTTTTCCCCCGTAGCCCAATTTTTACTGTCACGACCACCACTGTAGTTTGTCTTCCAGGTTCTCATCTGGGGACCTAAGCTCGGAACTCGATGATGAGCCGGGAGCCGAATCCGGGATGGCCACCATGGGAAGACAGGATTCATCATCACCCTACCAAGGTGTACCAGATCGACCACTTCAGTCACAACCAACTGCTGGACCACCACCAAATCAACCTCCAGTACCTGGTGCACCTCCAGCTGGTGGACAAATTGTCGGTGGCACTTCTGGCGATTTAAGTTTGAATTTAAGACCTGGATCCAGGACAACTAGTGCGCCATCATCGCCGGCAAAAACGCGCGAGAGTCTATTGCAAAGAGTTCAAAGTCTTACGGGTGCTGCACGTGAACAGGTACATCAGGTAATTAATTTAGTCTATAACTAATAGATGAAATTCAGACAGTTGGGGCAAAATGAATTAATTATGTTTGAAATTTGAACTAATTTTTGGTTTTTTTTTAATTTCATTATTTTCTTTAGTCTTTTTGGTAATCGATATTTTGTTAGTTAATGGAAAATTAATTTTTTTATATAAATGATAAATAAATATAGAAGAAAAATGAAAAATGAATATCGAATGAAAATATAAATTAGGAAATTATTTAATAATTTTGGGATATTTGGTTATTTTGGAAAATTAAATATATATATATTCATACCTTGAGTCGGTTTATGAAATACAGTCCTTGACATTTAATTTTAAAAAAATTATTTATCCTTATTTACCATTTTTAATTTGAGTCGACTTAGAAAAAAAAAAATTTTATGAAATATTTAATAAATCAAAAATTGAATTGTTCCAACATTTTTGTAATTTCGCCAATATTTTCAAATTGAATCTATCCATTTTTTCATCGTGAACGTGAATCGACGACAGTTTTAAAGAGTTTGAACATATTTCTTTGATGATACTCTGAATTTCGAAGTTCAAACACAGAGTTTAGTGATGAATGTTTGGCTGGATTCGTTTCGAGCGATAAACGAGCTTGGTGAAGACTTGTTTGAAGCTTGAATGACACGAATCAATCCCCAACAAATAGAACTTGTGTTAAATTAGTTTACAAGATATAGATGTCCCAAAACAAATTTCATCAGTAACATTTACACACGTTGGCAAACTGTCTAAACAGACATCTCTAAATATACTATCATTTATCAATATCATCTGTTATCACGTGAGCACAGAGCGTGTCAGAAGCATTTATCACTCCAATAAATACGTTTATAAATGAATTAAACATATTTGTTCATTATACTGTGAATATTTATTGCACAAAATTGAATTATCTAGATTTATTAAAATCTCGTTGTGCTGGTTGACATAAAATTAATTAATGCACAACAATTATCTTGTGGATATTTGAATTGAAATTTATCAGTTATTAGATATATTCAAAGAATAAAACTATTAATATTTTTGAACGTATAAAATTGTCAAAAAAGTCATTTTTTTTCATAAAATGTTAGTATAATGCTTTGAAAATATGTCACTAAATTTTCAAAATTTAATTCAAAGTATTTCTTATGTTAAAACTTATCTAATCTTCAAACGCATTTTTCTCGAAATTATGTTTTTCGTATTGGCGTGACTGATAACTCAAAAAATTATTTATCAATCACGTTGAAATTTTACACACATCTTTTTAATAATGTCACTTTCTAGATGAACCTATTTGTTTTTGAAAATTTATTGAAAAAATAATTTTTTCGAGACAAAAACAGTTGCAAAATTTGGTTGAAAGTTTAAATTTTTCTTATAAAATATTTGGAAGCATGAATCTTTCTTTTTTTCATTTTTTTTAGGTTCATTTAGAAACTACAACATTAACAAACACTCAGAATTACGGTTTTTTCATTTCAAACAAATACAACAGAAGCTACAAGTCACGCCAATAAACAAATCTTGTTGCGACCTTCCCAAAAGACTAGACTGTATATCGGTCATTTTAAATTTAAAAAAAAAAAAAAATAGTTAATAATAGCTTAAGATATAAAAAAACGATATGCCAAACTTCAAAAACATCGAACAAGTTATTCAATAAAAAAAAAATCAAAATCACTTAAAATTCACGGGTCTCTACATATCTTCCCCCTTAATACTCAAATGGAATTAATTTGATCATCGATTTCCTGCTGCGTATAATAAGGAAGCTATTTTCCATCTGGTCAGTCAGAAAGTGTTTCCCTTGTGTCCTAATTAAATTAAGGAAACAAAATTTCTCACAATTAGGAATCAGTGACAAATTTTGTACCCTCAACTCCTTCAAACAATCATCGCTTGATACTAAACCCATAAATTGCATCCGGAATTGATATATTTACTTGTCCAAATTCAAATTAAGTCAAGATGAAGTATCAGGTCTATTTCGGAACAGTTATAAAAGGAATAATCTGATTAATTTTTACAGGGTGCTTCGATACTTGGTGCAGCTGTTGGTGGAACAAGTCGAAGCTCGTCCTACAACAAAGATCGTTGTTTTACATTATTGGTAATTGACGATCAAAATACCGACTGGAGTAAATATTTTCGAGGACGTCGGCTTCATGGCGACTATGAAATACGTGTTGAGCAGGCCGAGTTCCGGGAGCTGTCGCTCACGGCAAATGAAACAGGCGCCACTGTGTCCATGGCTGTATTTCGGAATGGGACCAAGGTTATCAGGTATATTTTTGTTTGTTTTAATCGTATAAATCATGAGATAAACGATCGTCTGCAAAAGTATCTTCATCGGAATTCCTGTAATTCATTGTAATTTTATTTGAGATGCAGTAAGTTGTTTGTTGACGTGCATTGCAATTATAAAAGAATATTCAAGGGGAAAATAATCTGAAAAAACTAGCGAGAAGAAAGTTCAAATTAGATATTTGTTTTTTGGTTTCTAAGAAAATGTTTTTTTTTTTCCATTTTTAGAATGATTATGAAGTGTTTAAGTTTAGAAAATGTGACTCTTTAATTTTTTCGAAAGTTTAATTGTTTGAAACAGAAAAACAGTTGGCACGATCTTGATGAAAATTTAGTAGACAACAAAAAAGTTACGCTTAACATTAATCATGTCACGGATATTTCTAATTTAGCCGTCAATTTTCTAAAAAACAATGAATTACCCTTTTTTTCCTTTTTTTTTTTAAATTGATGCGAAGGATGAATAAAAATTTTGTTTTCCTTAAGATTGTGGCAGTGTCTAATGGGAAATTTATTCCAGTTTCCGAAACTGCCCTTTAATTCTCTGTACGATCATTTGTCGGTGAGATATTGATGATTGAAGACAAAAGGATCCTTTTCCGTTAAAAGTCTGATATTTCAGTGAAAAATAGTCGTATCGAGGTTTTAAAAAAAAGGAATTGAAGCTGAAAAAACAAGCTATCCAATCCGAATAATGGTTTGATTAAAAAATATTTTTTCAAGTTCGTGGACTCGAAAAAAAAAAAAAAAAATTGGCGAAATTTTTTTTTCGTCCTATTTTTAGGATTATGTTATAACTGTGGCTCCTGATTCTTTTTTGAAAGCAAGAGCTGAAAACTAGAATCTTGGAGCTTCAAAATGCTTTTTTTAAAAATTCGATGCGACCATTTTTCACTGAAATAGAGTCTATCAAAAACACGGAAAAATTTCGAAAATTTTTTTGACCCTTTAATTTTTTCTATTTTTCTATTTATATATGACAATTAATATAGTTAATTTATTATCGTAATTTTCTTGATCAAATTTGATCACACACACATATGAATTTGTATATTCTAATGTACCATGTCGACGTGAACTAGATTAAATTTTGAATCTTTCGTTACGGTATCTAATGGTGAACTAACTATAAATTTTTGGATATTACTTGGATAAAAAAATAGAGAAGAAAATTCCTAGGCAGTGCCAATTTAATGATTGGTTACCAAACGTATGGCGTGATGCAAAGTCACCATACCTAAAATAATGCAACGAACTATTTATTACAAGTAGAAAACAAAGCGCTATTTGGACCTAGATCCATTAAGGAAACCCCATCATAACCATTAAAATTTCGTTAAGGCGTCAGAGGTAGTCAGAGACATGAAAAAATAAGAATTTTCAATAATATTTTTTTGCCAGTAAATCATTTTAATTTATAAAAGTAATAATATGGCATCATTACATAATATTTCGACTTGACTTCACGAAAATGTAAAAAAAAAAAAAAATTAATATTTCAAAAGTTACGGCTGTTTGTGTTGATCCATTTCCAACAGAAATTCCTTGCGGTGACCATCATAAATCCTTGGAAATTCAACTAACATCAATCGGACAAAAAAAATTAGTTTTATTAATAGATAATCTAGTGCCTGATCGAAGCTTTTTTTTTTTTTAATTTTCGATTTTTTATAAACAATTATTAACTGTTAGTTTTTTCCCGAAAATCTAGAGAAAAATTTCCTCTCCTGTCACAAAAATTCTTGAATGCAATTTTCATTTGAAATTGAAAATATTTAATCTGCAATAAGCTTAAATGCTTTTCTAAATACTATTATAAATAATGTGGATCTCTATTAAACCAGCCAGCTAGGCTAGCTTAGTTATATTGACATACTCAAAAGAGAATACCGATTCTTAACAGAATTTAAGTAATTAATTCTACTGTATTTTTTTATCAGTATTATTTATTATTAAAATTACAATGCGGAAATAACATTCTTTTTACCACACGAAAAATAATAAATAAATATATACATGCATATAGTTTATAACTTGCTCCCGGGTAAAAAGAAGCTTGTGACCAAACAAAATGAGCACGCAGTTCCAGACGACTGGACAAGAACGAGTCGCCTGCTGTGTAAAGTGTGTCGTAATAAAACGTAAAGAGAGAACGCCAACACCTCATATATGCATACATGATCATTGGGAATTCTCTTGCTCATCCATATGTACCACCTACTCACTATAATTAACTCATGTGTCCCATAAAAGGCATGGATTTATGGCTTATGGTCTGCGGCGCCGTAGTTTGTATGATCCTCTATGGACTATTTTATTTTCTGATCGAATGTATAGTCATTGTTTTGTGGTTTTTTTTATATTTGCGTTTTTATATTTATTTTTATGAAGTTTAATTAGTTTTATATATTATTTGTTTATTAGATGCAGAGTTTTGGGTTGCTATAGGTAGCAAAAAACGCGGATTATTTATAGTTTTATTTAGTTTATTTGTCGTGCATTTTTTGTTTGTTCAAAAATTTTGGTTTGTTGAATTTTTTTTTTATATTTTTATAACGAGGGGAGAGTTTTGGTATTTTTTGAAAATTTGTGGGATTATTTATTTAATGTGTGGTTTATTTTCGTTTGTTGACAAATATTTGTTTGTTGAATTTTTTTTATATTTTTATAGTGTGGGAAAAGATTTGGTATTTTTGAAAATTTTTGGACTTTGCTCCGAATTTTTTTTTGTTTGTAACTGAGAATTTGTAGAATAATAACAGATTTTTTTATAGTAATAGGAGAATTTTCAATTTATTTTTGGTTCATTTTGTATGGAAATTACAAAAAAATTTTGCGTATTTTTTTTTTTTTTTCAAAATTCGAAATAAAAATTTTTTCTTGTTTATTTTTCAGTTGTGAATGTGTAATAATATAATCCTACGTAAATTTGCACACTTTTGTGAATTAAATCTGGTCAAAAAGTATCAAAAAAATATTTTTACAAAACCGCAAAATTCTGTTACTTAATTTTTTTTTTCATTCAATCCATTCCTAGATTCCAAACAATTTTTCGATAATATTTTTCGTTTCTAACCACACTAAGAAAAAAAAAAAACGCGTGCAGAAATTAAATAAAATTTCTATCAATTAAATATAAATCGTTCAAAATAAAAATCAATTGTTCAAAACAACTATTCAATTCAACTCAAATTTGTTTATTTCAACTAATTATTCTCCTCAACATACGCACAAAAAAAAAAATCTGAATTGCAACCAAAATTACATTTATATATTTTTCATTTCCCTGTGGTTTTTTTGAAAAATTCAAATCACATATTTTTGTACCAAACAACTCCAATTATTATTCAAACTATTTCCTCACGTGATAAAACTTACTACTCTAATAAAAAATGAAAAATTCAAAACAAACCAATCCCATACAAATTTATTTTCGAAATTTAATTTAATTGATTGAATTTGAATTTTTGCAGATCATTCAAACCTGATTTCGTATTGGTTCGTCAAAATCTTCGAGATGCTGGTGAAGATCACAAAAATATTCTTCTGGGTTTGATGTACGGAAGTGTTCCAAGTGTCAACAATCTCACAGCAATTTATAATTTTCAAGTGAGTCCAAAATTAACTCATTAAAACAATAAGATAAAATTCCATTTAATCATTATTGCAATCCATTAAATGAATAATATCCAATAAAACAATATTATTCTCATTAGGACAAGCCCTGGGTATTTGCACATCTGATTGGTCTCCAACGTCGACTGGGAAAGGATAATTTTCCACTTATCGAACAAACATTTTACCCCAATCATCGAGAAATGGTGAGTTTATTTATTTATTTTTTCACACATTATATAAATATATTTTTTTTCAACAATACTACGCATTAAATGTTCATAACCTCAACAAAATATTACATTAACGTACCGCAATAGTTCATTAAAATTACAAAATTTTAAATCAATTACATTTTCTCAAAAATTCCCAAATTAAAATTCACAAACCAAAAAAAAAAAAAAAAAAAACAACAATCTAAATATATTATAAACAAATCGATCATACCAATTGCAACTACAGTTCTATAATCAATAAATATTTCGACAAAAAAAAATTGAAATAAATTAATCTTAATTATATTTATAAATAATTCAAAAACACAAAATTCATCAAAATCAATTTATTATATCATAATTAATTCATTAAAGTCAACTAATTCATTCATAAATCAGTTAAATCTACATGTTTAACATTATTGAATAATTTAAATATCCCCAAATATACATAAAAAAAAAAAACAAAAAAAAAAAATTATTAACAATAAAAATGATGAAACTTATTTACAAGAAGCGAAAAAACTTTTGACAGCTATTTCATTAAATACTATAGCCTCCGTAAATCAGTTTATCTGTCATCTCCCCACAAAAGTAATCCAATTTATTTGGCACTTTCATCGTGAGTTAATAGAAGATTTATCTGCAAAAATATCTTCCACAAAATGAGGCACTATTTCCATAGAATTAGGACAACATTCGGCCAAACAATCACGCAATATCATTCAACCAAACAAACATCCACAAATACAATTTGACAAAGTATTATATTCAAAATAAACATCGTGATATGAATATATATATATATAGTTAAAATAATTAATACATCGTGGAGAAATCAAGGCTCTCGTGCTCGTTGTTGATCTCGATAACGTTTATGCTTAACAATACATTTATCGTAAGCAACTGATGGTATCCAAGAACATCCGGCTGTTCCCAATGTACAAACTCCATATTTTTCCTGACAGTCGAATGGACCTGGTGCACTTTCCCATAAACATCTTTTGCCACCGGCTGAATTGAAAACCGCTCCTTTGTTTCGCCAGGGGGTGTAGGAAATCTGTCATGAAGTTGAGGATAAATTTGTTTTGAAAAGATAATTTTTAAGTAGAGATGAAAATTAGGGAATGAAAAATTATTTTTTGATTTGTTAGTAATTTTTTTGATTTTGTAAAGAAAGTGGATGGGTTTATATAAATATATTAATGGCATTGTATTAATTTTTAATGTTGTCTTGAGATTCGAGGAATTTATATTTGAATTGATGAAAGTGAAAATTGTTTAGTATAAATTGATAATGTAGTTGGAACGAGCTGATTAGTTGGGTTGATTTATAATTAGTTAAATTGCGTTGAAAAAAATTGTTTTAGGAGTGATAAGTCGACGACATGAATTTATTTTTGGTGTCAAAACTAATTATAATTGTTATTGATTGAATAAATTTAATTAAAGCAGTTGAAATTGTTGCACAGTGAAAAATTTTGTGTAAAAGTCCACTAGAAATTTTTGTTAAAAATTTTTACTTAAAAGTTGAACTAATTCAAAACAATATTTTTTGTTTTTGATAAATATTTATTTTTGTTCATTTTGTTAATTTATTTACGGAATATTTAGTTGAATTGGTGAAAGTGAAAATGATTTAATATAAATAAATTATATTGTTTGAACGAGCTGATTAGTTAGGTTAATTTATATTTATTTAAATTGCATTAAAAAAAAATTATTTTAGGAGAAATAAATCGATGACATGAATTTATTTTTATTGTCAAAACTAATAATAATTGTTACTGATTAAAAAATTGGAATAAATCAATTGAAAATGTTACACGGTAAAAATTTTTGTGTAAAAGTCCACTAAAAATTTGTGCGAAAAATTTTTTTACACTATTTTTACTCAAAAATTAAATTAAATCAACACAATATTCATATAATTTTCATTCAATATAAATATTATGTTAAACACTCGCAAAGATTTGAAAAATGTGTCAACACAAAATTTATTTCCTCCAACAGAAAAAATTCAGTGTTAAATTCAACATAAAATATTACTAATTCAACGTAAAAATATTTTTCTGCACAGATTCTTATATTAAAATTTGATCCAAACATAAAGAACAATTAACAAAAATTTTCACTAGACTTTCACATAAAATTTTCTATTATACACAAACCTTGCAACCACATCCATTACGATAAAGTTGTCGAAACCCTTTACGTTGTCTCCCCGTCACTTCTGACCATCGCATCGCCAGATTGCACAATGATATCGTTGGCTTCAAGCCTTTCATACTTCCACCAACTATCCAAGTTTCACGAGGTCTCATATTAACTCGACCACACAGAGAATCAATAGATGCAGTCCACACCTTCAATTGCTGTTTAAGAACACTCTCCGCCTTTTGAGTCGCCTGGGAAATATAAAACTCGTAAATAATAAATTCAAATGAACATTGACCATCAAAAAACAATTTTCATCAATGTTAATACTCTTGAGACAATAATCGAATTGCAATATCAAAGTATCATAGAGTAATATATTTATATGAAAATTCAAAATTGAAATAAATAATTCTCATTTATTTATTTATGTATTCATCTATTTATTCATTTATTCATTCATATATTTATTCATCTATTTATTTATTTATTCATTTATCTATTTATTTATTTATTTATTTATCTATTTATTTATTTATTTATTTATCTATTTATTCATTTATTTATTTATTTATTTATTTGTCTATCTATTTATTCATTTATTTATTTATTCATTTATCTATTTATTTATTTATTTATTCATCTATTTATTTATTTATTTATTTATTTATCTATTTATTTATTTATTCATTTATTTATTTATTTATCTATCTATTTATTCATTCATTTATTTATTCATTTATCTATTTATTTATTTATTTATCTATTCATTTATTTATTCATTTATCTATTTATTTATTTATTTATCTATTTATTTATTTATTCATTTATCTATCTATTTGTTTATTCATTTATCTATTTATTTATTTATTTATTTATTTATTTATTTATCTATTTATTTTTCTATTTGTTTATTCATTTATTTATTTATCTATCTATTTATTCATTCATTTATTTATTTATCTATTTATGTATCTATTTCTTTGTTTATTTATTTATTTATTTATCTATTTATTTATCTATCTATTTATTCATTCATTCATTTATTTATCTATTTATTCATTCATTTATTTATTTATCTATTTATGTATCTATTTCTTTGTTTATTTATTTATTTATTTATCTATTTATTTATCTATCTATTTATTCATTCATTCATTTATCTATCTATTTATTCATTCATTCATTTATTTATCTATTTATTTGTTTATTTATTAGTTTATTTATCTATTTATTTATTTATTTATTTATTTATTTATTTATTTATTTATTTATTTATTTATTTATTTATTTATTTATTTATTTATTTATTTCTTACACGAATGGCTGTCAAATAATTATTAAAAAAAAGTCAACAAAAATTTTGTTTGGACTTTTACACACAATTATTTATTGTGTACTGTTTTGGTGATATTAATATTCAATTTATCGAACGCAATTATTTTCATCGTGATTGTGAACATTTCAGACTCTGTGGCCAAACTTTCTCGTAAAGTTTATGTTCTCATACGTGAAAGGAAATCACGAGGGTATGTAGATGAAAGTAATTAGGTTATTTGTTTGAACTGGAAAAAATCAAGCCCGAAAATAATGCCATGAATTTTGATGATCGGTATAAATTTCTAATCAAACTTTTATCGTGATGAAAAATTTATTATTTATGTTTTTTTATGGCGATTCACTTTGTCGTTGGGAAATTTTTACCTTTTTTGACATGGAATATTTCATGTTTCAAAGTTTTTGTTAGTTTGTGCTATCCTAGTTTTTTTTTAATGGTTTTTATTGGAATTTTTTTTTTTTAATGATTAAGTGATTTGTAAATAAAATTATTTTACCTTGAATATTTTTTGAATTTTCACTTTATATGTTGCTTCGAAATTGTCGAACTCTGTGAAATTCCTCACTCTTATAACAGCAACTGTAAATTTTAAATATTTGTTATCAATTTTGTAAAAATATTCAGTGTAATTTATTTTTTATTTTATATTTTTTGAATAAATTATCATTTTTCTGCTTTATACTAAATTCTGGCATCGAAAGTCGACACAAAATTTGCGTTCAAAACAATTGACATAATTTTTTAGTGGACTTTTATACAAAAATTTTAAATATAAATCAAATTAAGGGGTAACGCCACTTTGGCTCGTTCAAAAATGAGCCTTTTTTCGTAATTTTTTGTGGAAATGAGTAAATTGATAGGAACACTGTTAATGAAGGGTTATAAACACACATTTCTATAATGTAAAAATATTTTTTTATCGGTTATTTCATTCAAAATAGCGGCTGTACTTATAATAATCCAAAAAAACTTTCTTTTTTTTTTTTTTAAAAAGGGTCCACCTTGGGAACCATAACTGAAACAATTTTTGACTTGGAAACAAAAACCGCAATTTTTCCTGACTTAAGATTAAAATACATCAGATAACGTAGGTTTTTTCTAAAATATTGATTTTTGACAAAATGGCAGTGTTTTGAAATAACAAAATTTTTTTGTGCCCGAAAAATTCATCGATAAACTGTTCATAAAAAAAACTAATCATTATTCAAAAAATCCCCTACGTCATCTTATGTATTTTAATTTTAAGCTTGAAAAAAACTTTAGTTTTTGTTTCTGTGTCAAAAATTGTTTCAATTACGGTCCCCAAGGTGGACCCCTCTCAAAAAAAAAAAAAAAGTTTTTTTGGATTATTATAAGTACAGCCGCTATTTTGTGTAAAAGTGCCAAAAAAAATTTTTTTTTACATTCTATAAATGTGTATTTATAACCCTTTATCAACAGTTTTCCTACCAATTGACTCATTTCCAAAAAAAAAAATTACAAAAAAAGGCTCATTTTCGAGCAAACTCGAGTGTGGCGTTTTCTCCCAAAATATCTTTCATAAATAACAGACTTGAATTATCCTTAATCCTTCCTATTAATTTTCACTTCCCTAAATATAAATAAGTTGCAATAATTACCAAAATCCGATTCACAAAAATGCGTTTGTGGATGCTGCATACTGCACGAACATGCTTCCGATATTTCAAAATGAAAAAGAGACAAAGTCAGGATTAACAAAAAAATCCACCACGTGGAACGCTGCATCTGTAACACAACAATTAAATTGTTTATTATATTAAAATTATCCAAAAAATCATCAATCAATATAAAAATTAACAAAAAAAAAAATAGGAAAAAAATATTCACAATATTCTTTGAATAAATAAATAAATTAAAATCATTACAAAATCATAACATGATAAATATTGAATCAGGGAATATACCCAAAAGAAAAGTGTTGAATCAAGTCGCGATTCTGACTTGACACAAATAGTCTTGATATAAGCCAGAAATATTCTTGATTCAAGACATTATACATGTCTTGAGTTAAATCAGTCGTAAAAAGGGGTAAGTCGAAAATAAACTTGATTCAAGTTTTTT
>JAQQBS010000001.1:8160457-8171416 GCA_030347275.1 Microctonus aethiopoides
ACTTCCGTTATAATGAAAATTTTTATTTCAAATTTATTTCACAACATCTCGAAAGTTAGTTGAATAAACAAATAAAAAGTTCAAAGTTGTATGTTTTCATTGTTTGCCAAAAAAAAATTCAAAAAAATGGTCAAAAAACGGGCTGTCATACGGTAGGATCCCCTTAAGGAAATATTTGGAGCATGTTTGGTCATGTTTAAACAGGTATAATTATTTGGACGTTGTTGAGAATATCTTTGGTGTTTCATGGGTGGATTAATCGGCGTGTTTGTGTGTGGATGCATTTGAAAACGGGATGATGATGTGATTGAGTGAGAATTAGGGGGATAGTAGAAATTAATTATCGATGGTACTTTGGACTGTGTGTATTAGATATTATTTGTTTGATGTACACAGTATGGAATTTTTAGCTGAAAATTGGGTTAAATTAAAAGTTTAATTTGTGCTTTTAATATTTATTTTCTCTTATTTTGTTCATTTTTAAAACAAATAATAATTGTTGCTGATTAAATAAATTCAAATAAAGCAATTGAAATTGTTACACAGTAAAAAATTTCATTTAAAAGTCCATCAAAAATTTCTGTCCAAATTTTTATCACACAATTTCCACTAAATAATTATGTTAAATCAACACAATATTTACGTAATTTCAATCCAACATAAATATTAAGTCAAACACTCGCAAATATTTAAAAAATGTCTCAACACAAAATTTATTTCCTTCAACAAACAAAAATCCATAAAATATTAATAAATCAACTCAAAACAATTGCTCTACTTCAAATCAAAGTCTTGTAATAAATCTCGATAAAAAACTCCCCCCAAAAACTATCAATACAAATTTTTATTACACCCCCACACAAAATTATAAACTGAAAAAAAAAAAAAAATTTTTTTAAAAAATAAAAGAAAAAAATAAATTTACTCCACAAATAAAATCCAGCACGTGATTGCATAAAACCTAAAGTCTCTCTCACAGATAAATTCATCATCCCCTTCATAACAAATAACTAAAACCTCTGAACATAATTTCACTTTCTTTCTATTTATATCTTCCACAATGTGTCAAATACACAATTCATAACGTCCTCTACATCCATCCCATCATACAAAACTGATTTATTTATATTCCATCTCATCCATTCATTAATTCTTATTACAAAATTATGCAAACTGGTTATACAATATTCAATGGAATATTCGTCGATCACGTGATTTCATATTTTATATTATATGATCTAACTAATACGAAGTTACTGCTTCAAACTGCCTGTAAATTAAATTTACGATGATGCCCTGTGGTTGCATTTTATTTTGGAACACATCAAAAGACGTATACATAAATAAATGAACAAGAAAAAAAAAAAATCTTACCAAGGATTTCACGTCAAGACAGGCATGAATGACGCAAGCGAAATTGCCTCCCATGTTTATATATACATGTATACATATATATTGTCTTCGAGGGACGTAAAATTCTCCTCATACACACGCAATCATTTATGTATTAAATCCCTTTGAAACCAATCGAATTGAAAGGGGAAAAAAAATTGTATTTTATTTTTATTTTTTTTTTTTTTTTTTTTTTTTTTTTTTTTTTTTTTTTTTTTTTTTTTTTTATAACCTCATTCATGTTTATGGAAATTTTTTATTAATGATATGTGTAAAAACAAATAGCGATCAAGTTTTATTTTACTGTATGAATAATCGTAAAATAAAAAAAGATCGTTAAAAAATTTAATTGCCACTAAAATATTTGATTTTTATTTTTATTAATTTTATTATATAATATTATAATTTATATTTTAGGTAATTAGCATTAATTCATTGATTTATGTGTGGAATCGGAGGGTAAATAAGCCACTGTATTATACTTGATAATTTAATGTATTTTCAATTTTTATTTTTTAATGTAATCAAAAAGATTTTTTTTTATTTTATATATAAAAAAAATTTTTTTTTTTTTTTTGGGACATGTGAAAATTATATTCAATTTTTTGTAGTTATTATTTGTTTGTTTGATAATGCAAAGAGAAATAATTGATTCGATTTTATGATAAATTAATTTGATTTGATTAATTTTTTTTTTTTGGTAATTGAAATAGTGAAATTTTGATATTTTATTTTGATTGTTTGATAAATTCGAAGTTTTTTTTTTTATGGGAGTGGACAAATTATTGTTTGATGTTTTCGTTTAATATTGGAAATGATTAATTATATTTTATGAAGAAATAATTATTGATTGAATTTTATTGGTTAAATTGATTTTTATGTTTTTTTAATTGTTGATGTTTGATTGATTTTGTTATATATCTGTTGGAATACTTAGTGTGAGGAAAAATAAATTTTAGAGGATTTGAAGTGTTTGTGATGTTGATTTTTATGCAGTGTTAATTTGATTTCTATCGAAATAAATTAATGTTAATTAAATAAATAAATATGCACTTTGGAAATTATTATTAGAGTGAAAAATATGCTTTCAGTAACATTAATTATTGCTGTGCTGCGAACATTTCGAATAAATATTTATCCAAGTACAAATTTCATCGTACTCTGTCATAATATTTGCAAAATAATTCTCAAAATTTTTATACATGAATTAATTAATATTTTCCATTAGAAAATAAAAAACAGTTTGGATATTTCTCAATAAATTTATATGAATTTTTTTTATAATTCATCCACAGATATTTTTTAAATTGAGAATAAAAATTAATTGATGACACGAATTATTTGAAGTTATTAACATGAACTAGTTGACATAATATGATATTAATTGTTATTTTTGTTTTTTATTTTATTTGTAATATAAATATTTGGATGTGCTATTTTTAGGCTACTTTTTTTTTTTATCAAAAAAAAAACAGGCCGAAAACTTATTGGACTTATTGAAAAAAGAAGCCTGATTAAAGCGCAGTTCTTAATTTTAATATTTAAAAGTTGCTCTTCGTAATTTTCGTTTTGCCATTTAAATAACATGTGAAAAAAATTTTTTTTTTTTTGAATTTTTGTAGCTCGGTATTTGTCCATCAGAGAAATAAGCTCATAGCATATTCTTGTAGGGAATCGAACGCTCTACAAAAAAGGTCTCTTAGACTTTTTTCATAGAATCAGCCATTCTGAAGATATTCAAACTCAAAGTTCCAAATGTATGAAATTTTGACTTTTTTGTTGTTAAATGAAAATGGAAAAAAAAAACATCACTTTTCACTGAATATAAAAATTTAAAAATTCGAAAAAAAATAGTTCAAATCATTTGCCCATCAGTGGACTAGGGGGAAAAGTTGTGGGATGTGTGACAGTATTTTAGGAAAAATTTTCAAGAAAATCGATCGCTACGTGTTTTTTGGAAATCAACATTTTATAATTCAAACTCAAAAATTTTATAGAAAGACGATTTTGAAAATTTTTTTTGATTTTATATTCTAAAAGTGCTGTAAAAAAGGAAGATTCGAAATGAAAAATCGTCTCAATCGGCCCATTTTTCGCAAAGTTACAGGCATTTGAAAAAAAAGAGCCATTTTTTTCAAAAATCGATATTTCGAAAATGGCTGGCCAAAAAAAATTCCAAAAAATCATGAAGGTCTCTCTCAATGGGTACTATAAGTTGAAAAATTATATACATGGGGAATGCCCCATATATAAATAGCTAGCAGTAGATAGTAATAAATTTCTCTCAGTATAATTTGCAAATCTGATTATTTTCTTTGACGGATTGTCGGCGCCACTTCAATTATTATAGGTTCATTCAATGTATGTGAACCGTCAATTTTATATCGTCCGATTGCGTGGTATCTATAATTGAGAATCTTTTGATACAATATATTAAAGACGGATTATATTATATGTAGGTATACTTGGTGTTTGATGTTAACATGGAGGTGTGAAAGACATCGTGATCGTCTCTTAAAAGTATTAACAAGTTTTGTCAAGGATGTTCGAAGGGAATTGCAGTATATAAAGTAGAAAAACTTGTGTTGAAGTAGAAAAATAATTTTGCGTTGAATTAATAATATTTTATGTTGAATTTAAGGCTGAATTTTTGTCTGTTGAAGTAAATAAATTTTGTGTTGACACATTTTTTAAATTTTTGCGATTGTTTAACATAATATTTGTGTTAAATAGAAATTATATAAATATTGTGTTGATTTAATATAACTTTTGAGTAAAAATTGTGTGAAAGAAATTTTAACGGAAATTTTTAGTTGATATTTACACAAAATTTTTTATTTTGTAAGAATTTTAATTGCTTTGTTTAAATTTATTTGATCAACAACAACTATTATTTGTTTTGACAATAAAAATAAAAACAATTTGAATAATTATAAATTGACCTAACTAATCAGCTTGTTTAAACTATATTATTTATTTATATTAAACCATTTTTACTTTCATCAATTTAAACACAAATTTCTTAAATGAATTAACAAAATGCAGGAAAATATTTATTAAAAGCTAAAAATATTGTGTTGATTTAACCTAAATTTTTATTAAAAATTCTGTTAAACAAAATTTCAACACAAATTTTTGGTGTAATTGCTTTATTCAAATTTATTTAATCAACAAAAATTATTATTTGTTTCAACACCAAAAATAAATTCATGTCGTCGATTTTTTACTCCAAAAACAATTTTTTTCTTAACGCAATTTAATTAATCATAAATCAACCCATCTAATCAGCTCATTTAAACAATATCATTTATTTATATTAAATCATTCTAATTCTCACCAAATTAGATAAAATAAATAGCATAAATAAATAAATAAAATGATAAATAAATAAACATTTATTAAAAACACAAAATATTGTCTCGATTTAATCTAACTTTTGTGTAAAAATTGTTTAAAAAAATTTTTTTAAATAAATTTTTAGTGGACTTGTACACAAAACTCTTTACTACGTACATAAATAAACAAAAAAAAAAAAGATTTTAAAACAATTCAGATTATTTAAAGTCGTGAATGATTTAATGTGATAACTATAAATAAAACTCAGAATTTAATTATAATCAAATCAAATACAATTAATAAACATATGTGCATATATTTATTTTATTCGTATACATATATAATATGTATGTATATATACACACTATTCTATATCAATTATACATTCATTCAAATAATAAATCTCGGCGCCAGTTCATTGAATATAATTTCTAATCTGTATTAATTGTTAGAGAACAACAAATTATACCTTTCTCACGATCAATATCTCTGGTTTATTATTATATATTCTCGTGATTCTCATCAACAACAATCTCGTAATAATTATTACAGACAGATATTTAATGTCACCCAAGTGATCACAATGTGTGTTTATTCGTGTGTATTTCAATCGATATTTATAAAATGTAATTAAATTTATATCCAATGTGTGAATAACGATTCGGTTAATTTGTCTATCGATTATAGGAATTAAACTTCATACGAAAATTTTACAAGAAGAATAAATAAAAAAAAAATAACATTTAAAGTTCATTTTTTTATTCCAATACAGGAAAATTATTTTTTAGTTATTTTTTTTTTTAATTTAATTTGTGAACAATATTTATTTAAATATATTTGTCCAATATTAATTTAGTTTATCGATTGGTTTATTTGTTGATGGAAGAATTTTATGGATGACAAAAGTCTATTGTGATGAATAAATTCAGATAAATAAATTGATTAAATAATTATGAATAATTTGACAAAGAAATATTTTTTTTTTATAGTTATTAATTTTTAATTATGGTTTTTATTCACATTTCAAGCTTTATAATTGCATGAACATAAATTAATAGACACACATAGGTTTATAAATAAACGTTTTATCAGTGGAATGATTATTAATATTTGTGCAATTTGCTGAATTTTAATTAACAAAATTGACTGAAAATTAAATTTCTAAAATTAAATCAAAATCTCTAGAAATTAAATTCATTCGAAGGAAAATCGTCACAAAATAACTGAAAATTTCCGAGTTTAATTCAACTGAAAATTAATTTTATAATAAAATTGTACATATGTTACAAATTTTTATTAAAAATAATTTCAATTTAAATTTTTTACAGAGTTAATTAGTAATAAATTTCATTATTTTCACTTTTACTTGCACAAAATTTCAAAATTCGAATTATTAATATTCACATTGTGTATAATAAATATATTCTCAAGTAAAAAAATCTCAATCAAGAGTAAAAAATCAGTGAAAATAATTTACTTTCATTAAATTTAAATTATTTATTGATTAATATAATATCAAAGGAAATTTGTGTTATTAATTCTTATTACGTTTCACTATATCATCAGTTTACAAACCCACAAATGTTTAGACAGAAATACTGCAATGTAGAGAGTTATAACTAATAATTATCACTCTGCATACCAAATAGAACTAATTGCATCAGGGGTTCTCATTATTACGTTCAAGAATATATTTTAAAAAAATTTTTTTTTTTATTTGAAACTATGTGTAATGATTAGGATTATGAGAAAAAAAAATATAAATTAACAATTAAATACATATATTTTTGTTGACTTCTAATATATTGAAATTCAAAAATAAATTTTTTTTCAAAATTATATAAAAAAAAAAATCAACGAAATAAATAGTTTATATTATTCATTGATATTTCTAGTAATTAGAAGAATCAACATTTTTATTAAGTCGTTTGAAAACGTTTAATTATTTAAAAAAAATTTTTTTTTTTGAAATTAATTTTTCAAAAAAAAAATTGTTATATTTTATTATATTTTTTTCTTTGATTTAAAAAACCAGAAAATAATATTCTCTCGGGTAAATAAAATACATTAAATGAAATAGAAAAAATTACTTTCCATTTTCAAAAAAAAAAAAAAAAAAAAAAAATAAAAAAAAAAACACAAAATCGATAAAAATAAAGAAATTTTGAATTCAAAATTCGCATTTCAGTCTCAAATC
Organism: Microctonus aethiopoides; assembly: GCA_030347275.1. Taxonomy (NCBI): domain Eukaryota; kingdom Metazoa; phylum Arthropoda; class Insecta; order Hymenoptera; family Braconidae; genus Microctonus; species Microctonus aethiopoides. Next base: position 8,167,383 of record JAQQBS010000001.1, read on the forward strand.
ATCGACTCGAAATTAAATATATAATTCCGATTATATTCACATTTTTTATATTTTATTATTAATCACAATAATAATAATAATGATGATGATGAGTCAATAAATTTTCATTGTGAATAACAATATCCAATTTATTATAATCAAATTTATCCTTATGCGATCAAGAGGGTCGTTGGTCTATCGGTCTATGACCTCTCATTGTGCATTTATTCTTACGTCAATATAAACTCAACGCCAAGTTGAAGCGAAAAAATTCTTCTTCTTAATAATAGCTGATGTCGCGATCAGTGTCAGCAAATTTTAGCTCACGTTTCAACGTCGACATTATCAAAAGTCTTCATATTACATAACACACACTCATACACCAATTGTAATTTATATGCTATTGTTATTTCAATACGTGTCCACACATACACAGTAAAAAATTTTGTGTAAAACTCTACTGAAATTTTTTTTTATATAATTTTTACTCAAAAATTTGGTTGAATTGAGACTATATTTTTTGTCTTTAATATTTATATATTCTCATTTTGTAAATCCATTCAGATAATTCATTTCTGAATTGATAACAGGAAAAATGATTTAATATAAATAAATAATATAGTTTGAATGAGCTAATTAATTAGGTTAAATTTTAATTACTAAAATTGGGTTAAAAAATAAATTCGACGACATGAATTTTTTTTTTTTTTTTGGTGTCGAAACAAATAACAATAGTTATTGATTAAATAAATGTACATCAATCTTTGTTTTAAAGCAATTCAAATTGTTACACAGTAAAAAAATTTGTTTAAAAATTGACTAAAAATTTGTGTCGAAATTTTTTTTATGTAAATTTTACTCAAAAATTAGGCTGAATTAAAACAATATTTTGTGTCTTCAATAAATATTTTTCCTCATTTTGTTAATCCATTTGAGTAATTTTTATATAAAATAATGAAACTAAAAATGATTTATTATGAATAAATAATATAGTTTGAAAGAGCTAATTAGTTAGAAAAAAATTTTGTTTAAAGAGTAATAAATTGACAACATGAATTGATTTCTGGTGTCACAACAAATAATAATTGTTATCGATTAAATTAATTTAAATAAAACAATTAAAATTTTTAAACAGAAAAAAAATTTTTACAAAATTCCACTAAAAATTTATGTTAAAATTTTTTTTACACAATTCTCACTCTAAATTAGTTATCTTAAATCCACACAATATTTATATAATTTCAATCTAACACGAATATAATGTCAAACACTCGCAAAGATTTAAAAAATGTGTCAACACAAATTTTATTTCCTTCAACAGACAAAAATTCAGTATTAAATTCAACCTAAAATATTAATCTAATATTTATGTCCATAAATTATTATTATTATTTTTATCATCTATCTTGATATTCAATTCCTCCATTTTCTGTCGTGACAAATAATACGGATGTGCAATGACTCGAGTGCGATGTCTCGCCACGATGGTAACAAATTCTCGAGGTTAAATCGTGCAATCATCGTCAAATTACAGATGTGACATCACGCGGTTATACCTTCTCACTTCTATATACACACATAACTATGTAGATATTCTATATATGTATATGTATATACGTGTGCGTGAATTAATATTTGAATAATGCGTTTGATAGTCATATAAGAATTTTAGTTATTTTTATTTTATCATTTTTTCATTTTTTTTTTTGTTCAATTGTTGACTCATACAACGATGTGATACTAAATTATTTATGAGGAATGATTATGTGCATTGTATATCAATATTATTACGCTATTGGAAAGAATTGGAAGCAAAAAAAAATCATAGAAGAACAAAAAAAAAAATATGAGATTATAAATAGGAAAAAATTATTATTTTAATTGAAATTTTTATGTAGGTGGATTTATTTAGTCATCAAATGGTTTAATTAATTTAATTGACAAGGACTTTGCTTTTGATTATGAATATTATTTGCAAAATATTTATTTTTATATTTATAAGTTAATTGTTTTCATAACAATAATTTATTTCATTTGTGATTTTTATTTTTATTGTTTTTGGAATTGTGAATTAATTTATGTAACACTTGATTATATTAATAATGTATTGTTGGACTTGTTTTATATATTAGACCGATGATGTCAAGGTGTGTGACACAATTATTCATAAATGAATTTTTAAACAGTTTAATAAAGACAGTTAAATTTTTTTTTTTTGCTTTTATTTTTATTTTTTTCTAGAGCAAATTTTCACTCAAACTAATTTTATGGTTATAATAACTTTGAGTGTGTCTGCGTTTGTGTGTTGATGAAAGGAATATATAGCTGTGGAGGAATGAAAATATAAAGCAAAAACATTGAAAAGAAAATGGAAAATCCCAAGATGAAAATAAAACTTTGGATTTTACTTTGTAAATCTTTTTTATTTTCCCCATTTTTTTTTATTGTTTTAGTATATTTTCCTCCCTTTTTTTTTGTGCTATTCGTGCCTAGAATAATCGACAGATAGACAGGAAAAGCTTAGCCAGTAGCTTTCAGAAAAAAATATTTCCTTTTTCACAAATGCAAAAATATGAATATATTTTTTTTATTTTATTTTTCCCCATTTCTACTTCAGTATATTAAGCACAATTCACAAGAGTTTCACGTTTCTTTCAAACATTTCTTGTTGTTAAATGCCTCAAGTCTAGAAACAATCGTCGTTTCCATGAAAAAAAAAAAATGAAAAGAAAAAGTGATAGAAATTTAATAATAAAATCCATTATTTCAAAATAAAATTTCTCAAACAAAAATATATATAAAAAAAACAACTTATATTACTAAATTAATAATAAATTCCTCTTCACAAATCTGTAAATCACCACCGAAAAAATAAAAAAAAATACAAACAATAAAATACACTAAAAAAAAAAATTATTTCGAAACAACAAAATTTTTATCAAACTAAATAAAAAATATTCATTTCATAATAAAACAATCAACTCGTCGCCTGTAAATTTCGATTCTCAGCACACAAAAAAAATTCTGCTGTGTATTCAAAGTGAAAAAAAAAATTCCCCAATCAAAATAAAAATAATAAAATAAAATAAAAAAATAATAACTCACAATTACAATATAAAATATTCCAAATTTTCTCTCGCAAATTGATTAAATAATAAATATTAATCCACCACAAATCCACTAATATCACTTATAACAAATAAAAATCCACTAAAATATATTGTAATATGTTATAAATATTCCTGCGAAAATATTTATACAGAGCGAACACAGGTGGACACATCTAAGGCGCGCGTCAAAGCAAGACTGGCCCAATTCCGTCGTATTACTCTGCTATTATATATTCCGAACCAGCATCCCATGTACAAGTTCGTTCGAATTTGCCGACGTGCGAGTATATATATACACATGTACAATATATGCACGCATATAAACACGAACACACGCGCGTAAATATAAATTTGTGTGCATCGGTATATGTACACAAACTGTCGCGCTGTGACGTGATTCAATTCTCGTTTATAAAAGTTTACGCGTGTGTATACACGTTTGAGTGTATGGTTCACTACTATTACTGTATATAACATCGTACCGTCTTTGTATACATGCATATATATGTGTATAAATATATAATATATATGAATGTAATGTGAATGGCGAAGCTGAAGCACTTGATGTGGAGCGCTTGTAGAGCTTGCACAAATCTTTTTTTAATTTTGTTTTCCGTTGCGACTGTTGGTATTAGAATTTAAAAATCTCAAAAGGGTCATTTTTTTTTTTATTTATAAAATTTTAGTATGACATTTAGAAAATTTAATTCAAAGAATTTTTCATGTTAAAACTTGTCTCATCTTTGAATGCATTTTTCTCGAAACTATATAGGGGAAAATGGTGGCGCATGAAAGAGCCAGTTTTGAAAATAAGGGATAAATAATATAAAAGGAAATAAATAATCGAAAAAATTTGTATAATAAGTGATTGTTCATTCATTTATGTACGTGATGTTATAAAACATTTTTCAAAATTATCGGTATTTTTGGACTTCTAACCATTTA
>JAQQBS010000001.1:8182452-8195458 GCA_030347275.1 Microctonus aethiopoides
TGGATACATTTGAAACTTCCAAGGATCTAATTCCAACGGCAAAATCATTTTATCACTCGTATTAAATTGATATTTTGCAACTAATTGATACAAACATAATTTAGTTACTAGCAATGCAAATTCTTCACCCATACATTTTCGATTTCCCAAACCAAATGGTAAATATGCTCCTATTTCTAAAATCTGCTTTCGTGTTGTGATAAATCTTTCAGGTCGAAATATTCTTGGATATGGATAATATCTTGAATCATTTTGCAATGCATAAGTTGGAATCCAAACACTTGTGCCTGGTTCAAAGTGGAAAAATTTACCACCAGGTATTGCTGGTGCTAAAGTAATTGGTCTTGTACAAACTCGTTCAATATACGGTGTAATTGGATACAATCTTAATGTCTCACAGATAACAGCATCAAGATATTTCATCTTATTAATTGCTTCATACGTTGGTTCATCTTGAAATTTTTCATAAACTCCCATTACTTCATCGTACAATTTTGCCTGGGCTTTTTCATTAATTGAAAGCAAATGTGTAACGAAACACAAAAGTGATGATGTACTATCAAAACCATTCATATAAAATCCAAAAGTTTGTGCAGTAATGTCTTCAATTGTAATTTCTGGTAATGCTTCATTTAAATTATTTTTAAATCTTAATTCCATCATCATTTCAATCATATCCCGACGTCTTTTTTTTGGATTTACATTTCTTATTCCAACTATATCATGAACAACTGATGTGAAAAACCATCTTACGTTATCACTAGTTAAATTCATACGAAAATAATTTGCTAATGATGGATAAGTTCTCATGAAGAAAAATTTAAATAATTTTAAACCTTTGAATGTTAAAGCGTCCATTGCCATTTTGTAAAATTCGTCTTTTGGATTATTAATCGAATCTGAATTATCAATACCAAATGCACATGAGGAAAGAACATCATTCATATAACGACCAAAAATATCTTTAGAATTAATTGTGATTGTTCCATTTTCTGTATTTGTATCGATATATTCCACTAAATTTTTGCTTCGTTTTAAAATTAACGGAAATAATGTGTCCTCCATGTTGGGTGACGTGAATAATTTGCGAAATTGATTTCCACACACTAAAGAATTTCGATCACAAAGTGAATATGGATTACTTTTAAATAATATATCATGAATTGATTCATAACTATGATAATGATCCAAGAAATAAGTATTATATTTTATTAATATTTGCTTTATTATTTCTGGTTCACGAATTAATATTATTGGATTATTAAAATCATAAAATCCTACATATTGTGCGACATTATCCATGGAATAATAAAATTTCAGTCTTTCCACAAATGAAACAGAGCCAAAAGATGGTTGCATCATGTTACCGAATATTCCAGAAGCTTCTTCATGTGGTATTCCATTAATTTTGAAGAATTTTTTTTGAAAATAATAATAAACGAAACTTATTACCAATATTGTGACAAAAGTTATTGTTGTATGTTGTAGAATTAGCAGGATGTAGGTCAGAATGATGGAATTCCCGAACAATTCCATGATTGAATGGAATAATGATTTGGAGTAGTTAATCGTGCTGTTACTTTTGCTCGACTAACGTTTGATTTATATTTCATATCATCAGAAGCCAGAAAAATACGTTGATTATTCGCTATATTTAGTTTTATTTCAATTATGAAAATTATTAGAATCTTTTTTTTTTTTTTTATTTTAACGTCGCAATGTGAAAAATTGACTCTGATTGGTTGGAATTATTATTGTATTGTCGATAAAACAGATTAAGTTCGCGCTGTTATATTCCCAACGTAGGGATATATCATTATATAGTTTGAACATAGAATAATTAAATAACAAGAAATTACACCTTAAGAAATAGTATAATTTACATATACACACGTATAATAAATATTAGACTGTTTCAAATAAATCAACTTTTTTTTTTTTTCAAAACCCCCACTGAAATACCTTCAGGGAAGTGTAAAAAGATGCCTGTTAAAACCTTATATATTAATATTAAGAGGTCGCTCATCGTGAATTTCTATTTCCTATTTAAATACCCCAATAGCATTTGAAAAGTTTTTTTTTATCGTTGAAATTTTGTATCTTAATAACCATTCGATGAATTTGAATTATCATTACATACTTTTATAAAAAATTTAACGCTCTATAAAAAAGGTCTCTTGTGGTTAATCGATTACTCTAACCATTTAGAAGATATTCGCAGTCATGACTTAAATGGATAAATTAAAAATATTTATTGAAAAACTAATAAAATCAGCACGCAGGGATTCGAATGCGAATATCTTCTAATTGGTTAGAGTAATCGATTAACCACAAGAGACCTTTTTTGTAGAGCGTTAAATTTCCTATAAAAATATGAAATGATAATTTAAATTCATCGAATGGTTATTAAGATACAAAATTTCAACGATAAAAAAAACTTTTCTGTTATAATTTAAATAGGAAATAGAAATTCACGGTGAGCTACCTCTTAATATTAATATATAAGGTTTTACCAGGCATCTTTTTACACTTCCCTGAACGTATTTCAGTGGGTATTTTCAAAAAAAAAAAAAGTTGATTTATTTGAAACAGTCTAATATTTATTATACGTGTGTATATGTAAATTATACTATTTCTTAAGGTGTAATTTCTTGTTATCTAATTATTCTATGTTTAAACCATATAATGATATATCCCTACGTTGGGAATATAACAGCGCGACCTTAATCTGTTTTATCGACAATAAAATAATAATTCCAACCAATCAGAGTCAATTTTTCACATTGCGACGTTAAAATAAAAAAAAAAAAAAAGATTCTAATAATTTTCATAATTGAAATAAAACTAAATGCAGCGAAATATCAACGGATTTTTCTGGTTTTTGATGATATGAAATATAAATCAAACGTTAGTCGAGCAAAAGTAACAGCACGATTAACTACTCCAAGTCATTATTCTATTCAATCATGGGACTTTTCGGGAACTCAATCATTTTGCGCTACATCACGCTAATTCTACAACATACAACAATAACTTTAGTCACAATATTGGTAATAAGTTTCGTTTATTATTATTTTCAAAAAAGATTCTTCAAAATTAATGGAATACCACATGCAGAACCTTCTGGAATATTCGGTAACATGATGCAACCATCTTTTGGCTCTGTTTCATTTGTGGAAAGACTAAAATTTCATTATTCCATGGAAAATGTCGCACATTATGTAGGATTTTATGATTTTAATAATGCAATAATATTGCTTCATTCACCAGAAATAATACAGGAAATATTAAAAAAATATGAGCATTGTTTTTTAGATCATTATGATAATTATAGATCAATTCATGATATATTATTTAAAAGGAATTCATATTCACTTATTGAAGGAAAGAGTTTTGAGTGCTCAAAAAATTATGTTAAATTATTCAAGTCACACAACATGGAGGACACATTATTTCCGTTAATTTTAAAACGAAGCAAAAATTTAGTGGAATATATCGATAAAAATACAGAAAATGGAACAATCACAATTAATTCTAAAGATATTTTTGGTCGTTTTATCAATGATGTTCTTTCCTCATGTGCATTTGGTATTGATCATTCAGATTCGATTAATAATCCAAACGACGAATTTTACAAAATGGCAATGGACGCTTTAACATTCAAAGGTCTAAAATTATTTAAATTTTTCTTCATGAGAACTTATCCATCATTAGCAAATTACTTTCGTATGAATTTAACTAGTGATAGAGAAAGATGGTTTTTCACATCAGTTGTTTATGATATAGTTTCAACAAGAGATGTAAATCCAGATAAAAGACGTCTGGATATGATTGGAATAATGATGGACGTAAGATTTAAAAATTACATAAAGAAATATTTACCACAAATAACAATTGAAGACATTACTGCACAAGCTTTTGGATTTTATATGAGTGGTTTTGATAGTACATCATCACTTTTGTGTTTTGTTACACATTTGCTTTCAATTAATGAAAAAGCCCAGACAAAATTATATGACGAAATAATGGAAGTTTATGAACAATTTCAAGACGAACCAACGTATGAAGCAATTGATAAGATGGAGTATCTTGATGCTGTTATCTGTGAGACATTGAGATTGTATCCAATTACACCGTATATGGAACGAGTTTGTACAAAACCAGTTACTTTAGCACCAGCAGTACCTGGTGGTAAATATTTCCTCATTGATAAAGGCACAAGTATTTGGATTCCAACTTATGCATTGCATAATGATTCAAGATACTATCCATATCCAAGAATATTTCGACCTGAAAGATTTATCACAACACGAAAGCAGATTTCAGAAACAGGAGCATATTTACCATTTGGTTTGGGAAATCGAAAATGTATGGGTGAACAATTTGCATTGCTAGTAACTAAATTATGTTTGTATCAATTAGTCGCAAAATATCAATTTAATACGAGTGATAAAATGATTTTGCCGTTGGAATTAGATCCTTGGAAGTTTCAAATGTATCCAAAAGGAGGATTTTGGATTGATTTCGAAGAACGCAAACAGAAAAATTCTGATGCAAATGATAATTAAAATTCAATATTATTTTTGTTTTCTAATTTTTTTTTTCATGTGATTTGAATGTTTTCCATTTGGGAGATTATAATGATTGGATTAATAAATATAATTGATATTCTGTATGTATGGTTTGTTTATTTGTGCGTTGGTTGAGGAGAAAAAAAATTTGAGGTTAAGGAATTTTATAATATGGAGGGAAAAAATATTTTTGAGTTGGATAATGAAAAAAAAAAAATAAAAACAAATTGATCGAATGTATTGATATTTACGTTGTGTTTAGGAGTTTATTTTCGTAGGAGAGATGATGTTAATGTATGCAAACATGTAAGTATATTAATTCAAAGACGTAATTTCATTTTTAACAGATTCATGTTAGTGTCTTTTTCTATTTTTTTTCGTGACCGTCATATTCACTTGGCATTGCCATATTGTTTGGATATATATTTTCAAATAATCGAATCTATATCTCACGAAGATAACATATCCCTATAAAATAAAATTATTATAGTTAGGTTGGCAGTAAACTCTGGATCAACGCAATGATTGGCTCTCGACCAATCTAGAGCAGAGGCGGCAATTACGAAAGCCAGAACATCTCATTGAGGTAAGCCTCTCTCTATAGTTCGCGTGCTCCGTAACAGCGCCACTGATCATTTCTAATGTGTGTATATAGATATATTTGTCTATGAATTGATTATTTGAAAATATATATCCAAAAGAAAGACATTTACCGATAATTTTTGTTTATAACTTATTTGATATAATTTTTTTTGATGATGAATTACATTTAAATGAGAAAATCAAAATTACGAAGAGCCACCTCTAAATATTGCAATTATGAGATCAGTTTTAAACAGGCTTTTTTTTCACTCCGATTTTTTGATGAAAAACCCTAATGTTTATCTTTATACATACATATGTTGTTTGAATGTAAATTATATTTCGTCTACTCGATTCAACAATATAGCAATGCCAAGTGAATCTGACGGTAACAAAACAAAATATAAAAAGACACTAAGATGAATCTGTTAAAAATAAAATTACGTCTTTGAATTAATATACTTATATGTTTGTATATATTAACATCATCTCTTCTACGAAAATAAATTCCTAAACACAACGTAAACATCAATACATTCGATTAATTTTTTTTTTCTTTCATTATCTAACTCAAAAATATTTTTTCCCTCTATATTACAAAATTCCATAACCTCAATTTTTTTTTCTCCTCAACCAACGCACAAATAAACAAACCATACATACAGAATATCAATTATATTTATTAATCCAATCATTATAATCTCCCAAATGGAAAACATTCAAATCACATGAAAAAAAAAATTAGAAAACAAAAATAATATTGAATTTTAATTATCATTTGCATCAGAATTTTTCTGTTTGCGTTCTTCGAAATCAATCCAAAATCCTCCTTTTGGATACATTTGAAACTTCCAAGGATCTAATTCCAACGGCAAAATCATTCTATCACTCGTATTAAATTGATATTTCGCGACTAATTGATACAAACATAATTTAGTTACTAAGAATGCAAATTTATCACCCATACATTTTCGATCTTGCAAACCAAATGGTAAATATGCTCCTATTTCTGAAATCTGCTTTCGTGTTGTGATGAATCTTTCAGGTCGAAATATTTTTGGATATGGATAATATCTTGAATCATTTTGCAATGCATAAGTTGGAACCCAAACACTTGTGCCTTTATCAATGAGGAAACGTTTACCACCAGGTACTGCTGGTGGTATAGTAATTGGTCTTGTACAAACTCGTTCAATATACGGTGTAATTGGATACAATCTCAACGTCTCACAGATAACAGCATCAAGATATTCCATATTATTAATTGCTTCATATGTTGGTTCATCTTGAAATTTTTCATAAACTTTCCTTACTTCATCGTACAATTTCGCCTGGGCTCTTGCATTAATTGAAAGCAAATGTGTAACAAAGCACAAAAGTGATGATGTACTATCATAAGCACTCATATAAAATGCAAAAGCTTGTGCAGTAATGGTTTCAATTGTTATGTCTGGTGAAATTTTATGTTTGTAATATCTTAATCTTACTTCCATCATTGTTCCAATCATATCCAGACGTCTTTTATCTGGATTTACATCTCTTATTGAAACTATATCATGAACAATTGATATGAAAAACCATCTTACTTTATCACTAGTTAAATTCATACGAAAATAATTTGCTAATGATGGATAAGTTCTCATGAAGAAAAATTTAAATAATTTTAGACCTTTGAATGTTAAAGCGTCCATTGCCATTTTGTAAAATTCATCGTTTGGATTATTGATCGAATCTGAATAATCAATACCAAATGCACATGAGGAAAGAACATCATTGATATAACGTCCAAAAATATCTTTAGAATTCATTGTGATTCTCCCATTTGTTGCATTTTTCTCGATATATTCCATTAAATTTTTGCTTCGTTTTAACATTAACGGAAAAAATGCGTCCTCCATGTTGGATGGCTTCAGTGCTTTAGAAAAATGACTTGCACAAATCAAACTCCTTTGATCAGTAAGTAAATATGGATTATTTTTAAATAATACATCATGAATTGATTCATAACAATCATAATGATTCGAGAGATAAGTACCATATTTTCCTAATACTTCTGATATTATTTCTGGTGAACGCAGCAATATTATTGGATTATTAAAATCATAAAATCCTACATAATGTGCGACATTATCCATGGAATAATGAAATTTTAGTCTTTCCACAAATGAAACAGAGCCAAAAGATGGTTGCATCATGTTACCGAATATTCCAGAAGGTTTTGCATGTGGTATTCCATTAATTTTGAAGAATCTTTTTTGAAAATAATAATAAACGAAACTTATTACCAATATTGTGACTAAAGTTATTGTTGTATGTTGTAGAATTAGCGTGATGTAGCGCAAAATGATTGAGTTCCCGAAAAGTCCCATGATTGAATAGAATAATGATTTGGAGTAGTTAATCGTGCTGTTGCTTTTGCTCGACTAACGTTTGATTTATATTTCATATCATCAGAAGCCGGCAAAATCCGTTGATATTTCGCTATATTAAGTTTTATTTGAATTATGAGAATTATTAGAATCTTTTTTTATTTGATTTTAGCGTCGTAATGTGAGGTATTGGCTCTGATTGGTTGGAATTATTGTTGTATTGTCGATAATACAGATGAAAGTGGCGCCACTGGTTATTTCTGATATGTATATATAGATATATTTGTCTATGAATTGATTATTTGAAAATATATATTCGAGACACTTACCGGTAAGTATGTTTTATTATTTATTTGATTTTATAGTTTTTGGTGATTATTTGTTTATGATGAATTACATTTATATAATGTTTAATATTTTTATTTTATGTACTAGATATCAAGTGTAAAAATATTTGATGCCATCTGAAATTATTTTCTACGAATAATTGATGGGTGTCATTGAGGCGTGATTCTAACCTAAAAAAGAAATTTAAATGTCCAAGAAAATTGTGAATTATGATTCAAAAACATAATTAACTCTGAAAAAAATAACATAATTCTATATTATCATTATATTTCCCATTGAAATTATACACGAGATAGTTTCAATCGTGAACTATAGAAAAAAAAAGAGGATACTGCAATTTATTGTGAATTTCAGTGAATTTTATTCACATAAGGAAAAAAAATTTATTGAATAGACTGAAAAACGCCACAAAATGCCACGAACAAAACAAGTACGCAATAATAATTCAAATAATTTTGAAAATAACGAAAGTGAATTAATAGTAAAAGATTTCGAGCGACAAACAAAATTAAAATTACGTAAAATTGAAGCTGAATGTGATATGTTATTCCAAAAATTTATAAACAAAATTGATTTATCATTATCAACTATGCCAGATGAAATACGAAATAAAATAACATTAGGCGATTTAATGGCTTATCGATTTGAATTGGCAAATGAAAATGATGAAAATAATGTTACATCAACGAGCGATGATCATGCAAATATAATAATTGAACCACAAACTGCAGTGAAAAATAAAAAATTATCCAAACGACAAACAGCAGCGTCAACAGACGACGGTTATGTATCAGAAAGTGGTGTACAAAATAATAAAAAACGTCAACAACATGTATCGAGAATTGACACAGTGAAATCAACATCAAAGCGACAATTGAGACCAGAACGAAGCAGTTCACGAAGTACAACAGAAGGTTCACGTCCACGAACCCGTTCATCGTCAAATCAACGTGGTACAATGAGTTCAAAAATTAATAGTAAAATGGTAACACCAGCTCCATCACGACAACAAAACAATGAATACAGTCTTGTAACGCCAAAAGTTAAACCAAATACACCATTAAATGTATTACGTCGTCCAAGAGAGGGCGAAATGGCATTGAGTATGCAAGGAAGTCCATTATTAGTTTCTGCAATTAATCCAGATCGAACAGCAAATATAAATGTTCCTTTAACTAACGGTAATATTATGTCATTGTTGCCAAATGATGGACTTAGACTGTCGAATATTCCAAGATTAGATGATGAAACAATGCGACAGTTAAAAACATTGAAAAGTCATATTGAAAAAGTTATTGGTAAACATTAGTAGTTTGATTTTATTGCACGAATAGTATTGATAATTATTATTATTACATCATATTAGTTAATTTATTTTCTAAATCTTGCATTGCTTTCCCATTTTCTCTTGAAAATTCCTATCATTCAGGTGTCAATGTGTTATAAATTAATATTTAAAACAAATGTGTAAGTTTTAATATCCATAATATTATTTTAATACATGTGATAAAATTTAATAGAGAAAAATGAATTAACATCGTTTTTTTTATAAGCATAAATAAATATAATAATACAAATTTTATACTTTGTCTTATTGTATGACAAAATTTTAATTTTAACACGAGAAAATTTTTTTTTCGACTTCAACCCGATTTTTCGGTGGTCAAGAATTTTTTTTGGAAAAAATGAATGTACAGCTTTTGTAGGGCATTAAATTTGCTACAAAAAACTTCTCTACCGCAGACACTCTCCGACCAACAGTTTTCGAGTTGTAGAGCTGGAAAGGTGAAAGTTCATTATAATTGACAACAAATTTTCTTTAAATCGGAATTTATTGATCTGACACTAATTATTATCTTAAAATAAAACCTATAAAGCTCTTACATTGTTGAATTTACATTATAGCGTTTATTGTAAGATAATAATTAATGCCAGATCAATAAATTTCAGTTAAAAAAAAATTCTTTCCTAATTATGATCAACTTTTACTTTTTCAGCTCTACATCTCGAGAACTGTTGGTCGCAGAGCTTTTGTGATGAAGAACTTTTTTGTAGCAAATTTAATGCCCTACAAAAGCTGTACATTTATTTTTTCCAAAAAAAATTTTTGATCACCAAAAAATCAAGTTGAAGTCGAAAAAAAAAATTTTCTCATGTTATTTATATGGGAAATCAAATTTTTTAATTCGCTAAGCCTCTAATTAGTTTAGAATATTTTTTCAAACCTCTTAGTATAGTATATTGATGCGTTGAATGTCGATATTCGTTGAGAAAAAATTCGAATCATATAGAAACATCAGTGAAAAATACGCTCTCAAGTTTTGAATATTTATTCAATTTCATGAAATACAAAAATAGTATTTATCAATAAATTTTTACATTGCGATTAACAGTTGTTAAACTAATAGAGTATCACATCTTGTAAGTAAAGAAATTTCACATTCAAAAAAAACGTCTCGGAATTTCTATAATATATAAACGTTTAAGGACGTTCATTCGCTTCGCTAGAGTTAAATGAGTACTAACTTTTTATAAAATTTATTCGAGGCTTGAAACAATTTGTAAAATATATTAATAATTTTACAAAGATTTATAATTATTTCTTATATGTACCAATTAATTTCAAGGTATTTATTCAAAAAAATCAGTTAATCCACATTAACAATTGATTTGACGCCATTTGAATTGCTAAATAAATTTGGCAACAGTGCCTATGTTATGTTTTGACACTTTCAATGTGTATGTGCATACGTGTATATTTCGTTACTGCGCGCTGTTGCCAGTTTTCAAGATGGCTACAAATTTACCAAAACAGTTTTAATTATCTTTATTAAAATAATTAATATTTAATTCAAACATTCGTCAACACCTGTTTTTTTGTAAAGTTATATAAACTACATATTTCAAAGAATATTTTTAAACTTTATTTATTATTGTATCTACTCTTACAATATACTTTTTGTAATTTTAAATACATAAAAATGCTAATTCTCCATAAGGCTCTATGTTAAAAATTTGAATTTTGATCTTTAATAACTTTCTTAAATTATCGATAAGGAGTCTTGAAATTTAAAGGGTAGCTACATGATTTAACTTATCAAAACTGAAAACAAAAAAATTTTATCTACTAAAAAGTCTCATGAATGAACGTCCTTAATACAGTTTGTCTCGTATTTATACTGAAGAGTTTTGCCGCTTCTGAACAAAACACCAATATTCTCTCTACTGGAACATAACCTGAAGCGTCTTTATTACGTAATCGTACGAGATGTTTATATGATTCAGTAAATTTTCAAACAACTCGAGAGAATGATTGTAATATTTATTTATCTAATCAACAGAATCCAGAATCTCATCAATTACAGAATATAATGTTCTGTTAGGTATGGGTAATGTTAAATAATAGTCTGTTGAATGAGTTAGGTGAAAAAAAACATCCTTTGTAGGTGTAGCTATTGTACTTTTCTTTTATTTTGTTGAAGTTTTCAAGTCTTCCCGCTTTTTTTAACAAATAGAAATCATCAGATGGCTACGATTTATGTGTGATTTCGTGGAAATTGTACAGAGAAGGGGAAAAATTATAGTGTTCATGCGCCAAATCCGGCCCTCAGCGACTCTTTTCTGTTGTATTTCTCTGGCGGGAACTTTTTCTTTCATGGTACGTGTAACTGCCGTTTGGCTGGACGGCGCTGTTATGGTCCGGGAACACGCGAACTGGAACGCGATATTGGATTTTTTATTATATCAGACGAAGTGCAAGCGCAGTTTTGTAGCAACTTTCAGATCGACCAATCACAATCAAGTGTAAGTAATAATTTATATTTCAGCTGTGTTTTGATTGGTTTAGTCTATTGGAACCTACGAATGATTGGTTGAATTTTTCTATCAAGAATAAAACAGTTTTTATTCTATCACCAATTATATTGTCGTTTTGTAAAACGACCGGGAATTGTAGTTTGAAACCAGTTTTAAACAACAAATATACGTTACAGGCTACAGCTTTACGAGAGAGGCTTTCAAGCAGAATCATAAAAAAAAATTTGTGTGACATTTACCGGTAAATATTTTTTATCATTAATTTAATGTAATATTTTTTGGTGATGAATTACATTTATATAATGTTCAATATTTTTATTTTATATACTAGATATCGAGTGTAAATATTTGGCGTCCTCTCTGAAATTATTTTCCTCACAGAATTGATGAATGTCATTGAGGCGGGATTCTAACCTAAAAAAGAAATTTAAACGTCCAAGAAAATTGTGAATTATGATTCAAAAACATAATAAACTTCGAAAAATATAACATGATTTTATATTGTTATTATATTTTCTATTAAAATAATACACGAAAAATTTTAATCGTGAAAAATAGAAAAAAAAAGGATACTGTAATTTATTGTGAATTTCAGTGAATTTTTTTCACATAAGGAAAAAAAAATTATTGAATAGACTGAAAAAAGCCACAAAATGCCACGAACAAAACAAGTACGCAATAATAATTCAAATAATCTTGAAAATGACGAAAGTGAATTATTAGTGAAAGATTTTGAGCGACAAACAAAATTAAAATTACGTAAAATTGAAGCTGAATGCGATATGTTATGTAAAAAATTTATAAACAAAATTGATCTATCATTATCAACTATGCCAGATGAGATACGAAATAAACTAACATTAGGCGATTTAATGACTTATCGATTTGAATTAACAAATGAAAATGATGAAAATAATGTTACATCAACGAGCGATGATCATGCAAATATAATAATTGAACCACAAACTGCAGTGAAAAATAAAAAATTATCCAAACGACAAACAGCAGCGTCAACAGACGACGGTTATGTAACAGAAAGTGGTGTACAAAATAATAAAAATCGTCAACAACATGTATCGAGAATTGACACAGTGAAATCAACATCAAAGCGACAATTGAGACCAGAACGAAGCAGTTCACGAAGTACAACAGAAGGTTCACGTCCACGAACACGTTCATCGTCAAATCAACGTGGTACAATGAGTTCAAAAATTAATAGTAAAATGGTAACACCAGCTCCAACACGACAACAAAACAATGAATACAGTCTTGTAACGCCAAAAGTCAAACCAAATACACCATTAAATGTATTACGTCGTC
>JAQQBS010000001.1:8236926-8262240 GCA_030347275.1 Microctonus aethiopoides
ACGTTAAAAAAATTTCTTTAAAAAAAAAATTTTCCAATACTTTTTTTCACTGTATATAAAATATTGAATAAAGATCAATAACTCTTCAAGATTCCCTCGCAGAAAGTTTCACTATTTTGCTCTTTTGCAATTCCAACTTTACTTTAATAATAATTTATAATTATTTTCATTATTTTTATTCATTCAAACTAATTTTAGCAGTTGATTCATCTCATTTAAAATCAACGACTAGAAAGTCTAATTACACCTCGACAAAGTTTATTATATATTTATATTTACACTTGTAGACTTTCCTGTAATGAGATATAGAATAATTTCAACGTAACTAACTTGCAGTGACAAGAAAAATATTAAAATTATAAATATTTCTATCTTAATTTCATCAAATTCTTCGTACGAATAAAATTCAAATATTTCTTTCTCATAATTCACACAATAAAATAAATAAATAAATAAATAAATACAATGTGCATTCTCTTGACAACAAAATAAACAATTCTAAATACTCAATAATTTCGCACCATCATTAATACAATATTAAATTAATTAATAAACAAATTTTCAAAACTTTTCAAATTTATCAATTCATCAAATAAAAAATATAAAATATATAATTAAAATATTCATAAAAAAATTAATCAATCATTCTACTATCCTTCCATCAATTTATTTCAATTCATCCAGAGTACAAAAAAAAAAAAACAAAAAGAGAAATAAATTAATACAGAAATTTAAACAAAAAGAAAAAGAAAATTAAAATCAGTGACACATTTTCTTTGAAATGTATAAAACAAAATCGATTGGAATTAAATTCGCTTGGAATAAATGATCTGTACTTATCATTATCCTCGATCAATGTAGCATTAATAATTCACTTGTAAAAGTTTCTGAATGAAAATAAAAGAAATAAAATTCTCACTTAAATATATATTTAAATTTCCAATTCAATTTATTGATAATTTAAAGCAAGTGAAAGAATTTGTCTTTCAATAATTAAATTACACGTTCTTCAAACTCCAGAGCAATTTTATTTCATCATTATCCAAGATAAAAACTGATTCAACATGACAAAAAAAAAAATAAATCAATAAAATAAAAAAAATAATATAAAGTAAAAAATTTTTTCTTCGTTTTAAAATATTATTAAAATATATTTTTATTATACACAAATAAATAAATATAAAAAATAAAAAGAATATAAAATTGTGAAACTCCCAACAATTTTTCTTCGTAGCACTTGAAAAAATTCTCATCTCAAGATCAAATATTTCTTATACAGAACACTAGAAAAATTTATTTCACACAGAATAAATTCAAACAAGTTAAAAAATATAAATTAAAAAATATTCAGTGGACAATTATACACATTAGATAATGCAATGGACACTAATTAAAAATTATTATTACGTGGTTTGCGATTCAAAGATGAATTCGGACTGTTAACAATTCTATTTGAATGACGCGCTGAATGAAATCGTTGGCAAAGAATTTTTAAAGCTCTCTCAATCTCTTCAATAGACACTCGAGTTTTACCCGCAGTCTCTGCCATTTTTCTAGCGTCCTCCAGAGTATTTTCGATAATATCCTCAAGTATAGTAGACAATACACTCTGTGCTTCTGCTGAAAGAATATGCCTTCGTCCTAGAAAAAGAGAAAAAAAAAATAAAATACAAAAGATAACAAAAAAAAAAAAAAAAATAAAATAAAATAAAATAAAAAATGTAACCTTTTGATTTATTTACACTCCTCCACCTTTTTCTTCTCATATTTATTCATCATTTATTTATTCATATAATTTTTTTTTTAATATATAAATATTGCGATAGAATAAATTGTTTTTTTTTTGTTAATTTTTCTTTATTTTATTTGTGTAGGAATAAATTAATAAATTTATTTTTTAAATTTAATATTGCGTGAATAATTTAATACCTTTTGCATTTTTATTTATTGCCGATGTTCCTTGTATACCGCGTTGTTGTCCTGTGCCAGATCTTCGAGACATGTTTGTTTGATTCTTTAAATAAATTTGTGAATTCAATCGAAAACGTTTGGATGAATGCATGAAAGGTTAGATGTCAATTTATACATACGTGTATTTACTGAGAGTGAGGGAAACAAATAAAAGCGTCTACAACGATGAATATAGATGTGTATATGGTGTATATAAATTTGAAAAATAAAGAACATGTTGTTGCTATAGCAACGTATTAAGGACGTTCATTCATAAGACTCTTTAGTAGATAAAATTTTTTTTTTTCAGTTTTGATAAGTTAAATCATGTAGCTATCTACTCTTGAAATTTCAAGACGCCTTATCGATAATTTAAGAAAGTTATTAAAGATCAAAATTCAAATTTTGAACATAGAGCCTTATGGAGAATTATTATTTTTATGTATTTAAAATTACAAAAAGTATATTGTAAGAGTAGATACAATAATAAATAATGTTTAAAAATATTCTTTGAAATATGTAGTTTATATAACTCCACAAAAAAACAGGTGTTGACGAATGTTTGAATTAAATATTAATTATTTTAATAAAGATAATTAAAACTGTTTTGGTAAATTTGTAGGCATCTTGAAAACTGGCAACAGCGCGCAGTAACGAAAAATACACATATGCACATACACATTGAAAGTGTCAAAACATAACATAGGCACTGTTGCCAAATTTATTTAGCAATTCAAATGGCATCAAATCAATTGTTAATGTAGATTAACTGATTTTTTAAAATAAATACCTTGAAATTAATTGGTACATATAAAAAATAATTATAAATCATTGTAAAATTATTAATATATTTTACAAATTGTTTTAAGCCTTGAATAAATTTTATAAAAAGTTAGTACTCATTTGACTCTAGCGTAGCGAATGAACGTCCTTTTAATATAATTGTCAATGTGTTTGATGTTTATTGAATATTTTAGAGGGAATAATTATTGGGGGGTTTTAGGAAAATTAATTTATATTGAGGGGAATGATAAATATTGATATTGATTATTTGAAATTTATTTTGTTGTTTATTTTTGAGTAAGAATTTTTCTGAAGAAAATTTTAATTGCAATTTTTAGTGGATTTTTACACAAAATTTTTTACTTTGTAACAATTTTAATTGATTTGTTTGAATTTATTTGATTGATAACAATTATTAGTTGTTTTGACAGAAGAAATTAATACATGTTGTCGATTTATTTGTCGTAAAACAATTTTTTTTTAACGCAATTTTGATAATTATAAATTAACATAATTCATCAGAACGTTCAAATTTTATTATTTATTTTTATTTAATTATTATTATTTTTATCGATTTAGATACTAATTTCTTAAATGGATTTATCAACTAAGGAAAAATTAATATACCAAAAGCAAAAAAATTATATCTTGATTTAATTTAATTTTTGAGTAAAAATTATAGAAAAAAAAATTTCAACAAAATTTTTCATTGTCCAACAATTTTAATTGCTTTGTTCAAATTTATTTAGTCAATAACAATTGTTATTTGTATTGGCACAAGAAATGAATTCATGTCGTCGATTTATTAGTCGTAAAATGATTTTTTCGTTAAACGCAATTTAAATAATTATAAACTAAAATAAAAAATGAACTCATTCAAATTATCTTATTTATTTATATTGAATCATTTTTAAATTCACCAATTTCGACATAAATTTCTTGAATGGATTTAAAAAATGAGGAGAAATAAATAAAATCAAAAGCAAAAAAATGGTCCTGATTTAATTTAATTCTTGAGTAAAAATTTTGTAAAAAAAAATTTCAACACAAATTTTTAGTAAATTTCCACACAAAATTTTCTATTCTATAGATACTTAATGTGCCTGGATATATATATATATTATACACATACATATGTATATATATATATATACTAAGTTTTTTTTTAACTCTCAAAGCACCGCATGAGCTTTTCTCTCGGGATATTTCTCCATTCTCATTCACGCTCTCATTTTTCTTCTTCCATCTCGTCCACTCTCCCACTATTTTTTTCTTCCTCCACATACACACACATACACATATGTATATTTTATTGTACATTCATATATCTATATATCTACATACATATATTTTCTCTTTTTTAGTCTCAAGATAATTCATTCCGATGCCGGATTGCGCGTTAGAAATTCTATTCCCATGATAATACCCACCAGCGTGTGATGAACAAACTTGCAAATTACTTCACAAGATGAATAAAAATATAACTCATGCTATTTTATTTATTTAATTATTTTTTTTTTTTTTTTTTTTTTTTTTTTTTTTTTTTTTTTTTTTTTTTTTTGATTTCCAGTTTATTAAACCGAAATTTTTCCATTTTATTCCAGTAATAAATTCATCATTTTTTACATGTAATGAAAAAATAGCGAATATATATATATATATATTAGTTATTAAATGTGATGAGATTTTTTTTTTATTTATTTTTTTTTTTTTCAAATTAAATTTTTATTTTTTTTTCTTTTTTTTTTATTACAGTTCTTGATTGCATTGTCTCTGGATGGGGACCATGGTCAGTCTGCGACACTGAGTGCGGTCCAGGTGCACAAACTAGATCAAGGATGGTTGAAAGAGCACCGGAAAATGGCGGAAAACATTGTCCCCAGCTGGTGCAACATCGTGGATGTCATGGCACGAAGTGTCACACACGTAATCCGAAAAATGCACTTAAAGGCCAGTAAATATATCTAAATGAACAAGCACATATTAGGGTGTGGCATTTTTAGGCAACTTTTTTTTTCATTCAAAAAAAACAGGCTGAAAACTTACTGGGCGGTGAAAAAAAGTAGTTTGTTTAAAGCAGAGCTCTGAATTTTAATATTTTGAAGTTCCTCGTCGTAATTTTCGTTTTTCCATTTACATATAGAGGAAAGGATGCAAATTTGGATTATCACTTTTTAAAAAAATCGTATTAATCATGGGTTAAGAGATAAAAAAGTAAGAACTGCATTAAATATTAGAGAAACTTATATTTTATTTATATAAAAAAAATGAACAGCCTCGGATTATTATAAATAGGATAAATTTTGGTTTAATCATAAAATTGCAGATTGGCATGGTTTAACCAATGTGAATATAATTTGGAATAGAGTATTCCAAATTACAATCACCTAAATAATCAACTTTAATTAACTATATAAATATCTTTAAACTTAAATCTCAACTATAAAATTTAAAAAATTCAACTTCAAGCTTATATCTAAATCAATTTTATTTTTTGTAGTCTTTGCAATAATCACAACCGTACCAACCTGAGCCATATTCCAAATTAGCAACATAACCATTTGTAACCTAAAATATTTTTATCATTTTATGTTACGAATAATTTCTCAAATAAGCGCTGATTTCTACAACTGAGACACTTAACTATAGATTTGTACAAATATAAACATATAAATATAAGTTACACTCAAGATGCAAACAGATTTATTACTTACTTTGAAAATTTTCTAGATAGCACTTTCACTTCGATGCAGTTTATCACGGCACTATCAATATGGCTGCTTCTAAGCGATCGTGCTCAATTTGTTTGTTAATACTCACTCTACGTAATACTGGTATTCGTTAATGAATGGCGTTTTCCTATATTTTTAGAATGTGATATTCCAAATTACCAGCAGTATTCCAAATTAGCATCCTTTCCTCTAATATGGGGAAAAATTTTTTTTTTCTTTGGATTTTTGTAGTTTGGCATTTGCGTATTATAGAGATAAGCTCATAGCATGTTTTTGTAGGGAATCAAACGCTCTACAAAAAAGGTCTCTTGCACTTTTTTCATAGAGACAGCTATTCTAAAGATATTCAAACCCAAAGTTCAAAATGTATGAAATTTTGACTTTTTTGTTATTAAATTCAATACTAATCACTTTATTATTGTAATAAAAAAACACTTCAATAATTGTAGTTATATTGCTTAGTTTTGTTCAGACAGCATAATTTCTATTGCTTTGAAATAATAATAAAATTCATTTAACATAAGTTATAAATAATTTATTTGCAGTAAATAAAATTAAAAAAAAATATCTGGCATGTGAGTATTTTTTTTTTAGCTTTACCAAAATATCAGCATTTATATAATATAAAAATACACATATGTTACATTACAAACAATGTTTATTTGGATAGACATTGACGAATATGAATTTGTGAATATAAATGAAATTTTATTATTTTTTTTTTATAAATTCCTGTTGTGAAATTACAATTTCTTTTTTATAGAATTACGCTTTAAAATTTTTGGAAAGTTATAGTTACTACTATTATAAATTAATATCGTGGATAATAAATAAATAAAACGATATTTATCATCGTATTAGATGAAAAAAAATTTGAATATTTAAATTCACTTGAATAATTATTTTATTTATCTCAGTATCGATCATTCCCTGTTAATAGATAATAAATTTTTCATATATATATGCACACAGTAAAAATTATTGTGTGAAAATCCAATAAAAATTAGTGCTAAAATTTTTTTTCACACAATTTTTAATAAAAAATTAAGTTAAATCAACACAAATTATTTATTAAATTCCAATTTAACACAAATATCATTCTAAACATTCTCAAAGATATAAAAAATGTGTCCAGACAAAATTTATTACCTTCAACAGCCAAAAATTCAGTGTTAAACCCAACATAAAATATAATTCAACTTAAATTGTGTTAAAAACAATAAATAAAAATTATCCCAATAAACTTTCCCATAAAATTCTCTACTGTGTATTAGAAATTTATAAAATATCCCCGGGCAATATTCGATATTGGAAAATTTGGTAACATACAAGTATTAAAAATTATCCACTGCACAAATTTGAATTTTAAATAAAGAGTTCCATTCTCTTTTTTCAATCGTTTTTAATTACAATAAAAATTACATGTAAATTTTATGGTTATTAAACGGTTATATTAATGGATATAAATAGTATTCGTTGGACCAGGAAGAACAATCTAATAGCGTCGCACAACCGAGTACTATCGACGATAATTGCTTCTCTCAGTAATTTCATGAGGGCTCGAGTGACCAGCGAGCTTCTCACAGCAAAGCTTTGCTAATTGGGATTCCACTTGGATGAACCACGCACATTGGTCTTTGATCGGAAATTTGGTAGATAATTTTCAACTCCAATCCATTGGATATATCTAGACAGCAATCATTTGATGAAACTATTATATGTTTGATTTAGGTACAACCATTCAACTGTAATATTTATATATATAAGTGTATACGTTTATAAACACAATGATTAAAAGCTCTTTGTGGGAGTAGATGCCATTGACGTAACCTAATTATTTGTGTGATTATTTGTTTATATTTATTTTTTTTATTTTTTATATTTATATTTATATTTGTTTATAATAATTCCTTTGGTTGTTTATTGTGATGAATTTTTTTAAGGTTGTGTTATTAATTAATTTAATTAATAACAATTATTATTTGTTTTGACAGTACACCCAAAAAAAAAAAGGCTTGAATCAAGTCTCAGCGACTTGATTCAAGTCTAAAATCGACTTGTGTCAAGACTATTGATATTCTTAAGAATAATCAAAATCTTGGACTTGATATAAGCGGAAAATCGACTTGATGGAAGAATAACACCTCAAGTCTACAAATGTTTTGATCTAAGTCTAAATATGACTTAATCCAAGTCTGAAAATGTCTTAGTTTAAATTTGAAATTTTCTCGCTGTAAAATTAATTATTCGGAAAATACCACAAGCCGATATTAAAATTAAATTAAATTCCAGTTTTATTGTTCAATTGATAAATTATTTAAACAAATATAAAGTGTCACAATTCACACGTAAATGTGCATATTTAAAAAACATAGGAAAAAATTTATTTCCCCATTTTATTCAATTGGAAAAACGAAAATTACGAAGAGCCACCTTTAAATATTAAAATTAAAAGCTCCGCTTCAAACAGGCTTCTTTTTTTATCGACCAATAAGTTTTCAGCCCGATTTTTTGATGAAAAAAAAAGTTGCCCAAAAAGTTTTGGATCAAGACTAAAAACAACTTGAATTAAGACTAGAAAAAACTTGAATCAAGTTTATTTTCGACTCACCCCTTTTTACGACTGATTTAACTCAAGACATATGTGTAATGTCTTGAGTCAAGAATATTTCAGACTTGTATCAAGACTATTTGTGTCAAGTCGGAATCGCGACTTGATTCAAAAATTTTTTTTTTTGGGTGTAGGAACGGATTTATTTCGTTGATTTATTATTGTTGAAACTATTTTTTTTTAACGCAATTTAGATAATTATAAATTAACTTAACTAATCAGCACGTTCGAAATGTATTGTTTATTTATAATGAATCAGATTTACTTTTATCAATTCTAAATGGAAATTTTGAATACATTTATTATGTGAAGAAAAATATTTATTAAAATTAAAAAATATTGTCGTGATTTAACCTACAAATTTTTATTAAAAATAGTTGAAAACATTTTTTTTTATTAGTTTTTCAATTGACTTTTACAGCTAATTTCTCACTCGTAATAATTCTAATTGCTTCATTATAAATTTATTAAAGCAATAACAATTATTGTTTGTTTTGACACTAAAAATAAATTCACGTCGTCGATTTTTTACTCCCAAAACATTTTTTTTTTTAACGCAATTTAAATATTTATAAATCAGTCCAACTAATCAGCTCGTTCAAAATATATTATCTATTCATATCGACTCGTTTTGACTTTTATTAATTCAAATATCGATTCCTTAAATGAATTTATAGAATGATAAAAAATAAATATTAAAAATTTTCTTACACAAATTTTAGTGGACTTTTGCACAAAATTTTTCGCTGTCGACTCGTGCAGAAAAATACAAATCCAATTTTGTGAAAGTCAGACAATCAAATGTCTTCAACTAAATAATAAAATGAAAAAAAAACAATATATTCATAAACAAAATTTATTTATTTTACAGAAGTTGCATTATTGTTACCAGCCGAATTGAGTGAAATGCGTCACATGAATGACAGCAATGACATAAGGACAAATTTACGATTGCGATACAAAGACAATTCAGCGTACGACGCCTCTAAAGAGTGAGTAAATAAATAAATGAATAAACAAAATAAATAAATAAATAAATGAATGAATAGAAAAATTCACACAATGAAAATAGAAATAAATTTTTTAGAAAAAATTTTTTATCGCAACGAGCGATCACCGAATTCTTATAACGTGTCGCTTCTCGACCAATTATTGCAATATAATATTTCGATATTCAGTTAGCAACGCACTGTGAAGCAGACAACACCTCGCTGTGCTCACGTTGATATTTCAAGTGAAGTTCATATAGAAAAGTTCTCATCTGGAAGAATAAAAAAATATCTTAATATTATTAATGTTGTAAACCCGTTATGTGTGAATAGTAAAAAAATAAAATTTATATTTTCCATTTTTTATTGTTACACCCAAAAAAAAAGGCTTGAATCAAGTCTCAGCGACTTGATTCAAGTCTAAAATCGACTTGTGTCAAGACTATTGATATTCTTGCGAATAATCAAAATCTTGGACTTGATACAAGCGGAAAATCGACTTGATGGAAGAATAACACCTCAAGTCTACAAATGTCTTAATCCAAGTCTACGAAATGTCTTGATCCAAGTCTAAATATGACTTAATTCAAGTCTGAAAATGTCTTAGTTTAAATTTGAAATTTTCTCGCTGTAAAATTAATTATTCGGACAATACCTCAAGCCAATATTAAAATTAAATTAAATTCCAGTTTTATTGTTCAATTGATAAATTATTTAAACAAATATAAAGTGTCACAATTCACACGTAAATGTGCATATTTAAATAACATAGGAAAAAATTTATTTTCCCATTTTATTCAATTGGAAAAACGAAAATTACGAAGAGCCACCTTTAAATATTGAAATTAAGAGCTCCGCTTCAAAGAGGCTTCTTTTTTTATCGACCAATAAGTTTTGAGTCCGATTTTTTGATGAAAAAAAAAGTTGCCCAAAAAGTTTTGGATCAAGACTAAAAACAACTTGAATCAAGACTAGAAAAAACTTGAATCAAGTTTATTTTCGACTTACCCCTTTTTACGACGGTTTTAACTCAAGACATGTATAATGTCTTGAATCAAGAATATTTCAGGCTTGTATCAAGACTATTTGTGTCAAGTCGGAATCGCGACTTGATTCAACACTTTTTTTTTTTTGGTGTAGTTAATTAACTGTTTATTTATTCGATAATTTTGTAGTTTCAGTTTTTCATTTTTGTTTTAAGATAGATATTTACTACTCGATAGTCTGAGATGGAAGAGAATGAGTTAGAGGAATTTTGAATGGACGTGAATTTTTCAGAGGTATGGAGAGGGATAGGTGAGGGTGGAGTATGTAATAGAAAATATTAATTGTTTATTGGTCAAAATTTGGATAGGTAGTAGAAATAGATAAGAGTAGGGATTTTATTCATTTATTTCATTTATTTATAATTTTTAGGATTTTTGATGCGGGCGATAATAAAAAGGTATTTAGGTAAAAATATTGAAGAAGCAATAAAGTAATAAAAATTATTTAGAGTTCGTGCCCTAAACTGCGACTTGAGAATTAAGAAATAAGAAAGTATAGTTACAAAGAAAAATAATATAGATGTGATAAAATATAAAATAAACTAAAAATAATAATTTTTGTATGACATCTAACATAAATATTAAATTTTAATTAAACACAATTGAAATAATTTAAAAAATTTTTATACTCACGCTTAAATTCAAATTCCAGTCGATCTAATAAAGTTCTGTTCTGAAAAAATAAAAAAATAACAATAAGTAAATGCTACTCAATTAATTAATAAACTAATATATGATAAACAAATAAAAAATAAAAATGATAGAATACAAATTTATTATCAACTCACTTCACGATTGTTCACACGTGCTATCACCATTATATTCTTTGGTAAATTTTGAAGTCATCACCATATAAAAGGTTTCGACACAAAAAATTTGAATTAAATAATTAATCAAAATAAAATAAAAATTCAAGTTCACTTTCTTTTGAAATACTGTGTGTCTCTAACATATACACAAGAAAATTACCATCGGAAAAGAATAATAATATTCGTCACGTGAATAACGATTAATTTATGTGTACATTTTGGCACTAAATGCAAGATTATTTGTTTACAATTATTTATAGTTTATTTATTTACATACAATTATTATAGTTCAAAACGAATTATTTATGTGAATCTATTAACGAAGACAGTCATTATTTTCGCATCCTGCATATATATATATATTCGTTTTGCAATAAAGCTTAACAAACGTCGTGTGTATAAATTTTGCCATAAATAACAGCAGTATAATCTGATGTCCGTATGTGTATTCATGACTTGGGCAAACAGTCTACACAAGTTCATCTTTAGAATTACATACTAGCTCTCTAGACATTTATTTGTACATATAGGAGGATATATGGGGCAAAGTGGTTTGATGAGGGTGAAATAGTGAAATGAATAATATTAAATGAGTTGGTTGATTTACAAGAAATTTGTGAATTAAATTGAATTAAATTGAATGCAAGTTGACATAGGGTTCATGAAATTCAAATTCAAAATGATAAATGTGAGTATGGTTTAATGTAAATAAATAATGTAGTTTGAATGAGCTGATTAGTTAGGTTAATTTATAATTATTTAAATTGCATTAAAAAAAAAATTGTTTTAGGTGTAAAAAATCGACGACTTGAATTTATTTTTGATGTCAAAACAAATAATAATTGTTATCGACTAAATAAATTTAAAACAGCAATTAAAATTGTTATACACTGAAAAACTAAAAATTTTTTTCAACAGAAATTTCACTCAAAAATTAGGTTAAATCAAGACAATATTTTTTGCTTTTAATAAATATTTTTCCCCATTTTGATAATCCATTTAATAAATTTATATATAAATTAATAAAACTAAAAATGATTCAATATAAATACATAATATAGTTTGAACGAACTAATCAGTTAAGTTAATTTATAAATATATAAATTGATTAAAAAAAAAAAAAATATTTTAGAAGTAAAAAATTTTGTATAAAAGTCTACTAAAAATTTGTATTAAATTAATTATTGAATAAATTTGAATAAAGCAATTAAAATTGTTTCACAGTAATAAATTTTATGTAAAAGTTCACTAAAAATTTGTATTAAAATTTTTTTTACCGAATTTTTATTTAAAATTTAAAAAATTCAATAAATATTTTTTCTTATTTTGTAAATCTATTCAAAAAATTCATACATAAATTAATGAAAACAAAAATGATTCAATATAAATACATAATATAGTTTGAACGAACTAATCAGTTAAGTTAATTTATAATTATATAAATTGATTAGAAAAAAAAAAAAATATTTTATGAGTAAAAAATTTTGTATAAAAGTCCACTAAAAATTTATATCAAAATTATTTTTCTACACAATTTTTACTCAAAAATTAACTTAATAAATCAACACAATATTCGTGTTAATTCAGTACAAAATTTCCCTTCTAAAACCAATCAACACAAATTCCTATAATAAACTCCCACACAATCATTTTTACTCTATAAAAAATCAAAAACAATAAAAAAATAATTCATAAAACTCCTTCCAAATAAACCATTTCATTCACGATGAATCATTTTGCCCCAACTATCCCCATACATATACCCTAAACCAACACACCCACACATACATATATGTACACACATATGCTACATTGTATATGTACATATATTGAACGAGATATTTACATACCTACCAAAACGATCTAACAACCAACTGCTTCACATGACTAGAGAATTCTCTCGTGTATCCGCATGAATATAGCTTTCCAGTTTGAATAATGAATGAAAGGGCAAGAAAAACTCTTATATACATATACATATATGTGTCTCGATATATATATGTAGGTATATAAGTATTTAGATAGAAGAAAATGAGGTATAATATAAGGCAAGTTTGAGACTACAAAGATCCTGCTATGTAAAAGTGAAAATAAGATAAAAGAAAATTGACGATACATATGTGTATGTGCATGTATATATAGTTTCACATGCACTTATGTTATAAATTGTGGGAAGAATAATTTATGGGAAAACAGACGTCAGGAATGAAATAATAATGGTTAAAAGTGACATTTTAATGTAGATAAAAGAGACAAAAAAATTTTGTTTGTTTTAATTTTAAATTTTAAATTGTTAGAATAAATATTCAAAGTGGAATTTTGTTGGCTTGAATAGAGCATTGTTGTAGTGTTTATTAATTGTGAATAGTTGAATGAATATAATAAATTTATTTGTTTTATTAGAATAACTTAAAAAAAAAAAAATAATATTGAAACTTTTTTTTTTATATTCAATTAATAAATTTATTTGTAATTATATTCAATTGTATTATTTGTTATCTTCAAAGATGACATGTGAGAAGGAGTAATTATGTACAATTTTTCATTTCAATACAATTTTGATTCAACAATTAATTAATTTAATAATTTTCAATTTTATAAAAAAAAACTAATACATTTTTTTTTTAATTATTCAATAATCAAAATTATCCTACATAACATTAATAGATTCAAAATTCCATACATGAACATATTATGAATATATTAAATTAATCAATTAATTGATTATTAATAAAAAAAAATATCCGGATTTAAATGAGGAAAAAAAATCTGAATATTTTTGAACGTGAAAAAAAAAATCAAAAAAACCATGACTAAATATAACAAACCCATAAAACTGTTGACGTCAGCATTTTAAATTGTATTATTTGACACAGCAAAAAAAAAAAAAAAAAAAAAAAAAAAAATTTTCAAAAAAAATTCCAATTCATCGTTAAATTTATTTCACTGTTTTATATCACTGCTAGGCAAATTTTATTTCATGTATAAACATACGTAGTATATATATGTATAGTCTATATGTATAGTTAAACCTGAAAGATAGGGGAAAATATGTGTGGGATTGCAATGGAAAGAAAAATTTGCCAATGGGGACCACAACGAATCATCACGTGCCAGATATATTTTCACGTATTTGTGAGGAAATTTTTTGGATACTTGAAAATTCGTCACGTACAATCCACTACACAGACGCTCGTTTAGTTATCGACTTTACTGTATGTACACTTGGTTATACAAATCCTTTTGTGACCCCTGTTGATGTATATACAAAATACTGAGGACTTGCACACACACTATACATAGTTAAATATATATATTTTATGTATACATTTATTCCCTTGGCGTTGGCTTTTAGATGTATATACAAGTGCATTGTTCAGCATACAGATCATTTTCTTTTAACCTCGTGTCTGTTGAGAGCTGACTTCAGAATAATAGTTTAAATCAAGAAGATAAGATGGAAGAAAAGAGAAAAAGAAAAATTGGGAATACAAATAATTGTGGGAATTCAAGTGGGAAAATGAGAAAAGAAAATTTATTTTTGATCGTTTTGTGAAGTTTTCAATAAATAGTGAATTTTGTTTGTTTAGAATTATTTATAATAGTTTAAATTGAAAAGATACAATGGGAATAAAGAGAAGGAAAATTGGGAATAAAAATAATTGTGGGAATTAAAGAGGAAAAATGAGAAAAGAAAATTTATTTTTGATCGTTTTGTGAAATTTTCAATAAATAGTGAATTTTGTTTGTTTAAAATTGTTTATAATAGTTCAAATTTGAAAGATACAATGGGAATAAAGAGAAGGAAAATTGGGAATAAAAATAATTGTGGGAATTCAAGTGGGAAAATGGGAAAAGAAAATTTATTTTTGATAGTTTTGTAAAGTTTTCAATAAACAGTGGATTTTGTTTGTTTAAAATTGTTTATAATAGTTCAAATTTGAAAGATATAATGGGAATAAAGAGAAGGAAAATTGGGAATAAAAATAATTGTGGGAATTAAAGAGGAAAAATGGGAAAAGAAAATTAATTTTGTGGATTTTTCAATGAATAGTGAATTTCATTTTTTTAGAATAGTTTATAATAGTTAAAATGAAGACAAAATGGAAATATGAAAAGAAAAAGAAAATTGGGAATATAAATAATTGTAGGAATTCAAGAAGAAAAATGGGAAAAAAAAAATTAAATTTTCATAGTTTTGTGAAGTTTTCAATAAATAGTGAATTTTATTTGTCTAGAATTGTTCATTATAGTTCAAACAAGGAAAATAAAATGGAAATGAAAAGAAAAAGAAAAATTGGGAACGAAAATAATTGTAGGAATTCAAGAGGAAAAATGGGAAAAGAAAATTTATTTTTGATAGTTTTGTAAAGTTTTCAATAAACAGTGGATTTTGTTTGTTTAAAATTGTTTATAATAGTTCAAATTTAAAAGATATAATGGGAATAAAGAGAAGGAAAATTGGGAATAAAAATAATTGTGGGAATTAAAGAGGAAAAATGGGAAAAGAAAATTAATTTTTGATAGTTTTGTGGATTTTTCAATGAATAGTGAATTTCATTTTTTTAGAATAGTTTATAATAGTTAAAATGAAGACAAAATGGAAATATGAAAAGAAAAAGAAAATTGGGAATATAAATAATTGTAGGAATTCAAGATGAAAAATGGGAAAAGAAAATTAAATTTTCATAGTTTTGTGAATTAATCAAATTTGATTTATAAATAAAAATTTCTTATTATTTGATATTTTAATTCATAAATATCACCAAATATCTAATCAATAAACAACCCAATTTCCCAAAAAAAAACTTGAACAAACTAATTTATACTCTCACCATTAAAAATTATTTTTACTTCAATGAAAATATTTTTTCTTCATTTCCTATTTCTCCATGCAAAAATTTCATTTATCAAATTTCCTTCACTTTAATCCTCCTCCAAACACTCCAAAGATTCTTTATCCCAATAGAAAGTTTGATTAAAGTATAAATAAATAATAAAAAAAATATATACACAAAAGAAAGCAAAGTTCCAGAATTATTCATCAAACTTTTCGTTCTAAAAATATTATTGAACTATATATGTAAACAGATACGAGTTCATATACATCCATCAGTACTTCATGTATTATATATGTTCACTTGTATATATTACATGCACTACATAATATATACATTTATCTATACATAAGTATTCAGTGAAATTAAAAAAAAATATAAAAAAAATTTATATTTGAATATATTTTTCATCTATTTCTTTACGTACATGAATCTGAAAGGAAATACACGATATTGCATGGATAATCAAAGGATAATATTGTGTAATGTCATCCATGAATGAAAAGACTACCCAACATATACAGAAAAAAAAAACTCCACACTATTTTCAATATTAACTTGAAATAAAATTTTTATCATACGTCTGATATTAAAAAATACAAAGTGAAATGTGAATACATATGTTAGTAATATATATTTCAGAAGGTAGTATCAAAAAGATTGGCATTTTAGTTATTGA
Organism: Microctonus aethiopoides; assembly: GCA_030347275.1. Lineage (NCBI taxonomy): Eukaryota > Metazoa > Arthropoda > Insecta > Hymenoptera > Braconidae > Microctonus > Microctonus aethiopoides. The sequence goes on from JAQQBS010000001.1 coordinate 8,253,364, forward strand.
AAAGCAGTGATAGAGAATATAAAAGTGTATACTGAGTACGAAATAAAAAAAATTTAACATGAAAAAAAAAAATAATACGAAATATTGACTCGAGTAAGAGGATTATATATTACGAGGAATTATATAGTACTTTATTTTTATTTCGTATATTTATATGATTCAGAATTGTGTTGAGAATATAGATGTGAAAGAAGATGATGATATGTAGTATAGATTAGGTATTATACAGGGTGTTCGAAAAAGATTGAAACGGAGAAAAATCTCGCAACATATAGATCAAATCAAAAAATCCAAAAATACGTATCTAATATTTTTTAGAAATCTATCTCCTGCCACCACATTCAGCCCCTCATTTTTTTCGTTTGGATGTCGTTGTAATTTTGAAAAAGTCATGAATATTTTGAAAATACAGTGTGTCCCAAAAAGTTGTATACATATAGAAAACTTTTTTATTATCAATTTTACCGAAAAAAGTCATTCTTCATAAAAAATTCTGCATTGTTTAAAACCTAAAATACGACCGTCAATTATGAAATTTTTCAAGCCGCACACGCTGGATATTGAAAAATATGAATTTTACTCAAGAGTAAAGTACCATAATTTTCGACATAATCGAAAATCGTCATGAAGAAAAGTTGATTAGAATTGAAAACTACGTTCAAATATTCAATTATATCTATCTACGATGAAAATCAGGTTTTGTTATTTTTTACAATTTTTTCAAATTTTGAAAAAAAAATTCTAAATTAATTTTCTTTAAACTGGAATTTATTGATCTGACTATATTTATTATCTAACAATAAACTCTATAAAGCTCCTACATTGGTAATTAAGCATTATAGCTTTTGTAATAAGATATTAAATCAATAAATTCCAGTTTGTGGAAAATTTGTTGTCAATTATATTCAACTTTCAGCTTTTCAGCTCTACAACTCGAAAACTGCTAGCCGGAGAGTGTTTGCGGTGAACAACTTTTTTGTAGCAAATTTAATGCTCTATAAAAACTGTAAATTCATTTTTTCCAGAAAAAATTTTTTATTATCAAAAAATCGAGTTGAAGTCAAAAAAAAAAATTTTCTCGTATTATTCATATGAGAAATCGAATTTTTGATACAGCGAATCCTCTAATTAACTTAGAATTTTTTTTCAAACAAGAATATTTTTTATATTCCATAAATTATCAGATTTTTATTGACCACGAAAAAAAAAAATATCGCCTAAAAATGAAACACCCTAATAAATATATTATTTAAACAAATAAAAAAATTGGCAATATATCAATTGATCCTTAAAGTAGAATAGTTAATAAGATATTATAAATTTTGTCAGATTTTTTAGAACACTTTAAGGTGCCGAAAAAGACGTTACACAATAAGGAACTATCAAAAATATAATCCTAGTATTTTTCAGTAATTTTGTTAAAAATATTATTTAATTAAACAAATTCTATTAAAGAAAAAAAATAATTTCCACTCCACATCCCTTAAATCTAACTATACAAAATTAATTCCAAGGTAACAATGCCCTCAACAACATAAACACAATCAAAGATACCCATGAGAATAAATCCTAAAAATTATTTTCGAATTGTTTGTAAAATCACCAGGTCAACTCATTTACAAAAATAGCAATTGATTCCTGATGCACTCCCTCACAAACGACACGATCCTGTACTTCTTCTACCTCATACTTACTTCAACCATATATGTCTACACACTGAGTACTATATGGATTTCTATTGGAATTACGATTGCAGTTTGCTCATATCTAAGTTCGTCGAACGATTGAAAATAAAGTTTTCCAAGGGTTAAATCGACTCTCAGCTTTTCTCCTCTTATACATCAGCTCTTCTCTTCAGTAGTATATACTTTCACCTCCTTATATCCTTCCTCTTCTCCTTTATTTCCACCACTATACATACATATATACATGTATATATGTACACAAATAATCTTAGTCGACAGTGCACCCGAATTCTCCCGCCGACAAACTTGTCAAGAGTTGAATCAAAAGAGTAAAAGTCCATAGGATGTATAAACCATTACTTTTCTATTTATATAAATTCCAATCCGATTCGTACTTTCCTTGATTAAAAACTTTTACTTTACTATCATCAAACAAATCATCAAAATTTTATATTTACTCATTCATTAATAATTTTGTCTTATTTTAAATATAGAATATCAAACCGAAAAAAAAAAAAACAAAATTATTCCCTGGAATTTTATTTAATTAATGTTAGATAATTTAATGTAGTTCAACATCAATAGTGAAAATAAAATTTAATCGAATGAGGAATTAATTATATATTAAAAATATATTATTATTAATATTTATTTATCATCAAATTATTTTAATATGAACTAAATTTTTACTTAAAACTCAAATATTTTTAAAACTATAACTAAAAACAATTTATTTCTAATTTTTCTTTTCAAATTTCTACGTAATTAATTTATGTAATATACAAACGATTTTTTATTCAGATAGTTAATATTGTTTTACTATTATTAAAAAAATTATAAATATTTCTCCAGATTTTTTTAGATAAAAAATCTGCTCAATTAATAAAATTTGAATACATTATTTATCTCTATATTAATTCATAGAACATCTTTTTGAAAATTATTCTACAGTTAAGAATATTATATCCAAATTTCAGGATGTTAAATAAATTTTTATTTCATTCCACATAAACTATTATACCTTGGAAAAAAATTCTAATAAATATTTAAAACTTCACTTGTTTCAGATACTGCGTAACATTCACAGTAACAAAAGCAACAAAAGCATGTGTCAAGGAGTCAGGCTTTTCAAAACTTTCTGAAGGTAAATAAAGTATATACTTTTATATATATAGATGTGATATTATTTATAAAAGTAGCTATAAGGTCGTGCTTTTGCCTAAGGAGAACAGAAATGTGGAGAGCTCTAAAGACAAAGAACTTGAAAACTAAATAAAAAATATACCATGCAGATCATATTATTATATATTTATGTGTATATATATACGTATATATCTGTGTACATATACACATATATATGGCTGTCGTTATAATTATTTTCCGTTCACGGTTTTCATTGTCTTTCATTTTGTTTATGAATGTATGAGGAAAAGTTTAAAGGTTTTTTCCATCTTTTTTTTTCTCGTCTTATAATTCTTTATCTTTTGTAATTATTCCTCAGTTAATATATTGATGACGTGCTTTTTTCTTTATGTATATGGGGCATAGTACTCATTGAGAAAGACCTTCATGATTTTTTGCAATTTTTTTAGTTCGGCCGTTTTCGAGTTAACGATTTTTGAAAATAATGGTAATTTTCAAATGCCTGTAACTTTGCGAAAAATGAGCCGATTGGAACGATTTTTTTTTTTAAATTTTCCTTTTTCACAACACTTTTGGAATATGGAATCAAAAAAATTTTCAAAATCGTATTTCTATAAAATTTTCAAATTTTTATTATAAAATGTTGATTTCCAAAAAACACGTACTGATCGATTTTTTTGAAAATTTTTTCTAAAATACTGTCACACATCCCACAACTTTTTCGCTTAGTCCTTTGATGGGCAAATGATGGGATCTATTTTTTTTCCGAATTTTTGAATTTTCACGTTCAGTGAAAAGTGATGTTTTTATTTTTTAAATTTTCGTTTTTAGACACAGTATTGGAAAAAAAAACGGTACGAAATTTCCTAAATCGAATCCTCATATGATTTTCGAGCTCGGAACATTAAATGTTGATTTTTGAAAAAATGTAGCAATTGATTTTCTTCAAATTTTCAATCAAAATACTATCACGCATCATGCAACGTTAGGATCTAAGTTTTTTCGAATTAAAAAATTTTTTATTCCACTTATATTTATCATTTCACTTATATCTAAAATGATAAAATAAATAAAATAAAATAAATAAATAAATAAAAACTTATAAATTCGAGAATCTGAAGAAAATCCAAAATTTTTAAAATTTTTAAATGTCTTCTATTTTCTAAATGACCATTTATTATATTCAAGCCAAATAATTTTTGAAAAGACCTTCCTGAAGAGCTAAAACAATAACAGGTATATAAAAATATCACTGCGTTATACTATACCCGATAAAGAAGACACTTTGAAATTTAAAAAATCTTCATTAATTAATTTACTTGTGTTCCTCAATGACTTTTTTCATTTTAAATATCTATCTAATTTTATTTTCATATTTTCTAAACTTATTATTAATTCATTCTGGTTCAAAAAAAAATTCTGAATCGATAATTTATTTTTAAATCTCATTATTAAATTCCATATATAAGTAGCATTGAAAAAAAAATTTTAAAACCATTCGATTAATTTTTTTGTGTTCTTTTATACTTTTTTTCATTTCTCCTATCTATTTAATTTTATTTTCATATTTTCAAAATTTATCATCAATTTTTTTTGGTTATAAAAAAAATTCTTAATGAATAATTTATTTTTAAATTTAATTTTTCATTTTATGTTGCATTAAAAAAATTTTAAGAACAATACGATTAATTAATTTATATTCCTCAATGATTTTTTTCCATTTCTCCTCTCTATCCAATTTTATTTTCATATTTTCCAAATTTATTATTATTGATTTATTTTCGTCTGTTTCTGTCGTAGGTTCACGTGTTTGTGTTCGTTGTCAAACGCAAGCATTGAGACGCGTCTTGGATTGGCGATGTGAAGGTGATGGTGGCACTGAAGCTATGATCACCCGATGGAGCATGTTATCATCGGCCCATTGTCATGGAAAATGGCTGCGCACTATCAAAACTGGACCTGAATGCGATGCTTCACTTTGTCAACCGAAACCACATTTTATTTTTGTTTAAATCAGGTTTAATAATATTATAAATATTATTCTACCTTCATTTTTTTTCTTTAATCAATTTAACAATTTTATATTCCTTCATTTTTTTTATTTAAACTTGTCAGATATATTCTTTATCATTTATTATAAATAAATAGACGCAAAAGTACTGGGACATTTGTGCGATAAATTTATGAAAACTTTAAATTTTACTTGCAATTAAAAAAAAATGTATCAATGAATTGTAATTTGTAATAATCGTATAATAAATAAATAAATAAATAAATAAATATAATTGTTTTTGTAAGAAAAACAAAAAATTGGATTAATAAAATTTTTGAATATAATTAATTACAATTATATTTGGTGTTGTAAATTATTTATTTAATAATCTCTCCTGATTATATATTTTATTTGTCATTAATTATCATTGAGAACATAATTTTTTCGATTAATTAATTAATTTAATTATTCAATTATTCAATTTAATAAATTTGAAAAATGATGTCGTTCATGAAATAGTTTATTATTAATAAAAAAAAATTAATCCCTAGTTAATTATTCAATAATTTAATTTTATAAATCATCAAAATGTTGTGTCACGAAAAAATAAAAAATAAACGAAAAATTATTGAAATATTAAAAAAAAAAAATTATTAAAATATTTATCAAATTTATTTATTTCATACTTTTCTCAATTTTGATATCTCATTTACTATTAGATTATTATAACTAGATTTTACAAATCATTTAAATGTTGACCAGAAAATAAACAAAACAAAAAATTATTAATATAATAAATAAAAAAGTTATAAAAATATTCAAAAACAAAATTATTAAAACATTTATATATAATTTATTTATTTTATAATCTTCTCAATTTTGATATATTATTTAATTCATTATTCATCACTAATTAAATTTTCCAAATCATTAAAATATTGACGATGAAATTAACAAAAGAAAAAATAATCAAAAAATCAAATTTCAACAATTATTAATATTTATCCTAATGGAATAAACATATAAACATTCATTCTATCATCATCACCAACATTGTCACATAAACAACAATTGATACATATTAATATCCACCATCCATAATATATAAATTAATAAACAAAATTTTAATTCACTTGTAATATAATTTAATTGCAAATTAATTAACAAAATCAAACTCTCGCATTAAATAACAAACATAAATCCATTAACAAATTTTCATAATTACATAAATAAATATATCAACGTCATATAATAAACAAAATAAAATTTTTTCTCTTGCATATAAATTACAAAACAATTTTTTTATTTATAATTTCTCAGTGACATTTAACTCATTGCAAATCAATATGTTGTGTAATTAATTATCACACTTGTTCGTTGAGAAATAGTTTATTACGCTTTATTGTTATATTAATTAATATACGAGTGACTCAATTATGTAAATAAAGCAAGCTGCTATTGCAGAAGATATATAAATGCTTGATATCGTGTATCATGCAGAAATTAAAGCTACCTTTGTAATCAAATGTAAAGCTCGGTAAATTATAATGTTTGATAAATAAATCATGCAAAGAAAATAAATAGAACTTTCAATGAAGTTTTTAATTATTTTATTTATTGACAGACATTGAATTAAATTTATGGATATGGAGAATTTATAAAGTAATTTTATTGCATTGAATTTGATTTTATTTAATGGATTTGTCGATGATTTAAAAATATTTATTGAACGTTTCGAAACTGTTGAATTAATTTTATATTTTATTGATTTTTTTGTTCGATTGAATTTAGGTTGGATAAATTGGAATAAAAAATTTAGAGTAATTTGAGATGTTATTTTAGATTGTTTAATGTTGAATCATTGAAATAGAATGTTGCTTGAATCAATTATTGATTTTTATTCTTCAATGAATATTTATTTTTTGGAAATTTGATAATTTTGATGACGTAATTTTTTTTAGTCGGATTTAAAATTGATTTATTTGGTAATTGTTTCTTATTGAACTGTTTTGAATGAGTTTTATTTTGTGATAATTGAGGGAATTGCAGAGAAGAATTTTATGAAAATTATTTTAGAAATTTACAGTGAAAAATTTAATATAAAAATAATATTTGTGGTAAATCAAAATCAGATGAATATTGTATTGATTTAATATAATTTTTGAGTAAAAATTGTGTATAAAAAATTTTAACACACAAATTTTTAGTGGACTTTTACACAAAATTTTTTACTGTGTAACAATTTTAATTTATTTAATTAATAATAATTATTATTTGTTTTGACACCAATAATAAATTCATGTCGTCGATTTATTATTCTTAAAACCATTTTTTTTAACGCAATTTAAATGATGATAAATTAAACTATCTAATCAGCTAGTTCAAAATAATATTTTTTATTTATATTAAATCATTTTTACTTTCATTAATTTATCTAAACTAGAAGAAAAAATTAAAGGGTCAAAAAAATTTCCAAAATTTTTCCGTGTTTTTGAACAGACTGTATTCCGATGAAAAATGGTCGTATCAAGTTTTTAAAAAAACCATTTTGAAGCTACGAGACTCTAATTTTCAGATCTTGTGCTCAAAAAATTTTAGGAGCTACGGTTATTACGTAATCCTAAGACATATCACGAAAAAAATAATATAGCAAATTTTGTTTCTTCTTTTTTTGAGTCCACGAACTTGGGAAATTTTTTTTTAGCTAAGCCATTATTCTGATTCGATACCTTGTTCATTCAGCTTCATTCCCTTGCTTTAAAAATCTCGATATGACCATTTTTGACCGAAATACAGCCCGTCAAAAAACACGAAAAAATTCCAAAAATTTTTTTGACTTTTTAATTTTTTTCACTAGTGTATACATTTCCTAAATGGATTAACAAAATGAAGGAAAATATTTATTAAAGGCAAAAAATAATGTTTTGATCTAACCTAATTTTTGAGTGAAAATTCTGTTAACAATTTATTAATTTATTTAATAAATAACAATTATTATTTGTTAAAATAATAATTGTTATTCGCTCGTTCAAACCATATTATTTATCTACATCAAATCATTCTCATCCAACTTAAAATTAAATAAACTCAAATCGTTAATAAATCTGCAAATAAAATTTTGCACACACAAAATAATTATCAATCATTTTCAACAAATATCTCTCAAAATATAAATAAAAAATAAAATAATACTTAATTATTTATCCTTTCCCAATCAAATCTCAATCAAACAAAAATTCCCAATACAAAGCTCTCTAACGTTTAATTAATTAAACCCTACATTAAATAACTACAACAACAACAAAAGCAAAAAATTATCAATTTTAACTTCTCAGACATTTCTCTAAAATTTAATTCCTACCACTATCTATCTTTATATATATAATAACATTATATTGTTTCAAGTTTACGAGAAAAACTCTTTCAACAATATGGAATTGATAATCGGATCTCGCAAAGAAAAAAAACGTGAAAAGCGTAACAGAAAATGTGAAATACTGTTATACATATACCTATATCTTATACACTCGATATAAAATAAAAGAACTGTTTGGGTATATGTATGTGTATGTTCAATATATACATGTATATGTGTGTCTATAAAATGAAAGAATAGAATATAACAGAGATGAAACGAATGAGCAAAGTAACATCCGGCAAAGTTTCATTCGTAGTGGCATCGTAAAAATTAAGATGGCTCTGAGACTCAGGAGCTGAGCAATAAAGGATTATTGGCTCCCAGAACGTCAGCCAATACTATCGTGCACAACGTTGTATTGAACATGAAACGAGAGCTGTGCACGTTTACGTGTTCTTGCACGTAAGTAACTTGAAAATATACGAAGTAATACTGCACATATTTATGTGGATGTTTGTTATACGCAAAAGCCAACTCAATTGCGTCAAATGTCTTCGAGTTTTTATTCTATTTGAAGGATGAAAATATTTTTCTGGAGATATATATGGGGCATTCCATGTCAATTCATCCTACCAATGAACTTTGCATCTCCGATTTCGCTGAAACTTGGGCATTTTTTTCTACCCATCGAAATAGGG
>JAQQBS010000001.1:8262556-8278832 GCA_030347275.1 Microctonus aethiopoides
ATTTTGAGACTGTTTGTATCTTTCGATTTTTCTCAAAAAATTCTCAAAGATACTACTCCCTAAAATACAAATTTTAAGTCTAGTCTCGTAATGGGATAATTATATGGGTTATAACTTTTTTTGAATTTTTTAAATTAATTATTTTCGTTTTTTGAGTTTTATACTAGTTGTGTATTATTAACGTCTTTATCAGATAAAATAGTGTTACTATATTAAGATTCTATTATTGATATTAGGTATAGTTATTATTTATTATATTTATTATTGTTTATCATGTGTATTAGGAGTTTTCAAATGTTTTTTTTTTTATCAATTTGAAATAATTTACAATTGGCTGCAAATAATTTTTACATTTATCATGAGTAGCACAAGATTATAACGATGAAGATGAATTTTATTATTGAGTTATTGCAGAATAATTTAATTTGACCTTTCTGGTAATTACAAATTTACTTATATTCATTTTTACGATTATCATCGCAAAATGAGGCATGTATACATGTTTATATAGCAATTTATTTTATATTTTTCATCAAACATTGCAACTGACACGTCAGTATAATTATACTAATATAAATGCAAAGTTTACATGACTCAGTTTTCATTTTCATCATATTTTATACTTTATTGATCGAAAAACATGCGAATACAATATTGAGACAATGAAAGATATTATTGATTTAAAAATCGTAATGAATTACATTTCAATTTTATACACACAAAAATTCATAACTCTGATTGAAAAAATTTCATTGGTACCAGAAAAACATCATTAAAGTCAATCCGTGTTAATTTAAATTTTGCATTAAAAATATTAAGAATCAATAGAATTTTTCAAAAGTGGAGTGCAGTGTTTATTATTTAAGAATAAAATATAATGCGAAGAATTTTATATCTTGTTACAAGTTCACTCGAAAAATCAATGATAGTTGTGAAATAATATTAATCAAGTTGGTAATTATCATTTGACGGAATTTTTTTTTTTTATTTTCATGTCAATATGAAGACGAACACATGACACTTTTCTTATTCACGATCTTCTTCGAATTCTGAATTTTACGCAATAATTCAATTGTTATTTGATGCCCGATGTCAATTAATTCCGACGGTTTGCTACTCTTCGTCTTACACAAACGTTTCGAAATCTTCGCAAAGATCCAGCACGTCTGATTTGCCATTCGCAGCCAAATGAAACAATTGCGAGTATTAATCCTCCTATTAAGACATAAAAAATAAAATCAAGCATCCACAGACGAATCGGATGAGCATTTACTTCTGACATAGCTAAAATTCTATTTTGCCTCCTGCGTTCTTTTTCCAAATGTCCTTTAAATAGCTGATAAATGTGTTCACCTTGTTCTAAGCGCATCAGAAATATATCAAGTCGTTCTCTCAGCAGCCAATCATCTCTTATTGGTAAAATATACACCGTGTTACTAATTGGTTCCTTTGACAAGTGTAATTTCTGGTCAAATACGATTGTTAACAGATAAGCAACGTCACTGATACACGCGGCGGAATCATTGCCTATGATCAGTGGAGCGCAATTAGGATGACTGACAATGAATTTTTTTTTCAGCAATGGATCGTCGATAAGTGGTAGAACAGATGAGCTGCCATAAATAACATCATATCTTGGATCTTTTAAATCCTCAAGTTTTTCTACATTTTTTCGAAATTCATCTTTTGTTAAAAATGCCGATAAGTGTCCACTGAATGTTGCTTGGAATATCAAACAATACAAAAATATCATGGTGAAAAATATTCTCCTTGATAAAGTATTCATTCGACTGTGAATTGATGCGTTCACAATTAATCGAATAACCTCAAATCCTGCAAATGCCCATCTTCGTCTTCTTCCAGATAACACAATAACAATATATGTCATTGAGAAAATAACACACATAGATATAAGTGTTACTATTCCATAATAGTTTTTGATCTTCTCCAATGGCGTGTAAAAGCCTCGATTATTTGTGACTATGTGAAGTTGTGAATAAAATACTGGATATGTCATTTGGAAATGGCGAGATGTATAATGAGTTCTTAAGCATATTGCAATATCTGATGATCGATTTTCTAAACGTTTATAGAATCCCGTAGCTTTTTCTTTCATATCGAAACCTTCTTCATCAACATTAAATATAAACGTGACATTCAATGCGCTCTTCATTGCTTGTATAACGAGGAAATCAACAGGATACATTTTTTCCATTAAATTTTCATCATAATCTTTGTCTGGAATCCATTCATGTTCCGGGGAAATAGTTACAACTGCTCTAATAATGGATCCATCAAGATGCTCGGTTCGATCAAAATTCAAACCATCGCAAATATTTCCTATAGCATTTAAAATTGTATAAATTATTTTTACGAATGGTGTTTAGTTAAATTTTCCATAACCCGAGTCATAATTTTGTTCCTATACTTTAGACCTGCATATAGCTCGTTGTGTAGGAATTGAAAGCATTGTTAAGGACGAGCTCTTCAATTTTAGTCCTTTTTGAGACCTTAGAAAAGACAGATATTTCCGCTTCTTCCACTTTAAGGTAAAAAAAAGGAAAAAGTTAGGAAAACTAAGCAGTTATTAAGGTTCAAATGATTATAAAGGATATGAAAGGTATTGGGAAGTCACTATTTAGGACTCACGAGGTACATTTTTTTTATCAAATATTGTTATGTCCCAGGTTCACATGGGTTACGGGGTAATATTTACTCGAAAATTCTCTCAGTGTAGGAACAAAATTTCGACTCGGGAATACGATTCCATACCTTCACCATTCAATTTCGAATACATAGTCCAACCATCAGTTCGATTCTTAGTGGTTTTAACATTTTTCCAAGGCTGTGGTGCACGATTCGTGTACGGATTGTATGTATAGATCATTGATACATTTTTCGAATTCACACACAAGAAAAATGATTTAACTACATTCATTTCCCACGCTGTTTTTAAAATATTTGGTGCATTCATGCATTTTCGGCTTGATTTATCTAAGATGAGAAATGGTGCCATGATATTCCACAGTGGTGACGATTTGAATGACATTAATATATCATGAAATTCCATTCGAGATTTAGGAGTCATGATGAACAGTGGCATGTGTAAGTATTGTGCAACACCAATGTTATTTTTTGAAGAATTACTAATCAACATAAGTGTTGATGTTTCCAATTTACCTATGCTGTTAATAATTGTTTGATCAGAATCAGAGTGAATGATTATTGTCTTGAACTCCATGTAACAGCTTTTTAGCATATCCATCTATCAATTGAATTAAAAATTTCAAACAAATTAATTTTATCAAAATTCAATAGTTTATGAAAAATGTTTGGATTCTAATATTTTACCGCCATTTCATTAATTACAGATGCACGATCAAAGTTTGACTTCTTCGTATTCCATCCGTTCACTAATAATAATTTCCATTGAAGTAGTAAACCAATTAACAAGAGTTTGAAAAACTTTTCCATTCTGCTTTCAGCGAGTGATTTTTTTAGTCTTCACCCAACGATGACTTTGTGCTCACTGAAATTATTGCGACAATGTACTTTAGTTAACTACAGGTCGCATCACCTTTGCGAATATTGAGTGACGTTTATGTTATTGTTAAGTAACCATAGAGAATTATGCACTCGTGACGATAATTACCATTACCAATAATTATTGGTGTAAGGGAATGAAATAGACAAATCATAAAATATTCATAGGGAACACGTTATATTTTGCACTGTGCACTGGGCAATTAATAATTGTTTACCAATGACGACGTATTCGAATTCTATTTCTGAAATTATGATTGTTTTTTTTTTTTGTGGTCAATAATATATTAGTGAAATTTATTTCGCAGTGCAATTTTATTTTTAATTTAGAAATTTTTTATTTATATATTTTTTCTTCTTTGCCAATGATTTTATACATGAAACTTGATTAATATATTTCCAAAATTGAATTTTAAATTGTCCATTACTATCAGATTGATCGTAGTCATATTATTTTTTGACATTTATATTATTATTTAATATTGATTCTTGTCTTTCGTAAACTAGACCACCTCTCCTTTATATATAAATATATTCTTTCGAATGTATTATCATGATATTCCATCTCGAAAATTATAATTTCGACCATTGTTATATATTTGAGATCAAAATCAAAAAGACTTTTTTTTTAAAGAAAAAAAAATTTTGTTTTGTTTTTGATATCACTTCTGTTTTTAGTACAAGTACAATAATTGAAATTGAAACTTGCTAAGATAATTGATATTCGCTGAATTATACTTAATAAACATATGAAAAATAAATATAATTTATTCAAATATTAGAGTGTTTCATTTTTAAGCGATATTTTTTTTTTTTTTTCGTAGTTCGTGAAAATCTGATAATTTATGAGAAAAAAAATTCTGTTAATTAGAGGCTTTGCTGTATCAAAAATTCGATTTCCCATATGAATAACACGAGAAAATAGTTTTTTTCGACTTCAACTTGATTTTTTGATAACAAAAAATTTTTTTATGGAAAAAATGAATTTACAGCTTTTATAGAGCATTAAATTTGCTACAAAAAAGTTGCTTACCGCAAACGTTCTCCGACTAGCAGTTTTCGAGTTGTAGAGCTGAAAGTTGATTATAATTGACAACAAATTTTCTTTAAACTGGAATTAAATTAATTTTTTAATTTGTTTATTTTTTTTTTATGAATAATTTGAAATTATTCACTTTGTTCATAATTATCTAGTAGAGAATTTTTTATCAAATGAATTGCTAACAAATTTAAATTTTGTGTGATTTGTTTATTCAAAAAAAAAAAAAAAATTTTATGATTTCTTTATTTTTTCAATAAATAATTGGAAAATTAATGTTTAATTTTTATATCGTACTCAAGAGGATTTTCCATTAATCATAAATTCCTATTATTCAATTTTCAAAACAATAAATAAAAAAAAAACTTTTTTTTTAGTTAAATTAAATTATTATTCCAAATTGTTAATAATTTTATAAAATCAAAGATAAAATAAAATATCATCCATCACCTTTTGTTTGATTGCTATATGATAATTTAAACAAACAATATATTTGATGAACAAATTTACAAATTTTTCAGCCAAAAAAAAATTTTTATAATTATATTTTCCTAAATTTATCTAACAAACTCAACAAAAATCTATATCATGATTGCATATTTTTTTTTCAGTATATAAAATTCCAAACATCATTAACAATAACTGAACTGTATAATTATTCATGCAAATATTTAAATGATCCAATAAAAAATAACGTACATAGTTTTTTTTATATCCACAATTATGTTTAATTACCGACAACTTGAATAAATTTTCTTCTCAATGGTAAAATGCAACTTCGTCAATTATTCAAAGTTTCACACTTATTTATAATGAACGAAAAAGAAAAAAAAAATCAAAAGAAAAAACGTCTTTGATCATTGAAGCTATTTACATCTCTTAACAGCTTTGGAACTTTCATCATTAACCGTTAAATTTATGCAATCATTTGATGCAAAACTCGAAATACAAAATTATAAACATATACATGTTTACAAAATAAATTCATCAAATTAATTCCCATAAAACAAAAAATATCACAAATTAAAAATACAAATAAAAAATAAATTTACTTCCCTTCCAATTCGAAAATTTATTCAAACTAAATAATTTTATTTCAATCAACAATATGATATTTATAACACTACAGCCGAAACAAACCGAATATCAATTTTTCTTTTAATATTCGTTCACTTTATAAATAAATTAAAACTTCTAAATTTTTTTTGTAATAAAAATTTTCATACTTTACTCATTTTTCTTTTTTATAAATAATTAAAGATTATACAATTTGTTTATCGAATAGTAAATAATGGTTTATCAATAAAAATTTTTATTAACCAATTTTAAAGTGGTAAAAAAAAAAAATAAAATGTTTTCTATAGTCAAATTAAATTATTATTTCGAATTATTTTGGATCATCAGATTAAATTATTATTTTGAATGGTTGAGAATATAATAATTAAATAATTCTGATATACCTACACACCGTCCATTCATTTATAATCTCGTGAATAATTAATTATTTTATATTAATTATTAAAATATCTAAATTTATCACAGGGAAATGAAAATTTAATATTAATATTAATATATCTCAAACGTTTGTCCAAAGATTTGCTTTCTCTACCGCATTCGGTTTATTTTTCCTCATTGTATACATAAATATACATATAACATACATGTATATTTATATATATTATACACTCAGCCACATCTAAAGTCCAAATGTAAACGTGTTCATATTTTGTATTATATCTCCCATATGATTTCACTGGTGCTCATCGACGAAAGTACTTCTGAGTGGATATTAAATTACGAAAGCACACGAAAGCTCACGTTCTTGTTATCCATGTGTGTTCCACAATGAAATTGAGAAGATGAGATAAGAGAAAATCTGAATATAATCATGGAAAATTTCAGATGCTTTAAAATATTGATTTTATAAATAAAAGAAAATTTCAATTTTTAATTATTAGTTTTTCATTTGATGGGTATTAAAAAATCGAAAATATCGCTCGATTTTAGTGGTTTTGGCTTTGAATGATAGAGTACGTTATTACGGAAATTATGCAGTTTAGCTGGTTGAAATTCGTTAATTAGTTTTTGAGTTACAGAGGAAAATGTTTTGGAAAAACTAATTTAGTTGAAAATTCATATATCGTATTGATCAATATATTATTTTGTAATGTATTCTAAATTCGTGGTTTAAATGCGAATAAATATTCTGTAACGGTACAAAATTTTTGGATTTTTGTTTTGGTTAATGGAAACAAAATTTGGAAATTTTTTATCGTTAATTTATGAATTAAATAAATAAACAATAATTTATCTAGACACATGAAAATATTTTCACAATATTGAATTTTATTTAAACGATAAAATTATACAGTTCAAATAAATTATAAACATTCTATATACTTCTCCGATTAAATAATAGACAACAAAATATTTATCAAAAATAAAAATAAAAAAATATTTCTACTCAGCATATGAAAAAAAAAAAAAAATTCAATATAAAATCAAACAAATATAAATTCTCCATTGAGAAATGATGAAACTACTTTGATAAAATATTTTATTTTAATTAAGGGGGTAGTCTCGTGTCCGGACCTAAAATTTGAAAGTTTTTGAAGAATTTTTTTTTTGCGGAAAATGAAATTCAATCTTTTTATGAAAATTATATGTTATTATTTACATATTGAAAAATACAAAAAATTTTTGTTGAATAAAAAAAAAATTATTAACGTCATTTTAGTGTCTCAAAGAAGGCCTCTCGAAAAAAAAGTAGATGGCTGGCCCCCCTGACTACTCCTTTTGTAATCATCTGAAATCAAAATTTCCAAAAGATCATTACTTATTGTTAGTAGGGTTGTCATTCCGTCCCGTACCAGATTCAAAAAATTTGGATGCAAAATAAAAAAATGGCGGCCTTGTTAAAAAATTTTTTTAAAATCGACTTTTTTTTTGCTTTAAAATTAATTTTGAAAACAAATAAAAAAAAAATAATTAATAAAAAAATCTAATTCTGGTACCGGACAGAGCCATTGATGTGTAGAACCTTGTGTTAAAATTTCAGACCGATCCGTTGAATAGTTTTTTTTTAATCATCCGGGACGACGGAAAAAAAGTAGTTTCGAGAAAAACGCATTCAAAGTTTGGAAAGAAAATTTTAATTCAAAATTTATACTTACATTAATCATCTATTCCTGGCGTGTACGTTTTTAACTTATTAAACTTTGAAAATATGCAAATAAAAAATATCAATTTTTCGAAAATCGAACACGAGACTACTTCCTTAATTACAAATTTATTAAAGCAATAAAAAATAATCACAAGTAATATATAAATAAAATAATGTATTAACAATTAATATATTCTCCAAACTATTGATATAATATATCAGCAACAAACATTCGTTTGTTTCAATATATAAATTTGTATGCATTCAACGTCCACGTTTGTATAGAAAAAAAATTATATAATATATACCATCAGAATATAAACATTTTTAACAAAAAAAAAAAAAAAAAAAAAATAAGCATGCACGAATGAAATCTCATTCTTCTACACAGATGCGTTTGGTTTCTTGTTTCTTGTGTTTATTTATTTTTTTTTTTACCGTTATTCTTTGTCTGTTCAATGGCGATGTTTCTCGATCATCCACATTTCTTTTTCCACCGTGCTACAGTTTCCATTTTAAGCGATTCTTCAACAATAAATGGGATAGTATCGATTGTCTAACGGTTGCAATATATATCCGTTGATTGGTTTTCAAGACAATGATACATACATATCAGGTATGTATATATGTATATGTTTTATATGTATTGTTTATTATATAAGGTCGATAAGAAACAAGAGAAAGAATTATTTTAGAAATGACAGGACACCTGATCAGTTTTACTTGTATATATGGAAAAAAAATATAGTATTTGTGTTGAATCGATTTTACATAAATTTTGTGTTGATTTTTAGTGAAAATTGTGCAAGGAAAATTTGAATATAAATTTTTAGTGGAATTTTACACAAAATTTTTTACTTTGTAATAATTTTAATTGCTTTATTTGAATTTATTTAATCAATAACAATTATTATTTGTTTTGACACCAAAAAACGAATTCATGTCGTCGATTTATTACTCCTAAAACAATTTTTTTTAACGCAATTTAAATAATTATAAATTAACCTAACTAATCAACTGTTGTAAACCCGCAGTGTTTATAAAAAAAATAATAATGGGATTATTGAAGTATTAAAATACAATTTATTTAATTAATGTTTCGTAGTTAATTTTTATCAATAATTCTGTAGAGAGAAAGATGTTGTTGGTTCGATGGTCAACGATGGAAGAGGATGAGGTTGAGATTTTTTGGATGGATGTGAAAATTCTTAGAGGTAAGCAGAGGGATAGGTAAGGGTGGAGTAATTGAATATATTAATTGTCTATTGGTTAAAATTTGGATAGGTAGTGGGAATGAATAGGCGTAGGGATTTTATTTAATTATTAATTTTATTTATTTATAATATTTCGGATTTTCGATGCGGCCGGTAATAAAAAAGGTATTTAGGTAAAAAGTATTAAGGTCGCAATAAAACAAGAAAATTACAATATTATTAAAATTAATGTACGTCTAACACAACTCGTTCAAACTATGTTATTTATTTATATTAAATTATTTTTACATTTATTAATTTATAAATAAATTTTTCAAATGGATTAACAAAATAAGAGAAAATATCTATCAAAAGCACAAAATATTGGATGGATTTAACCTAATTTTTAAGTAAAAACTACACAAAAAAAAATTTTAAAACAAATTTTTAGTAGATTTTTACACAAAATTTTTTACTGTGCAAATAATACTTCCACGTACAAAAAATTCATTAAAATATATTTGGTTGGTTAATTATTTGAATGTTTTTTTTTTATATAATATTTTTCTAAACTACAGTCTACATGTGTAAAGTACCATAATCATATAAAATAATTTTTGACGCATCCAAGAATTTTTCCAATAAAAAAAACAATCAACAATCAATAAAATGAATTAAATAATATGTATAATTAATTTTACTCTGTCCGTTAGGGGTAAAATTTTTTATCACATATAGCAATATTTGCCCTAATTGTCATTATATCCCAAGGTTACTCGAATGCAGGGTAAATATTACCCCTAATTTCACCCGAATTTTTACCCAAAATTTCTC
Organism: Microctonus aethiopoides; assembly: GCA_030347275.1. Classification (NCBI taxonomy): domain Eukaryota; kingdom Metazoa; phylum Arthropoda; class Insecta; order Hymenoptera; family Braconidae; genus Microctonus; species Microctonus aethiopoides. The sequence continues at coordinate 8,272,329 of JAQQBS010000001.1, forward strand.
TCAGTATAATATAAGTGTAGAAATGTTTAATATATTTTGATAAATTATTTAAAAAATTATTTAAAAAATTATTTAAAAATTATTATAATAGATGTTAATATTAAGTGAAAAATATATATTTTTTTTTATTAATATCTGTCTACTATATGTATTTATAATATGTAATAGAGGATTTGTCGTGAAAATTTCAACATATTCTCGTTATTCCACTTCGTTCATATTTTGGCCACTATCCAGAGGTAATGGGACGCTAACTTGCGTTAGCACGAGAGCAATATTCCCGTGGGAAGCAAAAGATATAAGTCATCATTGCATTAGTCTGTCGACACAACCCGAGAAATATCTCATTCAACTGCGGTGGAAAAATATATGATTATGGTTTATTTTTCATGACTCATTAAATTCAGAAAGAAAGATATTTAATTATATTGGAGAAATTTATGTGTATTTGTGGGGAGAATAAATTTTTTTATTTAGTTGAATTGAATATTTTGTTTTGATTAAGAGAAAATTTTTTTTTTTTTAATTATTTATTCTTATTTTTAAATAGTGATATTATTTGTTTGATTATATGTCATTGTGTGATGAATTCATGAAAATGTTTGAAAATTAATTTTTTCATTTATTGAAAATGAGAGGAAAAAAAATTGCAAATGCTCAATAAATTTTAGTTGATTTTGATAAATAATAAATAATTGTTTTGGATAAATATTAATTGGTTGCAATATTTGGTAGGAAATAGTAACTGATAATATTTAAATAAATTATTATATAGCTGTTTAAATAGTGAAAGGAGAAAAAAAAATATTTAGTAAATTAATTTACATATTTGTACAAATTTGCGTTTTTTTTTTAGTATAATAAAATTAAAATATTTGCGTTTGAGCAGCGAATTTTTAATATTTCAGATTTTTTTAAATTTCAATTTTAAAGAAATGATTTTTTATTTATTTAGCAATAACTTGTACATACCTGTATGATAAATAACTGAGTTTAATATAGATAAAAAAATAAAATTCTCAAATGTACATTTCAAAAAAATTATTTAAAACTATTATTATTATTATTATTATTATTATTATTATTATTATTATTATTATTATTATTATTATTATTATTATTATTATTATTATTATTATTATTATTATTATTATTATTATTATTATTATTATTATTATTATTGTTGTTGTTGTTGTTGTTGTTGTTGTTGTTGTTGTTGTTGTTGTTGTTGTTGTTGTTGTTGTTGTTGTTGTTGTTGTTGTTGTTGTTGTTGTTGTTGTTGTTGTTACTGTCGCTACCACTACTATTACTACTATTGATTTTGCTACTATTACTATCACTTCCATTACTATTGCTACTATTACTATTACTACCGTTACTAATACTACTATTACTATTGCTATTGCTACTATTACTATTACTACCATTACTAATACTACTATTACTATTGCTATTGCTACTATTAGTATTACTACTATTACTATTACTATTGCTGCCACTACTATTGCTACTATTACTATTACTACTATTACTATTGCTACTATTACTCTTGCTACTATTACTATTACTACTATTGCTATCACTACTATTATTATTATTAGCAGCAGCAGCGTTGTTGTTGTTGTTCTGTTATTGTTGTTATTTGATTGATATTGTTATTATTAATTTATTAATTTTGTTTCATTCAATTTGAAATTTTTATTATTATTAATTTGTTATTTTTGTCATAATCAAGCCAAATGTCATTTCAAATATTACAAAATATAAGTAAAAATACAAATAAAAAATATTGTTGAAGACATTTTTGAAATAAAATAAATTTTCTCAAGAGCAAAAATAATTTGCCTCAATAAAATACTACCAATTTGATTCATTTTACTATCCAATTCATCTCAATTCTCCCTTTTAATACACCCATATTTAACTTTGAAAAATTAATTCCAATACATGAATATTTAATGCATTTTCATCAGCTTTTGTTAATCTTATTCTGCGTACTTACAAAAACTCTGAATATTTCACAGAGATAATTAATATTTCAAATATATTCAGCTTTGGTTGAACTCAATTCAATCCGCAGTGTGATAAAACAAATTCAATAAAAAAATATATAACCATGTACATTTACATATATTTATGTATATAATGTATATACATATATGTACAGCTAGTAATTATGTTTATCTAGCTTGAAAAATGTACACGTTCTTACTGCAGAATGCGTAAGTACTTGACCTGGTTAACAGTCACATTTCGCTTCCACGTTGACATTTTTAATTAATCACTCAATTTATCATTACAAATGAAAATGAATTTTTATAGTCTATGTACGTTCGTAATTGTGTGTCTTACGTATAGAAATGTATGTATGTATAATGCACCATTTGTTCATTTTTTGAATAAATATAAAAAATGAATAATAATCCATTTGACATGTGAGATAAGAAATATAAAAAATAAAAGAACTAAAAAAAAAAATAAATTGATACATGAAGAAAATAATTCTTCATATTTAATTGATATTATTATTATTATTATTATTATTATTATTACGCATGTTAAATACAGATAAATGAATTTATTATTGTAAAAAATTTTGTGTAAAAGTTGAGTGAAAAAATTATTTTTGAAATTTTTTTTCAACAAAATTTTCATTCAGACGCTACAATAAAATACAATATTAATTTTCGCAACAATTGATTTTTATTTATCAAATTTACATTAATTATATAAATCTAATATAACAATGAATGAATAAATGAATAAACATAAGTATATAAATAATGTATGAATTAATTTCGTTATTATTAATTTGTTGTTTTTACCAAAATTAATATCGTAATTTCATTATTATTATTGTTGTTGCTGTTTTTTTTTGTTATTGGTGTTATTGTTGTTGTTTTTATCCTCATTGTTGTTTTGTTATTGGTGTTAATGTTTTTGTTGTTTTTATTATTATTATTGTTGTTGTTGTTGTTTTTATCATTGTTGTTGTTGTTGTTGTTGTTGTTGTTGTTATTTTTGTTGCTATTATAAAGAATATAACAATATCATTGACATTTTTTCGCTCACGAAATTTCCTCATTTCGCTTTGTTTATATTCATATTTATATATGGGGCATTCCATGCCAACTCATTCTACCAACGAACTTTGCATCTCCCATTTTGCTGAAACTTGGGCATTTTTTTCTACCCATCGAAATAGGGTTCTGTGATTTTTTTCAAATTTTTTTATCGAGCCGTACAAAAGATAAATTTTTGAAAATTTTTGGGCTTTTTAATGTTCAAATGGCCATAACTTGGCCACGAATTGTCCGATTTGAGTCTTTTTTTTCTCAAAATTTGTGTTTTTTAATAAACTTTCTGGAAAATTCATGCAAAAAATTATCAATGATGAATTTGATTTTTTTTTTTAATTTTAAAGTTAAAATGTGGATTTTGAGACTGTTTGTTTCTTTTGATTTTCCTCAAAAAATTCTCAAAAATACTACTCCCTAAAATACAAATTTTAAGCCTAGTTTCGTAATGGGATAATGATGGGTTATAATTTTTTTTGAATTTTTTAAATTAATTATTTTCGTTTTTTTTCGATTTTATTATTTTTTTTAAATTTATTTATTGTATACATGTACACAATAAATAAAATACTCTATAAATTAAGATAGAAGTTCATTGGCAGGATGAGTTGGTATGGAATGCCCCATATATATAAATTCATGATTTAATTAAAAATAAATCCTTTCATTTATTTTTTCACTCAAATCCGCACAGATGTGCACAATTGTTTGACACAAATTATACAACAAAACCGCTGCAAATCTCCGTTACGTCATTGCACTCAACCTTATTCGATCTTTAGAATAATTTCTCTCATATTACATACGAGTTTATACAAGTTTAAACATGTATGAGAATATTTGTATTCAACGTCATTTCAACGACTATTATACGTCAACGGCAAATACCTATTCTTGACTATGTATATATGTATATAGTTTATTGCAGTCTGAGAGTATATAAACGTTATTTGTGTGCGACGAAGTAGAAATGAATGAGCTCTGATATGGTGCGCTATATTTCCTATGTAATATTACTGACGTTAAGAAATATATCCTTTCTGCAAATAATTTACGTTTTCTATTGCAATATATATGAATGTGTGTGAGTGTATTTGAATTTGTGTGGATATGTAGTGGACGAGGTGCTTTTGCACTTATTCGGGTGTCCCTTTTGTGTGATGGTTTGGGATTGAAGCTATGGAGACAAAATAAGTAGAGCTGATGAAAACTGTATATGAATAAGGTTGGAAAATTTTTGTTGAAATGATACAAATATTTAGGATTCATATGTATATATTGTATATAATAGGTATATTTGTGTATATATATTATATAGTTTGGATTTTGTATGGAATTTCGAGACGAGAATTTTTGGTAAAGGAGGAAAATTATTTTGTGTGGAGTTAATAATATTTTTGTAATTTGTTGAGTTTGAAATTGAATTATTGTCTGTTGGAGGAAATAAATTTTGTGTTGACGTTATTTTTTAATGCTCGCGAATGTTTGAAATAATATTTGTGTTGAATCGAAATTATATAAATATTGTGTTGATTTAATATAATTTTTTAAGTAACATAGTGTAGAAAAAATTTTGACATAAATTATTAGAGGATTTTTATATAAAAATTTTTACTGTGTAACAATTTTAATTAATTTATTTGAATTTATTTAATCAATAACAATTATTTGTTTTGACACCAAAAATAAATTCATGTCGTTGATTTTTTACTCCTAAAACCATTATTTTTTTAACGCAATTTAAATAATTATAAATCAACGCAACTAATCAGCTTGTTCAAACTATATCATTTATTGATATTAAATCATTTATATTTTTATTCATTTATACAAAATTTTTTAAAATAGATCAACAAAATGTGGAAAAATATTTATGAAAATCAAAAAATATTGTCTTGACTTAATCTAATTTTTGAGTAAAAATTATATAAATAAATTTCACTACAAATTTTCAGTGAACATTCACACAAAATAAACTACAAAATATTTTAACATTCGTATATTTCACATTTGTTTATAACATTTGTTCATAATATTTTAATAAAAAGTCTTATGTAAGTCTATAATCAACTAAACATTTTTTTTTATGTTTTTATATTCATTCCAGTATTTTAAACTAACACTAAAAAATAAACAAAATAAAAAATTTTGCGCGGCTCGAATTAATTACATTAATTCTAAATAAACATTAATATTCATGTACTAAACATTTGTAAATATTCAAAATAAATATTCAGTTCAATGAGATGAATTCACTTGACTGAAATAATTTTTTTTCCTCAATTCATAATTTTTTTTTCGTATATCAAATAATTAAATATTGTCACATATCAGAATCTTTTTTTTTTATTATTTATAAATTGGCGTCTTTTAGTGACAAGTGAAATATTATTACACTGCTTATATACATGTATATATTTATAAAGAGAACAATCGATAATATATATAATAATTTATTAAAGAAAAAAATTTTGAAATAGAAAGAAAAAAAAATTCAATACCAAAATTATTAATTCAATCCTGCGTTTGGTTATCGACACTTTCAAATGATTTATGAAACTTTTTCTTCGTCTATTCTGAACCAGTTTCTCACATATCATTGAAGAAACTACATGTATATATGTATATATATAAATATATATTAAAATGCTTAATGTGAAAGAATAGAAAATGATGATAAAATTATTATATATAAATGAAATATAATTGAGAAATAATATAAGGATATTAATTAAATGGTATAGTAATTCAGTATGAAATTAATTATCCTCATAGTAATTAGTAGAAGCGAATTTTACAAACGCAATGAAAGACCACGAATGAAGAAAGAAAGAAAAAATTATAATGTAAAGTGTAGTAAGAGAGGTGACATCTTGATAAGGGAGAATAAAAGCTGGAAAATCGGTTTTCATTTTTTTTTATCTCAATCTCTTTTTTTTTTTTTTTTTTGTCTTTTCTTCTGACTGAGCAAGCGAAGAATTAATTGTTCAGAATATTCTGACGTTACTCGGTGGAAAATTTCGTGTCTGATGAGAGTTGTCTTGATGTTTCACAAATTAATTGCGAGATAAGAGAAGGAAATTTTACCGCATTTGTTTTACTCACAATGGAAAAATTATGTGTAAGAATTCGATAGAAATTAAGATTAATAAAAAATTTTTCTTACGATAATTTTTAATCAGAGTTTTTAATCAAAATTATAGACGAAGAAAAAGTTTTATAAATTGTTTGTGAGTGTCGATAAACAAACGCAGAATTTAATTAATAGTTTTGGTATTGAATTTTTTTTTCTTTCTATTTCAAAATTTTTTTCTTTAATAAATTATTATATATATTATCAATTGTTCTATTTATAAATATATACATGTATATAAGCAGTGTAATAATATTTCACTTGTCACTAAAAGACGCCAATTTATAAATAATA
>JAQQBS010000001.1:8279072-8293626 GCA_030347275.1 Microctonus aethiopoides
ATTAAAATATTATGAACAAATGTTATAAACAAATGTGAAATATACGAATGTTAAAATATTTTGTAGTTTATTTTGTGTAAATGTTCACTGAAAATTTGTAGTGAAATTTATTTATATAATTTTTACTCAAAAATTAGATTAAGTCAAGACGATATTTTTTGATTTTGATAAATATTTTTCCACATTTTGTTAATCCATTTAAATAATTTTTGTATAAATGAATAAAAATGTAAATGATTTAATATCAATAAATAATATAGTGTGAACAAGCTGATTAGTTGGGTTGATTTATAATTATTTAAATTGCGTTAAAAAAATAATGGTTTTAGGAGTAAAAAATCAACGACATGAATTTATTTTTGGTGTCAAAACAAATAATTGTTATTGATTGAATAAATTCAAATAAATTAATTAAAATTGTTACACAGTAAAAATTTTTATATAAAAATCCTCTAATAATTTATGTCAAAATTTCTTCTACACTATTTTCCCTCAAAAATCATATTAAATCAACACAATATTTACAAAATTTCAATTTTACATAAATATTATTTCAAAAACATTCGCAAAAATTTAAAAATTATGTCAACACAAAATTGATTACCTCCAACAGACAAAAATTAAATTTTAAATTCAACATAACATAAAATATATTAGATAAACTCATCACAAAATAATTTATCCCCTTCAACAAAAATTTAGGTATACTATTTAAATCAAGATAATATTTTTGGCTTTTAATATAATTATCATTTATCATTCTTTCTCATTTTGGATTCATTCACGTTTTGTACATGTATACCAACCTTGTTTTTCTTATTATTTATAAAGTTTTTACACGTGCAAGTATGCGTCTAAATGTGAAGTTCGTACGTCACGTGATGGCATGAGTATATTTAAGATTAAGCAGAAAAATCTGCACGTACTATAGCATTCATGAATACTTAAGTACAAGTTAAAAAGTTTAGTTTTCAAGTCTCACGTATAGTTGTACGAGTGCAGTGCGTAGATTTTCGGTGAAGAACTTTAATATTACTTAACTTTAGCACGTTCTAACTCGACGTTTCTTTATACTCACGTTACATTTATATAAATATTTATAGTGGTTTGAGATTTGTTCGTTTCCTTTATAAACAATTGTGAAGGAATTATACATGTACACAGATATATTTGTATATTAATTGTTGTATTTGAATGATTTATTTGTTTTTTAGTGGCTGGTGATGAGAAAATATTCATGGAATGGAAAATAAAAGAATAATTATTTTCTGTGATAAACAATTATGATTAATAAATTTTTAGAGGAATTTTATACGAAATTTTTTACTGTGTAAGATTTTTAGTAGTTTCTTTTAGATTTTGTTTAAGGGGGTCCTACCGTGTGACGGCCCGTTTTTTGACTATTTTTTGGATTTTTTTTTTGGCGAACAATGAAAACATACAACTTTGAACTTTTTATTTGTTTATTCAACTAACTTTTGAGATTTTGTAAAATGAATTTGAAATAAAAATTTTTCATTATAACGGAAGTTATATTACTTTTAATACACCAGTGATGAAAAAAAGTTTGTTTACTGTCTCCACGATTCTGACCGATTGGTTCATCTGAAAAACAAAATTCAAACGGCATTTTAATCTAGAAGCCAAAATGCATGGAATGAACTAGAATCATGCAAAAATTCCAAGTATTTCTATTTTTTTTGTTACGAAAACATAGAAAAAAAACATGAAATTTGCAAATTTTTTTTTTAAACGTTTGCCAAAAATTTAATTTTCAATATTTTCAAATGATTCTAGTTCATTCCATGCATTTAGGCTTCTAGATTAAAATGCCGTTTGAATTTTGTTTTTCAGATGAACCAATCGGTCAGAATCGTGGAGACAGTAAACAAACTTTTTTTCATCACTTGTGTATTAAAAGTAATATAACTTCCGTTATAATGAAAAATTTTCATTTCAAATTTATTTCACAACATCTCGAAAGTTAGTTGTATAAACAAATAAAAAGTTCAAAGTTGTATGTTTTCATTGTTCGCCAAAAAAAAATTCCAAAAAATGGTCAAAAAACGGGCCGTCACACGGTAGGACCCCCTTAATTGATGATAATTATTATTTGTTTTGACACTAAAAATAAATTCATTTCGTCGATTTATAATTGTCTTTAGAATAAAATTTTTTTTTTAATGCAGTTTGAATAATTATATATGAATTAAACTTATTAGTTAGCTCGTTCAAACTATATTATTTATTTACATTGAATCATTTTCACTTTTGTCAATTTAGATATAAATTTTTTTAATCGATGCACAAAATAAAGAATAATTTTTATTGAGAGCAAAAAATATTGTGTTGATTTTTTCCACAAATTTTGATTCAAAAAATACACTGAAATAAAAAATCGAAGAATCAAAAAAATTTTCGAAATTTTTCAGTGTTTTTTGACAGGCTGTATTTTGGTGAAAAATGGTCGTATCAAGTTTTTAAAAAAAGCATTTTGAAGCTCTAAAATTCTAGTTTTAAGATCTATTAGTTAAAAAATTTTAGGAGTTATGGTTATTACGTAATCTTAAGAAAAAGCACGAAAAACAAAATTTGCAAATTTAGTTTCTTTCTTTTTTTCAATCCACGAACTTGAAAAATTTTTTTTCAACTAAGTCATTATTTGGGTTAGATAGCTTGTTTATTCAGCTTCAATTCCATTTTTTTAAAACCTCGATACGATCATTTTTCACTGAAATATCAGATTTTTAATGGAGAAGGATCCTTTCATCTTCAATCATCGATAACTCAGCGAGAAATGATCGTACAGAGATCTTAGGGGCAGTTTTGGAAACTGGAATAAATTTCCTATAAGATAATGCCGGAATCTTACAAAAAAAAAATTTTTTTTCATCCCCAACATGAATTTGAAAAAAAAAAGGAAATAGAAAGGGTAATTTATAGTTTTTTAAAAAATTGACAACTAAATTGGAAATATATCCATGAAATGTAACATTGCAATAATCGTATAACAATTTTAATTGGTATACATTCAAATATATTTAATCAATAACAATTATTATTAATTTTAACATTAAAAATAAATTCATTTCGTCGATTTATTACTTCTAAAATAATTATTTTTTTAACACAATTTAAATAATTATAAAACAACTTAACTAATCACCTCCTTTATTCATATCAAATTATTTTCCCTTTCACCAATTCAAATATAAATTCTCAAAATAAATTCCCAAAATACGAAAAAACATTTATCAAAATCAAAAAATATTTCGATTTAACAAAAAATTCTATAAAAAAAAAATTTCAACACAAATTTTTACACAAATTTTTTCATTCCATCTTCATATATTCAAGTTCTATATCCATTCATATACACAAAAAGTAAATACAATACGTCAAGGCTTTCAAATAAAACGACGTCAAGAAAATCTCACGTATATATTATATATTCACTCTTTTAAATGTGTATATATTATATTTAGCTGCAATATCACATAGTGAAATAAACCACACACGAGGTTGAAACTCCATGCGAAGCGTCGAGGCGCATCCGGCGTTAACATGTGTTTTCACACCTTGTCGCCGACGAAACAAATAGTTTGGGCAAGTGGAGGTGTTTCCCTAGCGCTTATACTACAGAAGATTAATGGCATTCGCTCAATGGAAAATGGCGCGTCACGAATTCAAACCCAAAACATGGCGAAAATTGTCCGGAGGAAATGAAAATTATATATAAAATAAAATAAAATAAAATAAATTGACACGACTTAAAAAGGAAATAAAAATACTCAATAAAAAATATATAAAATAAAGAATTATATTTCATTTTTTTATAATAAATTAACAACAATTGATAATATTATATACATTAATAATTCAATTACGATTGTCACATTAATATAAAAAAAATTAATATAAATTCTGTCATAAAAAATACGTCACGATAAATTTAGAAAAACTGAAACATTTATTTATTTATTTATTTATTTATTTATTTGATAATTTATTTGTTTATTATTTCAGTTGTTTTTTTATATTTATTAATGGGAATATAACAAATGTGTAAAAATACCCAATAAATAAAAATATAAAACAAAAACTTATATTTCAATTTTTTATAATAAATTAACAACAATTGATAATATTATATACATAAATAATTTAATTACATTTATCACATTAATATAAAAAAAATGAATATAAATTCTGTAATAAAAAATCTATCATGATAAATTTAGAAAAATTGAATCATTTATTTATTTATTTGTTTATTTGTTTATAATAAATTAACAACAATTAATAATATTATATACATAAATAATTCAATTACATTTATCACATTAATATAAAAAAATGAATGTAAATTATGTAATAAAAAATACGTCACGATAAATTTAAAAAAATTGAATCATTTATTTATTTATTCATTTATTTATTCATTTATTTGTTTATTTATTTATTTATTAATTCAGTTGTTCTTTTATATTTATTAGTGGGAATATAACAAATGTGTAAAAATATCCAATAAATAAAAATATAAAACAAAAAATTACATTTCATTTTTTTATAATAAATTAACAACAATTGATAATATTATATACATAAATAATTCAATTACAATTAACACATTAATAAAAAAAAATGAATAAAAATTGTGCAATAAAAAATACATCACGATAAATTTCGAAATATTGAATCATTTTTTTATTTGTTTATTATTTTAGTTGTTTTTTTTATATTTATTACTGAGAATATAACAAATGTGTAAACAAATATTGGCATGTACAGACATGAATTAATTATTGTTATCGTTTCAGTAAATAAGTAGTGAAGTGCCCAGTATAAACTCTCGCTCGTTCAACTGTCGCACATTTATTTAGTTGCTGAAAGTTCCGTGAGGTTGCGCATGGTTCCGGCGTATCTCATAATTTAGTTGGAGCAAAAATGTTATAGAAGCTGATTCGAGGGAGGATTAAGCATACTTACCTGGCGCAGAGGTTACCGTGATCATGAAGGCGGTTCCTCCAGGGCGAGGCTCTTCCATTGCACTTCGGTCGAGCTGACCCTTGCGAATATCCCTAATGTGGATATCTCGGGCGTATAATTTTTGATAGTCGGGACTGCGTTCGCGCTATCCCGGATAAACCAATTCTAAAAATAATTTTACATTTTAATTCATTCTGAATAGATATATTAAAATCTAGGGGAAAATTCTATTATTCGAAGAATTTTCGGGGTATATTTATCAATTAAAAAATAAATATTGTTGAAATAGATTTAATAATTATTTAAATTAGTGTATTTTATTAAACATCATGAATATCGTTATTATTTAATAATAATTATGAATGAAAAAAAAAAAATTCTACGCTTGATGAATTTAATAATTTTCAAATGCCTCGCAAAATTTTGCATAAAAAAATGAAAAGTCAACGAATATATTTTTATATACATATATATAAATAAATTCGTTAACAGATTGCCCTACTCAACTCAAAGATAATTTAGATAATCACTTGAGCCAGTTAGATTTTGGTATTCCATCGATGTAATCGGATTATACTTATGCGATTTATTTATAGTAAATAATTAGATTTATATAAATAATCCATCTACAGTAATGCAAATGTAATGATTTAATAATATCAAACAACATTGTGTCTTTCAATTGATTAAATAAATAATTATTTATTATAAAACTTACAACACTTGGAAATAAATTTAATTCATTTAATAATAAAATAATTTTGTTTAATACGAATAAATTAATTTACTGACACGTTATGTTCTTTATCCACGCAATTTTTTTCTGTTTAATATTCAAATGTAACTTAATTTTGATATGAGAAGTTAATATAAAATAATTAGTTAATTGAATATAATAATATTACTAAAATTAATTCACTTGAATAAAAAATTACAGCAGTAAAAAATATTAAATATATTTTCTAGTCCCAAATTATTAAGGAAAATGTTTATGGAATTGTTGACTAATTTAACATTAATTTATATGATTTGATGTTAATATTTTTGTGCTTTTAAATTAATTTTAAATGTTAATGCAAACACAAAATGTTGTAATACAAATGCGAGTAATGTTCAATGAATTTAAATTAGACTTTACAATAAAGCAAAAGATTTCATTATGTAAAATGAATTATTTTTTAAATAACTAAAATAATTAATATACATTTAACATGTCTGTAAGATCATATATTTATATAAAATAATTTTTTCACAAAATATTTCCATACAAAGAGACCAAAAATTATTTAATATTGAAAGAATTTTTCAATTTATCAATTGTGAATATAAAATATTAAAAAAGTAAAATAATTGTTTTATCACCACGGTATCGTATATTCCTGTCATTGACTTGGCTGGAATAATGGCTTGATATGGTCTTATAATATCAGTCCGATTAGACACTGATGCATTAATAAATATCATGCAACAGTAACACATGGACTTAATCATCAGAGAATTGAGATTAATATAGAAAAAAACCAAAGTTGTACAACGAGTTTCGAACCCAGATCGTTCGCGTGCCATTTAAAACACGAGACCCAACGCTACGTAACAACATGGTAATATTTCCCATAAAACGTTGCTATAAATTAGTAACAATAATATACAGAAGTAAATATGAAATGTAAATGGTTAATGCAATATTTTGATAATTATTAATTTTTTTTTATAAACTGTGATGATGAAATTTTGTGAAAGTTACTCCGAAATTATTGAGGGGTGAATTTAGTTTTTCTGTTTACTCACTGTGTGGCGCTGTTGACTATGGATTTTCTCGTCAGCATAAAGTTGCAGTAGACTGATTATAAGCGAATGATTTTTTGGGTTAAGCATACTTACCTGGCGCAGAGGTTACCGTGATCATGAAGGCGGTTCCTCCAGGGCGAGGCTCTTCCATTGCACTTCGGTTGAGCTGACCCTTGCGAATATCCCTAATGTGGATATCTCGGGCGTAAAATTTTTGGTAGTTGGGACTGCGTTCGCGCTATCCCAATATATATTATAATTCAAACAGAAATATTATTTTTAATAGTAATAGCACCAATGTTTGTGTTGAGTTCATCATAAAATTTCTTTCATCAAAGTTCGGTTATTTGGAAGACAATAATTTTTCCTTTTTTATTATTTATGGGAAAGATTTATATTCAATTTCATAATAGTGAAGGTAATTCATTTATAAATAAATAATTTGATATAATAAAAATTGTCTTTGGAATAAAAAATCAACGACGTGAATTTATTTTTAGTATGAAAATAAATAATGAATATAATTGATTAAATAAATTCACATAAAGCAATTGATACGCAGTAAAAAATTTTGTGTAAAAGTCCACTAAAAAATTGTCTTGAAATTTTTTATTAACAGAATTTTTACTCAAAAATTAGGTTAAGGAGGTTCGATCAGATCTAATGTAAAAAACGATTTCCAACTTTGAGGTTTGAAATTAAGTATTATATAAATTTTTATTACTTTTTATTTTATTAAGTATTATATAAATTTTTATTACTTTTTATTTTATTAAGTATTATATAAATTTTTATATAACATTTTATTACTTTTTTTTGTTAATGAAATAAAAATTATTAATTATTAAATTCTTTTAATAATTTCAAATTAAAATAATGAATTTTAATGAATATTGAAACAACTAAAAGTTAAAAAAGTTTCAAACATTGTTTTGACTCATAAGTTCCGATCGAACCTCCTTAAATCAAGACAATATTTTTTGCTTTTAATAAATATTTTGCCTCATGATGTCAATCCATTTAAGAAATTTATATATATAAATAAATAAAAGTAAAAATGATTCAATATAAATAAATAATGTAGTTTGAACGAGCTGATTAGTTAGGTTAATTTATAATTTAAATTGCGTTAAAAAGAATTGTTTCAGAAGTAATAAATCGACGACATTAATTTATTGTTACTGTCAATAATGCAAATGTAAAGATTTAATAATATCAAACAATATTGTGTCTTTCAATTGATTAAATAAATAATCATTTGTTATAAAACTTACAACACTTAGAAATAATTTTAATTCATTTAATAATAAAATAATTTAGTTAAATACGAATAAATTAATTCATTTGTTATACTTTATCCACGCAATTTTTTTCCATGAATTTATTATTGCTGTCAAACCAAATAATAATTGTTATCGATTAAATAAATTCAAATAAAGCAATTAAAATTGTTACACAGTAAAAAATTTTGTGTTCAAATCCACTAAAAATTTGTGTTGAAATTTTTTTAAACAGAATTTTTACTCAAAAATTAGGTTAAATCATGACAATATTTACATGATTTCGATTCAACACAAATATTATATTAAACACTCTCGAAAATTTAAAAAATGTGTTAACACAAAATTCATTTACTTCCACAAACATATTTCACATTAATTCCATAACAATTTCCTCATTCAACTTTTAAACACCCTCAATTTCATGACACCAACTCAACTGCACGTGCTTTTATTATTATTTATATACATAACTCGCTTCATACACACTGAAGATTCAAGACTCAACTCAAACTCCAAATATAGTACTAGAAACGAGCACTAGATGTCGCAGACCGAACTATAATTTTCTCGCACGTCTAGTACGATTCAAAAATTATTAAATTCTAGTTGCTCACAGGCTTAAGCATACTTACCTGGCGCAGAGGTTACCGTGATCATGAAGGCGGTTCCTCCAGGGCGAGGCTCTTCCATTGCACTTCGGTCGAGCTGACCCTTGCGAATATCCCTAATGTGGATATCTCGGGCGTAAAATTTTTGGTAGTCGGGACTGCGTTCGCGCTATCCCGAAACAATAATAATACAAAAATAATAAATATTCTAAGCAAGCCAGGTTATACTTAATTTCAAAGTGGATTAAATCAATTTATATTTTAGACAAATTCTTCATTATTTTTTAGTTATGTAATTTGTTAATTAATAAATAAAAAATAATTTATCAGGAAAATATTGTTTATTGTACAGAAAAGTATTCTCTACTCCTTCAATATTTATCATCGTGAAACTATAAAAAACTTCTAAAAATCAGTTAATTATTTATGATTAATAATTTATTTATATTTATTTATAGTATATTATTAATGATTTTTTTACTTAATAAATCAATCATAATATTTAGACATTTTTCTAAATATTTATTTTATATTCGATTTTGTAATTCATCATATTTTCTCTCGGTTTGAATATAAAATGAATAAATAAATAAATAAATAAACAAAATGTCAGCTGCTAAATGTAGTGATTAAAATTCTATAACTCATCAAGTATTTTATATTAATTTTATCAAACTATAAATATAAACAATAAAAATTTGAACAATTTTTAGTTTTTTATGAACATTATTTTAATTATTTATATCATTACTATTTTATCATCACTTTATACATCACCTCATTTATTTATAAACATTAAAATCATATCAGTTCTGATAAAATTCTCATCAATGAATAATTAATTTCATTTCAAATATTATTTAACATTATAACAAAAATGAAATTAATAATTATTAGAGTCTAAATAATTTAGTTTTAGTAATGTTTATTTATTTCTATACACTCAGTGTAAATTATTACATCTAAAAATGACAATAATAATTAATGACAGTTGATTATAATATTTCTATTGTTGAATAAATTTTTTTTTTATGATGTTAATTTTTTTCTTTCATTGTGAAGGTATTTTAAATATTGTTTGAATTATTATAATATTATTTTGTAATAGTAGTTGAAATACTCGAAGTAAAGAGCATGCGCTGTGGGTGTTACATTGAGAGGGTGAATAAGGGGTGTCTAAACATCGTCGGGGTTGAATTAGTCAGTTGACGTCGTTGCGAGTGTTCACACAGCAAGAACGAAACGAATTTTTAACCAAATGTAACAAAAATGTAAGATAATTTTTCATCAGATTATAAAATAATGCCCAACCACAATTTTTAAATTAAACATTAAAATATATTTATTATTTCGAAATTATTTTATTGTCAATTTATTGAGTTGACTGATTAAAATATAAATATTGCAATAAAAAATAAAAATATAAATAGAATATAAAATTTAAATTCATGAATTTTTAAATTGTGAAATTTAAATAATTTTTTGTTTTATTATTCAGTTTATTTTTTGTTGAATTTTTATTTGTGTTGAATGTGATGTTGAATTTTGACGAGTGTTTGGAATGTTTGTGAAGATTAGAAACAATAAAAAAAATGTGTAAATAAATATTTTAATTTAATAAACGATAAAAAGTTTCTTGAACTTTGAAATTTTTTTATTACAGTTTTTTTTTGTTACTTTGATGTGGAATTTTTTTCTCCGAGTTTTGAAATAGTGTGAAGTGTGTTTGAAAAATATTTCGACAGACATGAAGCTGACATTTGTGCAATTATTTATCGCATTAGCGATGATGTCCTTTGTGGATTTAAGCGTCGGTGGTAGTTGTAAAATGGCAAAATTGTGCTGCCAAGGACGCGATTCAGGATGTGTTATTCAAAAAGCATCACCCAATGCTATTATTGAGAGTCCAAAGGATAAGCCATGCTATTGTGATCATGCCTGTCTCAAACTCAATGATTGTTGTGACGATTTTCGAGAAACTTGCAGTGGTAAGTAAAAACAAAATGTTTTATAAAGTTTTTTACAGACGACGAGAAATATGAGAAAATGAAAAAGTTTTTAAATTGTACATGAAAAATTTCATTCAACTTTTGGTTCGAAGGCCTGGGAATTTTTTATCTTAATTTAATTTTTTGAATCATTGAAATTTTCTTTGAATTGAAATGAAAAATTTTTCATTAATGGAAATGAATAATTGTAAAATGTTTAGGGAAAATTGGGAATTTTTATTCTTTGATTGTGTTTTTAGTTGATTTTTTAATATTAATTCAATTTTTGAATTATCGGAATTTTCATTGAATTGAATTGAAAAATTTTTCATTGATATAAATGAATAATTGTAAAATGTTTAGGGAAAATTGGGAATTTTATTTCTTTATTGTGTTTTTAGTTGATATTTTCATGTTTATTTATTTTTTTGAGTCATTGAAATTTTCTTTAAATTGAATTGGAAAATTTTTCATTGATATAAATGAATAATTGTAAAATGTTTAGGGAAAATTGGGAATTTTAATTTTTGATTGTGTTTTTAGTTGATATTTTTATGTTTATTTATTTTTTTGAATCATTGAAATTTTCTTTGAATTGAATTGAAAAATTTTTCATTGATGTAAATGAATAATTGTAAAATGTTTAGGGAAAATTGGGAATTTTTATTCTTTGATTGTGTTTTTAGTTGTTTTTTTCATATTAATTCAATTTTTGAATTGTCGGAATTTTCTTTGAATTGAATTGAAAAATTTTTCATTAATATAAATGAATAATTATAAAGTGTTTAGGGAAAATTGCGAATTTGTGATTTTTTGATTTTTTTATATTAATTCAATTTTTGAATTGTCAGAATTTTCTTTGAATTGAATTGAAAAAAATTTATATCAATGTAAATAAATAATAGTGAAACGCATAGGAAAATTTGGGAAATTTTTTATTTCTTGATTGTAGTTTCAGTTGATATCTTTACGTTCATTCAATTTTTTGAATTGTCGGAATTTTCTTTGAATTGAATCAAAAAATTTTTCATCGTTATGAATAAATAATTGTAAAATATTTAGGGAAATATTGGAAACATTTTTAGTTCAATTTTGTTTTTTCAGTTGTCACTTCCATGTCATTTTAATTTTTGGATTGTTGAAATTTAAGTTGAATTAAACTAAAACAAATTTCCTTTTATCATATTATAATTAAGGAATTTCTAGAAAAAAAAAGAAATTTTTTTTTATATTTTCATATTTTTTTTTTTTGTTTAATCAACTTTATTTCGTATCATCCAATATTCAATACGTCAATTTCGTTCACCTAAATGAAATCATGTGTTGTAAAAGGCGTCAAGTGCACTAAATCCAAACATGCTTTTATCGCTTTTACAAATACTCATATTAAAATTAGACAGATCCAATATCATTCGGTTCCACATTCCACTCAATCACTTACACGTAATTAAAACCTATTGAAAATAACATAAAATCACGAATAAAAATATTCAAACCTTATTTTTAATTTCAATCTACGAATAGAAGAATAAATTCATGTACATTTACACAGACACAGTAAATAATTTTGGGTAAAAGTCCAATAAGAATTTGTGTTGAAGTTTATTCACGATAATTTTGTGGCGAATTTTAACACAAGAGTTTTTGTTAAAACAGAAAAATTATTTTGTGGGAAATGAATTGTTTTTTATGTTGATTGAAACACAAAATTTTAGTTGGAATTAATGAATAAATGAATGTATAAAAGTTGGACAATTTTTAAGTTGTTTTGTTAGATTAATTTTAGTGTTAAGTTGGGATTATTTATTTAAACTTATGATACATTGTGGATGTTAAATATTTTAATGAATTATACAATTACTTGGTCAACTCTATTTATTCCAAGAAATACAATGAAAAATTCAATATGAAATTTTTTGTTTATTGAAAAAATAATTAATGTTCATTGTCGGGATATTTTATAAAAAATATTCACTGATAATAATATAACAATAGCCACTGTTACACGCGAAAAAGCTTGCAATAATTTCACGTGCTCACAATGACATGAGTCAAATTTAAATTATTCCAAAATAAATTCCAAAAACAATTGAATAATTCAATGCTTTATAAATCTCATAATTAAAATATTAAATTCAATATTTTCCAATTCAAAATTTTTATTTCCATGTTGAATTCGCGTAAAAAAAATTTTTAACACAATTTAAACAGAGAATATTTATTGTTAATTTGCTTATTATATTAACTATTAATATAATATATTAATAATTATATTTCATCAACTGTTAATGTGATACTGAACAAATAATAATATTAAATATTATTCATTGATATTTAATATCAATTTTTAATGCAACATATTGACAATTAATATTTTTTTATTCTTTTTAATAAAGTTACTGAAGTATTTTTTTTTATATAACTTTAATATACGAGTAATTAATCACGAATGGACTAGAAAAAAATAAAAATAAATAAAATAAAAAAAATCCATCTTTTTATCAATTGATTCACTCGAGTTTCTCATCATTATTTTTTTTTTTCTACAGAATGAAAAGTAAAAATAAAAATAATACAGAAATTACAAGTACTCATTTTGTAATTTTATTTCATAGAAGACTCGGGATTCATTCAGGAATTAATATTAATTTAATATTAAAAGCTTGCAATAATTTCACATACTCATAATGACATGAGTCAAATTTAAATTATTCCAAAATAAATTCCAAAAACAATTGAATAATTCAATGCTTCATAAATCTCAAAATCAAAACATATTAATTTCAAAATTCCGTACAAAATATTCAACACAAAATTTCCCCTTGTCATCTACACATATTTTCAGTTAAAAAAATATTTCAGAACAATTTTTATATTAAACTTTTACACAAAATTTCTCATTATCTAAATTTATATATTCATATCTATATTATATGTATATTTTTTTATGTATATATGTATACATATATATGTCTATGTAGTTGAATCGGTATAAGTGCATTTATGGATGAAAATTGAATAGTCGACAGGATAAATTTGACGTCTTGTAAAGACAAGTCTATTCAGGCATAATTTTATATCTCTCAATTTTATTCCTCACTCGTTTTTTGTGGCTTATAAAATTTTCCGGCATTGGTGAAAGAGAGTCTCAGGGTTATTTATGCCACCAACTTACCCAGGGGCAAAGTATGAGAGAAAAAAAAATAAATGTAGAGATGGAAAAGTGGGCGAAAAGATACACGAAAAAAAAAAGAAAAGAAAAGAAAAAAATAAATAAAATTCTGAAGAAATAGAGCACAACCGGATCAACACCTCGATATATCCTTCCGTTCATGTGTCCTGCATACGACGATAAATCCTCCCAAGCACACATATGTGAATATATATGTATATAAATAAAAAATAGTAAATAAAAACCATTCATAATTTTTTCTGGCCTCTGAGGTTTACCGCAATTGTAGTGAAATTTCCGACAATTTTACACTCATTTATTTATTTGTTTATTAATATCCAGTTTATTCATTGTTTAATGAGAGAATATAATTTTGCTTATTTGTTTGTTTATTAAGAAAGTCAAAAATTGTATATTTATTTATGATATAAATTTTTTTTATTTGTTTATAAAGATTTTTAGAAATTGTTGTGTTGATTTTAGTTCAATTTTAAAATTTTTTATTTAGATTATTAAATTATTTAATAATTTATAAACGAATTAATAATTTTTATACATAAATATACGGAACATTAGTTATAATATTCTAGGAGGAATGAATATAGTAAATAATGAATAAATAAAATAGAAAAATAAAATTAAAAAATGTGAGAATTTTTATTTCAATTAAATTAAATCAGTTATTAAAAATATTATTTGATACAATTTAAATTAAATACATTTATC
>JAQQBS010000001.1:8301698-8315527 GCA_030347275.1 Microctonus aethiopoides
AAAAAAAAAAAAAAAAGAAAAGATGAATACAGCACAATCTCGATTATGAAAACGGTGAAGTGTCTCTAAAATATATAGGATCGAGTATATACATAATATATTTATATGAGAAGGGATCTAGAAGATGAGATAACAGAGAGAGAGGAAGAGGAAGGGAAGAGAGAGAGAGTTAGTCGTGTACAACGACACTCGTTGACTCTCATTTCTCTGGGTCAACGAGAGAAGCTCCTTCCAAAGCGTCCTATAAAGTTTTCTCCTTCATCTATAGTCATGTAATTTTTTTTTCTTCCCTCTTCTCACTTGTTTTTTTTTTTTTTTTTTTTTTTTTGTGATATATTCTCTTGGTAATTATTTTTTTTGTTGCTTCAACTTGGTATTTTTTATTATTGGTTCATGTGAAAAGGTGTAGGGTTTTGTGAGAGGTTAGTTGGTTATTTTGTTGACAGAGTTTTTGAATTTTTCTGAATGTTTAAGATAATGTTTATGTTTAATCGAAATTATGTAAATATTGTGTTGATTTAGTATATTTTTTGAGTAAAAATTGTGTAAGAAAAATTTTGACACAAATTTTTAGTGGTTTTTTTCAAAAAATTTTCTACTGTGTAACAATTTTAATTGGTTTTTTTGAATTTATTTAATCAATAACAATTATTGTTTGTTTTGTCACTGAAAATAAATTCATGAAGTCAATTTTTTACTCCGCAAGCAATTTTTTTTGTTATACAGTAAAAAATTTTACGTGAAATTGTACTAAAAATTTTTTTTGTACAATTTTTTTCACAAAAATTAAATTAAATCAAGAAAATAGTTTTTCTTTTTAATAAATGTTTTTTCTCATTTTGTTAATACATTTAAGAAATTTATATATAAATCAATAAAAGTGAAAATCATTTAATATAAATAAATAATATAGTTTGAACGAGCTGATTAGTTAGGTTGATTTATAATTATTTAGAATAGCGTTAAAAAAAAATTGTTTTAGGAGTAAAAAATCGACGACATGAATTTTTTTTTGGGGTCAAAACAAATAATAAATGTCATTGTTTAAATAAATCCAAATAAAGCAATTAAAATTGTTACACAGTAAAAAATTTTGTGTGAAAATCCACGAAAAATTTGTATTAAAATTTTTATTACTCAATTTTTACTCAAAAGTTATGTTAAATCAACCCAATATTCATGTAAATATAACGCAATTAAAATAATTATAAAACTATCTAATCAGTTCGTTCAAAATATGTTGTTTATTTATATTAAATCATTTTTACTTTTATTAATTTATGCGTAAATTTTTTAAATGGATTAACAAAATGAGGAAAAATATTTTTGTTTTGATTTAACCTCATTTTTGAGTAAAAATTATCTAAGAAAAAATTTCAACAGAAATATTTATTGGTTTTTTACACAAACTCTTTTCAATGTAAAAATTTCAATTGCTTCATTTGAATTTATTTAATCAATAACAATTATTATTTGTTTTGTCACTAAAAATAAATTCATGTCATCGATTTTTTACTCCAAAAACCATTTTTTTTTTTAACGCAATTTAAATAATTATAAATCAACCTAACTAATCAGTTCGTTCAAACTATATTATTTATTAATATCAAATAATTTCCACTTCTATCAATTTAAATACAAATTCCTTAAATAAATTTACAAAATGAGAAAAAATAAATATCAAAGACAAAATATTCAACACAAATTTTCCATCGATTTTCACTCCAAATCCCTCACAATGTTTGCATATATTTTTATACTTGTACACGTGTGTGTATTACACAAAATAAAACATTACCGAGTGCTGTACACCTGGCGAATATTCCGTTGAAGTGAATTTGATTGTTCTCGTTAAAATCTCATTTTCTTTGTTCATGCTTTTTGCGTAAAGTTTTTATCATATACTCAAGAGAAAATTATGTATACATAAATATATATGTATATATATACATATATACATGCCCTAGGAGAACCCATATTTTATTATATATTCACATGCAGGAGAAAATGGGGCGAAGAGAAACGATAATAATAAAAAAGAAAAAAAAAAGCCATTGGCAAGCAAAAATATTATCAAAATAAAAACAAAAAATAAAAAGACATGATATCAAAAAAAAATTTTTTTTTTTATCCTAAACAGAAAAATTGGTTTCTGGGCACCTTTAGAGAATATTCACCAAGTATGAGCTCTTAATATTGATAGGAAGAATCTCCTCATTGTCGTTTTCCATTTATACTCAAGTCTCATATTAAAAACATCATATCTCATTATTAGTGAATTATTTAGTAAATTTTTTGTACATATTTTTGAAGGAAATTGAACGCTCTACAAAAAAGGTCTCTTATACTTTTTCCATAAATCTAACTATTTAAAAAATATTCGAGGTCAAAGTTTGAAAATTTTATTAAAAAAAAATTTTTTTTTTCTAATTTTGTAACTTACTGGAAAGTGATTGTTATTAAATGAAAAATGCATATTTTTATAGGAAATTGAACGATCTACAAAAAAGGTCTCTTACTCTTTTTTTATAGAGACAGTCATTCTAAAGATATTCAAACTCAAAGTTTCAAATGTATGAAATATTGACTTTTTTGTTATTAAATCGATACTAATCATTTTATTATTGTCTTAAAAATTATTTTTAATCGAAAAACTGGATTTAGTGTGCTAATATTTTTGTAAAGCTAAAAAAAAAAAAATACTCACGTGTCAGATATTTTTTTTTTATTTTATTTACTATGAAAAAAATTATTTATAACTTATGTTAAATGAATTTTATTATTATTTCAAAGCAATAAAAATTATGCTGTCTAAACAAAATTGAGCAATATAACTACAATTATTGAAGTGTTTTTTTATTACAATAATAAAATGATTAGTATCGATTTATTAACAAAAAAGTCTTTTTTGTTTCTTTTTTTTTCATACATTTGGAACTTTGGATTGGAATATCTTTAAAATGGCTGTCTCTATGAAAAAAGTATAAGAGACCTTTTTTGTAGAGCGTTTGATTCCCTATAAAAATATACTATCCTATCATCTCTATGATGCGCTAACGCCGAGCTACAAAAATCCAAAGAAAAAAAAAAATTTCCCCATGTTATTCAAACAGAAAAACGAAAATTACGAAAAGCAATCTCTAAATATTAAAATTAAGAGCTCCGCTTTAAAAAAAGCTTCTTTTTCCACTGTCCAGATAGTTTTCAGCCTGTTTTTTGATGAAAAAAAAAATTTGCCTAAAAATGGCACACCCTACTATTTATAAATATTTTTTTTTCCAACCTAGAAAGAAAAAACTCGACGTATACGATAAAGTGAAAAAGACAGAGTTTACGATAGTCAGTTATCAGGCGAGCTTTTGCGTGTCCGCCACATTAAATAATTGCGCGTGACAGTAACCCAAAGCTTATCTCTCATGTTGTGCTTCAATTACGTTTTATAACCCTCAGGTTGTGTACCTGTAACTTTTATGCCCGCGTCATTCTCGGTACACTTGAATATATACAACACAATATACACAAAAAAAAACCAAATAAAAATTGTAAAAATTACTCAAACAAACCTGACACTTGTGAACTTTATTTTTATTACAATGTTAAGCTTTCATCATTTTGGTTATGAGTCAACGTACATAAATTTTTTATGACAATTGCCAAGACGAAAGTAGAAATATAAAATAAAAAATTTTACAGTTATTATTTAAGTTTGTGTAATAAATTCCTTAGAACTTGTTGTAACATTTATTTATTCAAACGATTTATTTATTATTTTTTTATCCGCATTTTTTTTTTATTTTTTGAATGAATTTTTGGAGATTTGTTATGTTGTTATTTGTGATTATTCAATTAACGATAAATACACTTACACTTGCACTTCACTTTATTTTTTATTTATTTTCAATATATAATATTATGCTTAAGAAATAATTTTGAAGAGAAATTTATGAGCGTGACTTATCGAGCTTTTTCAGTCTTTTGCGTGCTTGCACATTCGATAATTACGTTGGGGATACAGTAACAATCTTATTTTTTTTTTTTACACTTATTAAAGTTTTATATTTTATATGAATATAAATTTTACGTGACTATGAAAAAAAAATTTTTTTTTTTTTTTTTGAAGTTGTTTATTTGCCGTTGTTATTTTATCAGTGTGCAATTAAAAAATTGTGTAATTATTCATAAAGTGCTGTGTTTTATCCAGTTTACTGTAGAAATATGATTATACATGAAATCACGGTGTAAATAATAATTTTTAATTAATAAATGAATTTATTTTCAGAGCAAAAATATTGAGAATTTTTTTTCTTTCAATTTATTTTTATTTTTTTATTTTATTCTTGATATATGCATTGAATAATTACAAAAACGCCATGTTCGTGTTTTTAATTGCTATTTTTATTGACGCCAGTAGTCTTATTTATTGCAAAAATGAGAAAAATGTGCAGATATGAAACAAAAAGTTCACTTAAGATTATTTTCACTTTGTTAATAAATAAATTAACTAGTAAATAAATTATGTTCAACAGTACATTTAATTTTCTCGAATATACACAAATGATATGATAAATATAATAATAATAAACACAATAAAGTTATTACATATAAATAAATAAAAGAAATATTTATATACAATTATAAACAGTTAGCAACATTTTCAGTCTCACCGTTGTAGTTAATTTTTTTCTTGACGTAAATTAAAAAATAAAATTAAGAAAAAATAAAATTATAATTAAACCAAAATTTATTGATATATTAGAAAAAAGAAATGAGGAATAAAAATTAACGAATAATTTAAACATTAAAAAAAAAAGAATATAAATATGCATGAGAAACTTTAAAAAAAGTTTTCACTTTTTATAATACTTTTTTTTTCATCTCATCATAAATTTGAATAATAATCGTTTTTGAAGCGAGGAATTTATCAATGGAAATTTCAAAGAATGCGTTTATAAAATGTTTTAAATATTTATTATATAATTTTTCATTCTATCGTAATATTTTTTTTATAATTTTCACTTTTTATTCCATCATCGAGAATGAATTGATATATAGAAAAAAAATATCAGAGGATTTTTGTAGAGAAAATCTATAAAAAATTCTGGCTTTAAAATAAAAATTCAAATTAGCCCCTAAAAATATCATATCACGTCTACATAATTCTGTATAGAAACCATTTTACAAGTAACTATATTCATCTGTTTATAAATTGGTTTTTATACAAAATTATATAGACGTCATATGATATTTTAAGGGGCTAATTGTGAATTTTTATTTTAAAGCAAGTATTTTTTATTGAGCGCCACTGCTAATTCTTGGACATGAATAAAACAAATAATTAAACATATCAATATATAAATAAATTATATAAAAAAAATAAACGAAAAAATCAAATAAATAAATGAGGAAATAAAATGAATAAATAAATGAAGACATAAATAATTTACAAATTTAATACGATTAATTTGTTTCCAAAGAACACTTTTCAATGGCATAATGTTGACCGTTGTGAGTTGCAATACGTTATGACGCAACAGAAGGCATTGTAAGGACAATAGAGGCGTCAAGTTCCGAAAAATGCCGATGATCCCCGACGAGTTTTTTTTTTGGCGTCTTATGCGTCAACAAAGACCAAAACATTGGTACCACAATGAAGTGAGCCCCAATTGCTAGACAGCACAGTAAAATTTTCTGTTCTGGCACGGTAAATTTTCATGAAGTATCTCATACACAACCTTAGAACAGCTAAGAAATTTTCGTCAACATACTACTAAAATGACTTGTTTGACACATTTTAAATTGATTATGACGCTATATTATTTTTTCTTCGTTCGAACGATAAATATATATTTTAAAATGTAATTTATGACTGTTTTGTAGTGCACAGCATAGTAAAATTTCGTAGATTTTCCTCTTTATATATATTTTTCTGGATTAAAAATATATCTGTATTTATTTATTAAATATAATTTTCAATTACTTTCAATTAGACAACCTTATAATTTATTTAAAAATATATCTCGTATATTAATTAATCTTTTTTTTTTTTTAATTATCCTACAACTGTATAAAATTTTATAAACAAATGAAAGAAAAAAATCTGATATTTTACAGGTTGATTTTATTAATTGATGGATTTAATTGTGTGCTTTTTTATTTATTTATTTATTTATTTGTTTTTTTTTTTGGCAGGTACACAAATATGTGCAGTTTGTCGAGACAAAATGGAGAATGCAAAGTGTCAAATTGGCAACGAGCCAATGGGACCAACAGGAATTGGCAGGTGGAAAATAATTTCTCCTATATCGATGCGATGTCATGGAAAATGGATTGGTAACACAATTGTCCAGCATCACCAATGTGATTCCATCAATTGCCAGGATACAATGTCTTTTGTATACGTCTGAGAAAAAATTGAGAAAAAATGAAAAATATAAATAAAAATGAATGAAAAAAATTTTGGGAAGATAAAAATAATTAAATGAATAAAATAAAATCATACGATGATGATATTTTTGAGAAAATCATATTCGATATGAGATCAGTAATAATAAAATTTGAAATATGATTGTATGAATGCGATATATAGTATAGAGGTTGTAAATAATGAATGAATAAATGAATGAATAAATAAATAAATAAACACGAGTGTTGATATTATAATGATATAGAGTTCATAGTAAATTTATCTGGCATTTATGAATATTATGATTGATGTAGATTACAATTGGTTATGTGGATACAGTAGAAAATTTTGTGTAAAAGTTTATTGAAAATTTGTGTTAAGGGTTTTTGGAGATAATTTTGAATTAAATTTTTACATTAAAATTTGTGATGAAGCAGAAAAAAAATTTTGTAGTGAATTAATGATTTAATATTAAATTTTTGTTTGTTGGAGTAAATAAATTTTGTGTTGAGATATTTTTTGAATCTTTGTGAGTGTTTAATATAATATTTGTGTTGATTGATTTAACATAACTTTTGAGTAAAAATTGAGTAATAAAAATTTTAATACAAATTTTTCGTGGATTTTCACACAAAATTTTTTACTGTGTTACAATTTTAATTGCTTCATTTGAATTTATTTAAACAATGACATTTATTATTTGTTTTGACACCAAAAAAAAATTCATGTCGTCGATTTTTTACTCCTAAAACAATTTTTTTTTAACGCTATTCTAAATAATTATAAATTAACCTAACTAATTAGCTCGTTCAAACTATATTATTTATTTATATTAAATAATTTTTACTTTTATTGATTTATATATAAATTTCTTAAATGTATTAACAAAATGAGAAAAAATATTTATTAAAAAGAAAAACTATTTTCTTGATTTAATTTAATTTTTGTGAAAAAAATTGTACGAAAAAAATTACAACACAAATTTTCAGTACAATTTCACGTAAAATTTTTTACTGAATAACAATTTGATATGCTTTATTTAAATTCATTTAATCAATGACAATTATTATTTTGTTTTGACTCCAAAAAAAAATTCATGTCGTCGATTTTTTACTCCAAAAACCATTTTTTTTAACGCAATTTTAAATAATAATTATAAATCAATTACCTTTATTAATTCATATATAAATTTCTTGCATCGATTAACAAAATGAGGAGAAATATTTATTAAAATCAAAAAATATTGTCTTGATTTAACCTAATTTTTGAGTAAAAAATACACAAAAAAAAATTTCAACACAAATTTTTAGTTTGCTTTTACACAAAATTTTTTACTATATATTATCAACTGAAAAATTATCTGGAATATTTAAATAACAAGACAAAAAAATGTGATTATTATCTTTGAGAGATTATAAATTGTTAAAATAATCCTCAATATTTTTATTATCATCAAATAACATATTAGTTGACAAAAAATTTGGATTATACATACATGTGTGTGTGTTATAATGTAAAAATGTGAGTTCAATATTAAAAAAAATGCACAATATAAATTGAAATATATTTATGAGAGAAAATACCAACAAGAGAATGAATTGAACATATCAGTAAAGAGTTCAATATTTAAAAAAAAGTTATCGTAAATCTATAACTGTGTGTATATGTGTGTATGTTTAGTGTATGTGTGTATGCGTGTGCGTGGAAAAACCTGTGTACATCACATAAATAAATGTCAATAACTTGATGGTCGATATCTTGATTTTTCTCTATTCCTTTTATTATCACTGTCAATTTTGAAATATCGATTTATCTATTTATTTATTTATTTTTCATATCCTAGAATGAAAATTACTTTTAGACACGACCATTTTTGTTACTTATCTAACAGGTTCATCAAGTGGTTTGTGGCAAACCGCGGTGTATTTAATCAATTTCAGTGGAATAATATGAAAACAAAATTTATTTTTTACATTATCTATAGAAAAAAAATTAATTTTTTATTTTTTATATCATAATAATTATTCTGATCGTCATCAAAAAGTAGAGTATATTATTGTTAGCTAATTTGAGTGATTTTACAATTGAAAAAAATTTTTTTTATACTGCAAAATAAATTTGTTTCATTCGAAATAAAATTATTAATTATTCGAATGAAATTTTGAGTTTGAATAAAAATGAAATTTTGGCTTCAAATGAAATTTTTTTTTCAGTTTAAAACATTGGACGAAAATTACATTTTATATAATTTGAATTCTATCTCTCACTTTTTTTATTATGATCATAAAAAATAATTTTTTTTTTCTTTATGATTTTTTATTATTTAATCTACAAAACGAAATTTTGGATTTTTTAAATAAATATCCACACATCAATTAACGTCGAGGATTAATTATTCTTGATCGTCTCGTGGGTTTATTCAACTTCTTCCCATGCCATCGTCTTTCAACGAAAAACACAACTGTCGCAAATGACAATCCCATAATCAAAATATAAAACCCAAAAGAAACCATTGCCAAAGACACCGGACGCACATTATGTCCTGTCATCGCTAAAACTTTTTTTTGTCTCTCACTCTCTGCTTTCAACTTTTTCTCAAAAAATGAAATTCCAACTTGACTCTGTTCAAACCACATAAAAAACGTATCAACCCGTTCTTTCAGCGGCCAATCATCACGTGTTTGAAGAACATAAACAGTCCCACTGATTGGTTCACGTGACAAGTGCAATTGGTTGTCGAATACCAATTTTAGAACCCAAAAAATATCAGCAATACAGGCAGCAGAATCATTTCCAATAATTAATGGACCGCAATTAGGATGAGAAACAACAAATTTTTTTTTCAACAATGGATCAGTTATAAAAGGAGTAATTACTGGACCACCATAAATTACATTATATCTTGAATCCTTCAAATCCTCAAGTTTCTCAACATTTTTCCGATACTCATTCTTTGTTAAAAAGGCTGCCAAGTGTCCTTGAAATGTTGCGTGGATGATCATAAAATACAAAAAAATCATAGCAAAAAATATCTTCTTTGCCAAAGTATTCATTCGGCTGTGAAGTCCTGTATTAATTAATAACCGAAGGATTTCAAATCCTGCAAATGCCCATCGTCGTCTCCTTCCGGATATAACAATTACGAAATAAGTCATGGAAAGAATAATCAAAATTGATACTAAAGTTACTAAACCATAATAGTTTTTAATTTTTTCTAATGGCGTGTAAAAACCCCGGTTATTTGTTACTAAATAAAGCCCGGAATATATTAAAGAGTAGGACATTTGAAAATCGCGAGACATGTAACGAGATCTTAAACATATTGCAATATCAGAAACCCCGTTTTCTAAGCGTTTGTAAAATCCGGTAATATTTTCAGTTCTATCGAAACCATCTTCTTCAACATTGAATACGAATGTTATGTTCAATGAATGCTTTAGAGCTTTTGCAATAAGAGCATCAACTGCATACATTTTTTCTAATAGATCTTCGTTGTAATCCTTGTTTGGTATCCAACTGTAATTCAGCGGTAGATTTACAACTGCTCTAATTATGGATCCATCAAGATTTTTTGTTCGATCGAAATTCAAAGATTTACAGATTTTTCCTAATTCAATAAAAAGATTAAAAATTCTTGTATAAATAATTAATTTGAAATGTTTGTTTGGAATAAAATATAATTGATTTGTTCGAATGAAATATTTAGTTTTACTAAAGATTAGAAATTATTGTTTGTATTTATTATTTTTCTTATTTCACGATAGATTATTTTTAATTTGAGTTATTATTATATTTATTCCAATGATTTATGATAAGCTTTCGATAATTTAAGGGGGTCCTACCGTGTGACAGCCCGTTTTTTGACCATTTTTTGGAATTTTTTTTTTGGCGAAAAATGAAAACATACCACTTTGAACTTTTTATTTGTTTATTCAACTAACTTTCGAGATGTTGTAAAATAAATTTGAAATACAAATTTTCATTGTAATGGAAGTTATATTACTTTTAATACACCAGTGATGAAAAAAAATTTGTTTACTGTCTCCACGATTCTGACCGATTGGTTCATCTGAAAAACAAAATTCAAACGGCATTTTAATCTAGAAGCCTAAATGCATGGTGTGAACTAGAATCATGCAAAAATTCCAAGAATTTCTATTTTTTTTGTTACGAAAACATAGAAAAAAAACATGAAATTTGCAAATTTTTTTTTTAAACGTTTGCCAAAAATTTAATTTTCAATATTTTCAAATGATTCTAGTTCATTCCATGCATTTAGGCTTCTAGATTAAAATGCCGTTTGAATTTTGTTTTTCAGATGAACCAATCGGTCAGAATCGTGGAGACAGTAAACAAACTTTTTTTCATCACTGGTGTATTAAAAGTAATATAACTTCCGTTATAATGAAAATTTTTATTTCAAATTTATTTCACAACATCTCGAAAGTTAGTTAAATAAACAAATAAATAGTTCAAAGTTGTATGTTTTCATTGTTCGCCAAAAAAAATTTCCAAAAAATGGTCAAAAAATGGGCCGCCACACGGTAGGACCCCCTTAATAAAATGTCTTACCTTTTTTAAGTGACTTTGAGTACATGGTCCATCCATTGGATTGTTGGTTATTATTTGGAACAATCTTCCAAGGTTTTGGCGCACGATTTGTGTACGGATTGTAAGTATAAATCATCGGAGCTTGATTCGAATTTATACAAAGAAAAAATGATTTTATTATATTCATTTTCCAAGCAGTTTCCAAAATTTCTCGTGCATTTTCACATTGTTGATTTAATTCATCTAATATGATGAATGGCGTTTTTATATTCCACCACTTTGAGGATTTAAATGCCAATAATATTTCTTGGAATTGCATTTGAGAATTTGGAGTTATGAGAAATAATGGCGACTCTATTTGTTGATCAATCGTTTGATTGTTTATTGGTAAGTTGCTGATTATGGTGACAGCAAATAATGAAGATTTTTGTAAGGATTCGACGATTGATAGATCGGAATTAGCGTAGATAATTAATGATTTGAAATCCGAATAACATTTCGTCAATATTTTCACCTTTTAAATCAAAAGAAAATTTTAAACAGGATTAAACTTGTTTGATTAACTATTATTTTCGTAACTTACTGCCATTTTTTTTATAACAGGCTCGTCATTGATTTCTAATATTTTCATATTCAATCCGTTTATTGATGACAACATCCAGTGAAATAATATAAAAATTAACAGAAGCTTCAAAACTTTTGTCATATTTTTTTATTGTTGATGATTTGTTTAAGTTCAACGGTTGTTTGAATTTTCTAATCAGAAGATTGTCATTTATATAGGGAAAATTATTTCATTATAATGACGTGGCGTTCGTGACGAATAATTACTTTTGCCGATAATGCAAATGGTTTTTTTTAATGGATATGCAATAAGTAAAAAACAATTAAATATGCAATGTGTTTTTACTTATTGTTATCTGTACTAAGTTAAAAAATTGGTGCGATAATTTTAAAACGATTTTTTTTTGTGATAAGAAATGTTTCTGCTAATTGCAAAACCATTTTTTGCAATTAACTGCACATTTTTTCTAAATATGGATTTATGAATTTAAAAACATAAATACAGTAGATCAGTTAAATAAATGAAATAAATATCAAAATAATTATGAGAAAAATTATTTCGCTTCAATTAATTGAAAAAAAAAAAATTTTTTTTTTTTTGATACTTTTCAAAAATATACATTCATAAATTTTAAAACAAATAAATACAGTGGAACAGTCAAATAATTAGAATAAATATCAAAATAATTAAGAAAAAAATTATTTCGCTTCAATTAATTGAAAAAAAAAAAAAATTTTTTTTTTATATTTTCCAAAAATTTACATTAATAAATTTTAAAACATAAATTTTAAAACAAAAATCAATCAATCAATTAAATAAATACAGTAGATCAGTCAAATAATTTTAATAAATATGAAAAAAATTATTTCGCTTTAATTAATTGAAAAAAAATATTCTCTTTTTTTTTTTTTGATATTTTTCAAAAATATACATTCGTAAATTTTAAAGCAAATAAATACAGTAGAACAATTAAATATTCAAAATAAATACCAGAATAATTATAAAAAATTTATTTCGCTTCAATTTATTAAAAAAAAAAAAAATCTCATTTTATATATATTGGTATTTTTTCAAAATATCCATACATGCATATAAACACAATGAATCAATCAATCAATTGAATATTCAAACTAAAAACATAAAAAAAAAAATCACAAAAAATTAAATTCACTCCCAAAACATTTTTCGAAAAAATAAAAATAAAATATTCTCTTTGCATAAATAAATATTTCAGTAGGTATTCCTACTGAAAAAAATAAAAAAGAATATAAAATATCCATATATAAATACATTAAATCCATGACATTTTTTGTTCTCTTTTATTTTATTGTTAAAACGAAAATCGCTCGAGGTATTAAAAAAAAAAATGATGATGAATGACATTATTTCGAAGCACATTCATGATCCACAGTAGGAAAAGCGTTGGAAAATGTGAGAGAATCCACTGCATTGTCCCACGACCGGACAAACGTCATCAGAATCTACCTCTACATTCATATAATACTATACATACATGTATACATACTATAGTTATATATAAATATATAAAGTTCACGCGCATTCTGCTTTTGTTTTTATGCAGACTGCCGGAAGTGCCAGCGTTATGGATTCACAAGAGCGTTCATCTTTTTGAATTGGTCCATGTAAATTCAACGATGCGTATGTTGTATATGCACTGAGGATTTTACCTTTTGCCATTATGTAATTGTCCCTCCCATGTATATATATGAAGTATAATATGTAGAGTTTAAGTACATAGAATGGAATGAAAAATAAGATGGTGAAATAGAATAAAATCTTTGTGAATTAAGGGGGTAGTCTCGTGTCCGATTTTCAAAAAATATATATTTTTTTTGTGCATATTTTCAAAGTTTAATAAGTTGAGAATGTACGCGCCAGGAGTAGATGATTAATGTAAGTATATATTTTCAATGAAAATTTTCTTTCCAAACTTTGAACGCGTTTTTCTCGAAACTACTTTTTTTCCGTCGGCCCGGATGATTAAAAAAAAACTATTCAACGGATCGGTCTCAAATTTTAACACAAAGTTCTACACATCAATGGCTCTGTCCGGTACCAGAATTAGATTTTTTTATCAATTATTTTTTTTTATTTGTTTTTAAAATTAATTTTAAAGCAAAAAAAAAGTCGATTTTGAAAAAAAATTTTAAACAAGGCCGCCATTTTTTTATTTTTCATCCAAATTTTTTGAATCTGGTACGGGACAGAATAACAACCCTACTAAGTAATAATCTTTTGGAAATTTTGATTTCAGATGATTACAAAAGGAGTAGTCAGGGGGGCCAGCCA
>JAQQBS010000001.1:8315627-8329704 GCA_030347275.1 Microctonus aethiopoides
TATAATTTTCATAAAAAGATTGAATTTCATTTTCCGCTAAAAAAAAATTCTTCAAAAACCTTCAAATTTTAGGCTCGAACACGAGACTACGCCCTTAAATGCACTGAGAATATTAAAAAAATTTTTTTTTTTTTATTATTTATTGAATTTTATTTATCAGCGATTCTTTATTTTATTGTTATTGGTTAATTGGATTTGTTTAGTTGTGTTGTTTGTTTTTGATATTTATTTTATTGGGTGGATAGGATTTTTTTTTAAGATGGTTGGATTCGAATAATTTTTAATTTTTTTTTTATGTTTACGAAAATTTTGTGTTAATGGGGATTTATTTATTTTTTTTTGTTCATTAATATTGTTCATTATGTTAAAATATATATGAATAATTGTGAGGGTATTTGTTTAAAGGTTATTGTGAATGCGATTATGAAATTTTGTTTTGGATATTTTATAGAAGAAAAATTTTGTATATTGAAAATTAAAAATCTGGGATAAATTAATTTATTATAATATATTATACGTTTTTTCTTTTTAATTGGGCAATATGTTCTTTTGTTATATGGAAATAAAATTTGTGGTATTTAGTTTTTTTTTATATTAATTTTTTTTGATATGAAAAAATGAAATATGATATAAATAAATTTTTGAAAGAGTGAAATAATTGTTTTAATATTTTTCTATAGATTTTCCGACACATATTATTATTGCAACTTTATATTTTCATTGGTTCAATAATTTGTTAAGCAACAATGAAAAAAAAAAATTGTTTTAAATCAAATTTTTTTTTTTCATTTATTTTGCAATAAAAAATATCGTGAAAGTGATTTATTTATTGAAAAAAAAAAAGTGGAAGATGCTACTATTTATGTTCAATTTTATGTAAACTAAATTTTTCCCGAAATTGAATTAGAAAAAAAAATTCAAAAATATCGCGATATTTTTAAGAATCAAAAATCAAATTTTATTGTTCAAAATTATGCTTTTCTTTATTTTTCCTCATGTTTATACAAACATATCATAAACATTAATGTAAATAAATTATTTATAGATAATTATTTCCAATGTTTTGTGATAATTAATCTAAAATAAAAATAATAACAACATTAGAATGTTTTATTTGTTGAAAAGGCGCTAAATGAAAATTAGTTTTTCCAAATGCCCGAAAGTTTTATCTATAAACGAGGTTGGTAATCCCACACACCCCCATACTCCCACCAATAACATTTCCAATAGCTTCCACACGTCAACCCTTCTGTCTATTTTTCTCTTTCTATTTTTTTTTCTATTTTTTTTTCATTTTTTATTTTCAACTTTTCCTCTCTGCCTAGCAACTGGACATGCACGAATGTTCCTGCAGGCAAAATGGTTTTCCACCGAACAGGGATTTTTGTAAACAGATTAAAAAAAAAAAAAATAAAAAATAAAAAAAATAAAAAAAATAAAAAAAGCACTAAAAAAATAATAAAGCGACCACATGTAATCGCGCCCACTGAGTTCAGTCTTCTCACTACCTCTATTTCAGAGAGTGATTTTATATGTATGCAAAAAAAAAAAAAATCAAAAAAAAAATTAGACAAAGTTAGAAAATTTTTATAATTTTATTTTTTTTTGTAATTCTGTGTAATAAAATTTGAATTTGAATAATGGAATAATTATTTACATAATCTTCATCACTTTACTGACGGAAAATTGACTTTTGTTATTGTGATTAATTAAATTTTAATAATAATATCAGAATTAAAAAATAAATAAATGTGCAAATATTGTTATTTTTTTTTTAATTATTGTTACTTTGTATTAAAGAGAATGGGTGAATTAAAAAATTCTGAATGTTGATATTTTTATTTATATTGTTTAAATTGAACTTCCAGTTCAATTGTAATATTTTTATTTATGTGTTTTTCTAGTTTTCAATCAACTTGAAAAAAAAAAAAAAAATATTAAGCGTTAAAATTGAGTTGAAATCGACGATTTTTTTTCAGCGACAGAAAAACAATTTAAAATTTTTATACTGTATTTAAGCTAAATTTCCACTACTGCAATAAACAATAGCAATTAGAAAAAAAGCTCAATATGAAAAATAAAACGAAAAAAAAAAAATCAGAAATAAAATTGAAAATTTTTTTAATAATATTCTGACAATTAAGAATATTCATTTAAATTATTTACTCATTCAAAATTTATATTTAATGCAAAATAAATATTATCTAGACCTTACGAAAAGATTTGAAAATTAATATTATTAATTTGTTTTTTAGTTTGATACGAATAAAATTTTTTTTTTAATGAATAAATCGGATTTTTTTTAAATTTTATTTTTTAATATTCAAGATAAAATAATTCTTATTGTAAATATAAACCAAACAAACTCTCAATTCATTAAATAAATAAAAAAAAAAATTTATATCGAGATAAAATAAAAATTCGAAAAGTGCTTTGGTTTCAAATTTTCGGTTCATCAGTTTATAAATCTATTTTCCAACATTTTCTACTCACACAGCACAATATAAAATACCAATTCAGCTTTTTTCCATTATTTTATGGTGATGCTCAATATTAAATATTTCATTCACCATAAAATAAAATTATCAATAAAATTATTCCAATATTTTTTTTTCATCAAAATCACAATTTATATATTCCAATAATAATTGCGTAGTAGAGTAGAAAAAATCCTCTTCGTAATATAAATAAACTCGAAATAAAAATGAATCTGTCTCAGGAAATAGAAATGAAAATAATTAAAAATAAAATAATATAAATTCAAATAAAAATAAATGAAAACCACAAATAAAAAACACAAAGAGATAATGTGAAGTATAAATTTAAACCACACCGGAAAATGTAGTAAATATTTGTCTCCGTTATAGTGGTTATCGAAAAACCACTGTATCCTGAGAATTTTGGTATAAAATCACCCACCATTGTTCAAAAAAATATCAGAGTGTCTTTGTGTTCATCAGAATAATCTTGAGCAACCCATTTCACTGTAAACAAACGTAAAAAAAATATAAAAAAAAAAAATTTCATCATTTCCCAACGAAAAATCCAAGTGAAATAATTTAAATACAAGAAATTATCCACGTGAAAAAATATTTAAATATTAAATTAATAAAAATGGCTGATGTAAATCGAGGTCTTCTTTATCTCTTTGATCGTCCAGCTGAACCTGTTTATGTTCCTAAAGGAGAAAATAAAGTCGCTTTTGATATTCCTGCTGATTATTTGGTAAGTTTATTAAAGTTTGCCATTTTTGGACGACTTTTTTGTTTCATCAAAGAAACATGTTTAAAGCGAAGCTCTTAATTTTAATATTTAAAGGTTCCTCATCGTAATTTTCGTTTTTCCAATTAACATGAGTGAAGAAATTTTTTTTCTTTGGATTTTTGTAGTTCGGCGTTTGCGTATTATAAAAATAAGTTCATAGTGTATTCTTGTAGGGAATCGAACGCTCTACAAAAAAGGTCTCTTACACTTTTTTCATAGAGACAGCCATTTTAAAGATATTCAAACCCAAAGTTCGAAATGTATGAAATTTTGATTTTTTTGTTATTAAATCGATACTAATCACTTTATTATTGTAATAAAAAAACACTTCAATAATTATAGCTATATTGCTCAATTTTGTTTAGACAGCTAAATTTCTATTGATTTGAAATAATAATAAAATTCATTTAACATAAGTTATAAATAATTTTTTTTTATAGTAAATAAAATAAAAAAAAAATATCTGACACGTGAGTATTTTTTTTTTTAGCTTTATAAAAATATTAGCACACTATGACCGATTTTCCGATTGAAAATAATTTTTTAGACAATAATAAAGTGTTAATAATAATTAGTAACGATTTAATAACAAAAAAGTCAAAATTTCATATATTTGGAACTTTGAGTTTGAATATCTTTAGAATGACTGTTTTTATAAGAAAAGTGTAAGAAACCTTTTTTGTAGAGCGTTCGATTCCCTATAAGAATATGCTATGAACTTATTTTCATGATGCGCAAATACCGAGCTACAAAAATCAAAAGAAAAAAAAATTTTTTTCCAATGTTATTTAAATGGAAAAACGAAAATTACGATGAGGAACCTTTAAATATTAAAATTAAGAGCCCCGCTTTGAACAAGCTTCTTTTTTCACCATTTAGTAAGCTTTCGGCCCGACTTTTTCATGAAAAAAAAAGTTGCCTAAAAATGACACACCTTTTTCATACATAAAAACGAAAATTAAAAAAATTAAATTAATTTTAATTATCTTGGTTTAATTTTTATTCTAAATAAATTAATTATTTTTCAGCCGGATCGATATCGGAATATTGCATTTGATGTTTTTAGTCGATTTGGTGAGGAAACTGATTCGAAAATTACAGTCAAACAAATAACCTTACCAGATTTAAGTATTCCACTTCAACTGGATCGACGTTCACCATTTTCACTGTTTATTCCTGCTCATAGAAAAATTGCTGGACGACTTATTGATATTTTTCTTGGAATGAGAACAGTGGAGGATTTTTTGTCGGTTGCTGTTTATTCTCGCGATCGTCTTAATCCCAATTTGTTTATTTATGCTCTTTCAGTGGCGATTCTTCATCGTCCTGATACGAAAGATATGGCGATTCCACCGTTAACTGAAGTATTTCCGGATAAATATGTTGATAGTGGAATTTTTTCTCGGGCGAAAGAAGAAGCTAATGTTGTACCACCTGGCGCACGGGTAAGTTGAATGTAATGTTTGGGTGAAATTTTTATATGAATTAATTGAGATGAGTAAATAGTTGAATA
Source organism: Microctonus aethiopoides (assembly GCA_030347275.1). Taxonomy (NCBI): domain Eukaryota; kingdom Metazoa; phylum Arthropoda; class Insecta; order Hymenoptera; family Braconidae; genus Microctonus; species Microctonus aethiopoides. The sequence goes on from JAQQBS010000001.1 coordinate 8,320,405, forward strand.
TTTTGTGTTAAAGTTCATGAAGGATTTTTTTTTTGTTGATTTAAAAATTTATTTTGAGTATAAATTCTGTAAAAAAAAATTTTAACACAAATTTGTAGAGGATTTTCAGACATTTTTAACAGTGTAATAATTTTAATTGATTTTTAAAAATTTATTCGATCAATAATCATTATTATTTGTTTTGACACTAAAAATAAATTCATGTCATCAATTTTTTTTTTATAAAACAATTTTTTTTTTAGGCAATTTCAATAATTATAAATCAACCTCAAAAATCATGTCGTTTAAATTTTATTATTTATTTATATCAAATCATTTTTACCTTTATTAATTTATATATAAATTTCTTGAAAACCTTAACAAAATGAAGGACAATATTTATTAAAAGCAAAAAATATTGTTTTGATTTAACCTAATTTTTGAATAAAAATTCTGTTAAAAAAATTTTAACCCAAATTTTCAATGGACTTTTACACAAAATTTTTTACTATGTCACAATATTAATTGCCTTATTTAAATTTATTCAAACAATATAACAATTATTATTTGTTTTGCCCCCAAAAATAAATTCATGTCATCGACTTATTACTCCTAAAACCATTTTTTTTAACGCAATTCAAATAGTCATAAATTAACCTAACTAATCATCAATTGAGATTTAATTAATCTCCTGAAAAAATTCACAAAATGATGAGAAAATAAATATTTATTAAAAGCAAAAAATAATTTGAGAAAAAATTTCAACACAAATTTTTAGTAGAGTTTTTTACACATAATTTTTCACTGTTGTGTTAGAATTTTAATTAATTTGTTTAAATTTATTTAATCAATAACAATTATTTGTTTTGACACTAAAAATAAATTCATGACGTCAATTTTTTACTCCTAAAAAAATTTTTTTTAATGCAATTTGAATAATTATAAATTAACTCAACTAATCACCTCGTTCAAACTATATTATTTATTTATACTCCATCATTTTTATTCTCATTAATTCAGATAAAAATTTACTAAATGGATTCCCAGAATGAAAGAGAAAAAATATTCTTTAGAAGCAAAATAAACTTTCTTGATTTAATCTAATTTTTCTGTAAAAAATTGTGTAAAAAAAATTTCAACACATATTTATAGTAGACTTCCACACAAAATTTTCCACTATTCAACAATTTTAATTGCTTGATTCAAATTCATTTAATTAATAACAATTATTCGTCATTTCAACACCAAAAATAAATTCATGTCGTCGATTTTTTACTCCTAAAACAATTTTTTTTTTAACGCCATTCTAAATAATTATAAATCAACCTAACTAATCATCTGATTCAAACCATATTATTTATCCATATCATTTCTATTCATTCATCAATTTAAATATCAATCCGACAATCCCTCAAATAAATTTACCAAATGAGAAAAAAAATATTTATTAATATCAAAAATTGTCTCATAATTTATTTTAATATTTTTCAATATATAATAAATATCTCCTCTTTTTCATTTCCAATTTTTCATCATGCCTGAAAATAGATCCCAATTGAAATTCCTCGAGATTATACAGCATCAGATCTAGATGAGGAACATCGCGTTGCTTATTGGCGTGAAGATGTTGGCATCAATCTTCATCATTGGCATTGGCATTTAGTATATCCATTCGAAGCCAACGTCTCAGTTGTCAACAAAGATCGACGTGGTGAACTATTTTACTACATGCATGAACAAATAATGGCCAGGTATTTAACAAAAAACATCTATTAAATTATCATATCCCAAAAAAACAAAAGAAAAAATATAAAAAAAAAACTTAAAATCGTCAAGACAAAAAAATAAATATATTATATATATTATTGAATGATTAAGTCGGTTGGTGGCGTTGTGGGTTAGTGCTCGGCGTTCCACGCCAGCGGTCAGGGTTCGATCCCACCCGTAGACACATGAGAATAAAAATTTTTTTAATCAATTTATATTGACAGATACAATTGCGAGCGTTTGTGCAATAATTTAAGTCGTGTGAAACGATTTAATGACTTTCATGAATCAATTCCTGAGGGTTATTTTCCGAAACTGAATAACTTAGTTGCAAGTCGTTCTTGGCCTGCACGACCAGCTAATAGTAAACTCAGTGACGTCAATCGACAAGTGGACGATTTACGAGTTGACCTGCAGGATTTGGAACGTTGGCGAGATCGTATTTACGAGGCTATTCACACTGGATCTGTTGTGACCGCTAGGGGTGAACGTATGCCATTGACAGAAAGGGGTGGAATTGATGTACTTGGTAATATTATTGAAGCAAGTATACTCACGCCAAATCCAAATCTTTATGGAGATTTTCACAATCTTGGTCATGTTGTTATTTCATATTGTCACGATCCTGATCACCGTTATCTTGTGAGTTTTAAATATAAAATATTTTTATTTAAAATATTATTTTGGAATTTTCTTTTTAATTTTTTTTTTTTTCAAGTTAATGATTTTTTATCAGTTGATTCTATTAATTGATTATTTTAATTTTTTTTATCAGGATTAAGTTGATAATCAATTTTAAAGATTAATTGATTCTAATTTTTTATTTGTTATTTTTAATAATATTTGGTGTTATTATTTGATAATTAATTCTAATATTTATTAATTATTTCATTGTTGAATATAAATTCTTGACAATTATGAATTTTATTACTTGAACATTAATTTTAATAATTAATTAATTAATTAAAAAAATTAATAATTTAACTATTATCTAATTCTGATATTTAATCATTTTATTATAAATCTTTAATATTTTATAATAATAAATTTGATGATTTTTTGATCAATTTTATTAATTAATAACTGAATTTTTAATTCTCAATTTTCAATAATAATTAATATTATGATTCAATGATTCATTCAGCATTTAATAATTCAAATTGAAATTGAACAATAAATAATAAATAAAATAATATTAACATTATCAGTAAAAAAATCAAATTATTATCAAAATTATATAAAATAATTCGTGAATAAATCTATACATAAATATATTTTCATTTTTTATTTCGATTTATTTAATTGTTAATTCATTTGTTTATTTTTTTTTTAATATTATCAAAGGAAACATTTGGTATCATGGGAGACTCTGCAACTGCAATGCGAGATCCAATATTTTATCGTTGGCATGCATTCATCAATGAAATATTTTTGGAACACAAAAATACTTTGCCTGCATACACAGTTGGACAGGTAATAATAAATAAAATAATATTAACATTATCAGTAAAAAAATCAAATTATTATCAAAATTATATAAAATAATTCGTGAATAAATCTATACATAAATATATTTTCATTTTTTATTTCGATTTATTTAATTGTTAATTCATTTGTTTATTTTTTTTTTAATATTATCAAAGGAAACATTTGGTATCATGGGAGACTCTGCAACTTATTTATCAATAAATAATATTTATAATAACAATGAATGTAATGATTTAATAATTAATTTCAATATTTAATGATGCAATGCTCAATTTTAAATTATTAATAATAATGAATTTCATTATTTATTAATTAATTTCAATATTTTATAATTTAATTCTCAATTTCAGGTTTTTAATAATGATAAATTTTATTATTTATTAATCAATTTTTTTGATTAATAATTCTATGATTAATTGTTAATTTTTATTAATAATATATTTCATGATCTAATAATTAATTTTATTGTTTAGATTTTTAATTATTTATTATAATAAAAATTATGATTTAATAATCAATTTTAATAGTTAATAATTTCATTTTTCATTTTTATTTTTTATTTATAATAAATATTATAATTTCATTATTGATATTAATATTTGATAATAAATCCTTGATTTCGAATTGTTAACAAAAAAAAATATCATTATTTTAATAATTTAATATTTAATTCCAACTTTTCAATATAAATAAATAATTCCTCTATTTTTTTATCTATTAAAATTCAATAATTTTATTCTCATTGACTATTGTTTATCAAATATTTATACACTACAGAATTATTATAAGATATATCTCAGGTACAATGAAACAAAATAATGAAGTCAATATAAAAAAAAAAAAGGCAGACGTGGAAAAATTATTATTCTTAAATGAATTTCCTTTTCATTTTTTGTTTATCAGAAAAATGAATTTAAAATGTAAATAAAAATTTTTTTTCTATTGTCAAATTTATTTATATTATTGTGAATGTTTTTTAGTTGGATTATCCAGGAATAGAAGTCACTGGAGTTCAAGTTGTCACTCCTAATCATGCTCAAAATACACTGACAACATTTTGGAATCAAAGTGATTTAGATTTATCGAGAGGTCTTGATTTTACTCCTCGAGGTTCTGTTTTCACTCGATTTACTCATTTGAATCATGCAGCATTTGTTTATAATATTCGAGTGAATAATCGTTCTAATACTACACAAATGGGCACTTGTAGAATTTTTATTGGTCCTAAATTTGATGAACGAAATTTACCATTTTCATATCGTGTTCAAAAAGATCTTATGATTGAAATGGACAAATTTACAGTCACACGTAAGTGTTATTGAATAATTAAATGAATAAATAAACAAATGAATAAATAAGGAAATGAATAAATAAGGAAATAAGTAAATAAATAAATAAATAAATAAATAAATAAATAAATGAGTGAATGAATAAATAAACAAACAAATGAATGAACAAATAAATAAATAAATAAGTGAATAAATAAATGAGTGAACGAATAAATAAACAAATGAATAAATAAATAAATGAATAAATGAATGAGTGAATGAATGATTGAATGAATGAATAGATAAATAAATAAATAAATAAATAAATAAATAAATAAACAAATGAATGAATGAATGAACAAATGAATAAATAAATAAATAAATTAATGAACAAATGAATGAATGAATGAATGAATGAATAAATAAATAAATAAATGAATAAATCAATGAATGAATGAATGAATGAATAAATAAATAAATAAATGAATAAATCAATGAATAAATAAATGATTTAGTAGATAAAAAAATACATAAATGAATAAATAAATGAATGAGTATATAAAAATTAATCAATCAATAAATTAATTAATAAATTAATTAATTAATTAATTAAATAATTAATTATTTGATTAATTAATTTATTGATAAATACACATGACAATGAATAATAAAAAAGTTTTGCGGTAATGATAAAATAATTTTATGCCGTAAAATTTATCAAATAAAATAATTGAGATGAAAAATTTTAAGATGGGAAAAAAATTTGTGAGAAAATATTTGTTCAAATTTGAAATTAATATTCAAATATTTTCATTTTTTATTGAAATTTTGAGGTGTTTTTTCATTCCAAAACTTTTAGGGAAACAATTAATGATCAAAAATGAATCTGAAATTTATTTAAATATAATTTAAACTTTATTTTATTTAGATTAATTTTTTGATTTTTATTTTTTTTTGTTAAAGTTCAACCGGGTGATAATGCAATTCAACGCAAATCATCAGACTCTTCTGTAATCATTCCATTTGAAAATACATTTCGTAATTTGGATGAAAATCGACCGGTTAGCGGTGACAATTTAGAACGATTCAACTTTTGCGGTTGTGGATGGCCGCAACATATGTTGTGTCCCAAAGGCAAAAAGGAAGGTTTTCCGATGGATTTGTTTGTCATGATATCCAACTACAAAGATGATGTGGTGAGAATACAATAAATAATTTTTAGTGGTTTTTTTACACAAAATTTTTTACTGTGTAACAATTCTTAATGCTTTATTCAAATTTTTTCAATTGATAACAATTATTATTTATTTCAATACTAAAAATAAATTCATGTCGTCGATTTATTACTCCTAAAACAATTTATTTTTTTGAGGCAATTTAAATATAAATTCCTCAAATAGATTCACAAAATTGGTAATCATAACTAATTCTTATTAATAATATTTATCAACCATTAATTATTAAATATTGATGAATATTTATTAACATCACTGCAAACTCAATTTTCCGTTGCTTCAATAGTTTAATATAACTATAAAATAATAAACAAAATAATAAAAGACAATAAAAAAATATACATATCAATAAAAAATAAAAATAATAATCCAAAACTTTTTCCACCAAAAATTTCGCTTTTATATTTTTTCATTATATCAATTTTCAATAAATTATTGTTTATATATATTCTATATATATGTATAAATATTACACATGATTTTCTGAACCCAAAAAAAAATGCAATTCATACAGAATTAATACAAAAAAAAATATAATAATCAAAAATATTCAAGTTCTGTATTTTCATATTTTTCCAATATTTCAATTTTCAATAAATTATTGTTTATATATATATATATATTAGGGTAGGTCGACAGTTTTAAATAATGCTCTCCAAAGATGAGCTCTTAATTTTAATGGGAAGGACCTTCTCATCTCAGTTTTCTATTTTTTTTCAGTTTCATATGGCGAAATCTATATCTCGTTATTACTTGATCGTACAGAAAAGTTCTATCTACATTTTTTGTAGGAAATTGAACGCTTTACAAAAAAGGTATCTTACAATTGTTTCATAACTCTTACCGTTTAGAAGATATCGGAGGTCAAAGTTTGAAGAATTTAACAAAAATTTATTTATTACTTCTAAATTTTATAACTCGTAGATCAATAAATATTATAAAATGCGCAACATATATTTTTGTAGGAAATTAAACGCTCTACAAAAAAGGACTCTTGTGGTTAATCGATTACTCTAACCATTTGAAAGATATTCGCATTCATGACTTGAATGGATAAATTTAAAATTTTTATTAAAAAACTATTAAAATCACTACGCATTGGGATTCGAATGCAAATATCTTCTAAATGGTTAGAGTAATCGATTAACCACAAGAGACCTTTTTTGTAGAGCGTTCAATTTTCTAAAAAAAATGTATAAACAACTTTTCTGTGCGATCAAGTCATGGCGAGATATTGATTTCGCCATATAGGACTGAAAAAAAATATAAAACCGAGATAAGAATGACCTTCCTATTAAAATTAAGAGCTGCTCATCTTTGGAGAGCATTATTTAAAGGTGTCTGGGAACCAATTGGTCTGGGACCCACCCTAATATATATATAAATATTACACATGATTTTCTAGATCCAAAAAAAAATTTGCAATTCATACAAAATTAATACAAAAAAATAATAATCAAAAATATTCAAGTTATATTTTTTAAATTTATTATGTAGGAACGTTCCTAAATTTTTTTTTTTAATTTTATTGATTTAGGTCGCGCAAGACGATTTAACTGGTTGCAAAAGTGCTGCAAGTTATTGTGGTTTGCGTGATCGTAAATATCCTGATGCACGTGCCATGGGTTATCCATTCGATCGACGACCACGCACTGGTGCTGATAGTTTGCGGCAATTTCTGACCGCGAACATGGCTGTGACAGAAATAAATGTGAAATTCAATGATGCTGTTGTGCGACGATTACGATCTGGCAGTATTGATAATGGTTTAACGTTCGAATAAAAAAAAAATAATAAATCGGATTATTTTTTTGATTAATTAATTTATGACGACTGAAAAGCAGTTTATCCATGAGGAATATTGAATGGGAAAATATTTATTTACACAGGAAAAATCTTTGTGTGAAAAATTTAACACAAAATATTTTTAATTTGAAGGAAAATTTTTTTTTAACACAAATTTTTGCGGTCGAAAATTATATAAAAAATTCTGATTAAAAACCATTGACATAAATTTTTAGTAGACTTTTTCACAAAATTTTTCACTGTGTACAATATATTTATTTATAAATATATCTTGAAAAAAAAATTTTTATTCATTTCTGTGGAATTAAAAAAAAATTTTACTCATGAAATAATTTTTTTTTTCTATTAATTCAGTTCTATTCTTAATATTTTATTGTTCCTTATTGTTATTAATTCGCCAATGTACATTGGAAGAAATATATTAAATAAATAAATAAATAAATATCGAAGCAACAAAATTTATATCCAGAATTTTTATTTATTTTTTATTTATCATACTAAATTTTTTATTATTTTTTTTTCATGAACGTATTTTCATAAATTATCATAATTTATCAAATATTCATCATTCCTATTATTCATAAAATAATTTTCATAATAAATATAAAAATAAAAATATTTTTGCCTATAATATTAATTAATTACATGAATAAAATTTGAATGAAACGAATTTATTATAATAAATATAAAAACAAAAATATCTTTGTTCGATATTAATAAATAATATTATCAAAATTCTAATTAAATAAATTTACCATAATGAACATATAAACAAAAGTATTTTTGTCTGATATTAATGAATAATATTAATAAAATTTTAATTAAATGAATTATCATTAATTATACAAAATACAAGTTTATTTAATTTATCTGCTACACATTTATTTATATCATATTTTCTATTTTCAAATAATAATAATACATCAAACTGTTTATAAAAAAATGTCCCAAAATTTTCGAATTAATTTAAAAAAGAAATAAATCGTTGACAATCAAAATTTTTCATAAATTTTGGGACACTCTTTGTAATTATATAATATTAATTTTAGTTGATTCAAGTTGTAATTAGCCAAGATAACCCTCTGACAATGCTATCATTTTTTTATTATACATATATAACAAAATCAGATATCCAAGAGGAAGCTCGTCGACGCTTCTTGTAAGGTGAAAGGAAATAGAGATTCGTATGAGCTTTTGCTCCGGTTGTAAAAGCAGCTCCATTATCGATGGAAACTTTGTCGCTTCGCGCGTGGATATTTAAAGCAGCAGTTACAGAAAGTTTGTTTTGTAGACCGTACATCTGCGGGCTTTATATAAGCTGCGGGTAAATTATAAAAAATAAAAAGAAAATTAATGGATTAAAAATTGTGCGCAAGAAAATTACATCACAAGTTTATCTGCAAATTGAATTGAGTTTTGGTGATGATAACACTGATGTTAATTGGAATTATATTAAGGGGGTCGTGTCTGAGTCTAATCAATTTGAAGGTTTTGGAAGAATTTTTTTTTTAGTGGAAAATGAAATTCAATCTTTTTATGAAAACTATATGTTATTATTTACATATTAAAAAATACAAAAAAATTTTTGTTGAATGAAAAAAAAAATTATTAACGTCATTTTGGTGTCTTAAAGAAGGCTTCTTGAAAAAAAGTAGGTAGCTGGCCCCCCTGACTACTCTTTTTGTAATCATCTGAAATCGAAATTTCCAAAAGATTATTACTTAGTAGGGTTGTCATTCCGTCCCGTACCAGATTCA
>JAQQBS010000001.1:8329946-8350396 GCA_030347275.1 Microctonus aethiopoides
AATTTCAGACCGATCCGTTGAATAGTTTTTTTTTAATCATCCGGGCCGACGGAAAAAAAGTAGTTTCGAGAAAAACGCCTTCAAAGTTCGGAAAGAAAATTTTCATTGAAAATTTATACTTACATTAATCATCTATTCCTGGCGCGTACGTTTTCAACTTATTAAACTTTGAAAATATGCAAATAAAAAATATCAATTTTATTTATTTTTTGTATTGAGGGTTGATATTAAAAAGTGAGTTGTGGAAAAAAATTACATCGGTTATAATGAATGGATATTGATTGAAGAAATTTTCTATGTTACTTTTTTAGGTATAAAGTCATCAGAAAATCTAGTTTGTATTAACTTCCGGTGGAGACAAATAGATTTTATTGAATTAAGTGAAGAGAAGGCAGAAGAGAAGGCCACCCTTGACAATTTCACAATTTCAAGTAAAAGTCGAGAGTTGAAGTAATTTATTTTAGTTTGATTCTTATTGAGTATAATATTTTAAGAATTTATCGATTTATTTGTATTATTTATTTATTATTTTCCAACTTTGTGAAGTTTGTTGACATGGAATTAATTCGATTGAATATTTAAGTTGAAATGGAGGTTTGAGGAGAATAAATTTTCTGAAAGGAGATAATTGAATCAAAATATGTTACTCTGATATTTAATTAATTTTTATGAAGTAGGAAATTTTATGTGAGCAATGAGAAATCAAAAATTTGTGTTTAAATATTTTTTTATGAAATTTTCACACAAAAATTAGGTTAAATTAAGACAATATTTTTTGCTTTTAATAAATATTTTCCCCCGTGTTGTTAATCCATTTAAGAAAATTACATATAAATTAATAAAAGTGAAAAGGATTTAATATAAATAAATGATACCTATACTTTGTACGAGCTGATCAGATAGGTTAATTTATAATTATTTAAATTGCGTTAAAAAAAAATTGTTTTTTTCTTGATGTAAAAAATTTTGTTTATCAATCAAAAACATAATTTTTTATTTATTTATTTTGCACTGGTCACAGTAGTAGTCTAGCAAATCATGTGTTCTGTAGCAGAGGTGGCAGCATCTTCAGCATTTGTGGTTTGTTGATTTTCTATGTTGGTTACAACACTCCCCATATAGTCTGTGAAAATATCTCGATGAGAATATATAGATCCCATACCATCAGACTGTGGCGTGGCCCATACCACCCGACAGACCTTGATCAATCGTACATGGCGTCAACAGAAATCGGCTAGAATAAGCGACATTTCGTCATCATAGTGCATAGGTCATTATACAAGCTAGCTATTTAAAAGTAGTACTATAAGTTTACAACATAACTTTTGTAGAACAGATAGGCACCGAAAGTAACGCAAGACACTCAAAAATTAGAAATTATTTAATTACAGCGACAACTTGATAGATACGTCAATAAAGTTTTAGCACACTACTCACTACTCATTGTCAGTGATCTATGGCGTGTATTCTAGCCACTTGCACCCCTACCATCTAGCGGCGTTAGTGAGATACATGTGGTAGCCCGTAAGTACCCGCCGCGCTCCCCTACTTATTCGTTGATCATGTTAGAAATTTTTTTAGTTGAAATATTGTTGCGTTGGTCCGCCCCAAATCCAGGTATATACGGACTTTTCCGAATATCTGTACTATTCTTTTCTCTGTCTGTTGCCCTCTCATTTTGCCTTGTGTACAGTATATTGGAAAGTATTTATTAGAATCTTGTTGAAATGCATTTGCGTAGAGTATAGATATTTAATTATTATTGTTAAAGGTCTAATGACGCATTTTGAGGCATTATCATCAGAGTTTTATTGTGAACAGCGGTCGGTAGTTCCACGTGAGATTTGGAAGCGTGAAGATCGTAAGCATATTCTAATAACTTTGTATTTGCGTTTCTAACCTACACAAAATGAGTTCTAGTATATTTTGCGTGTTTGGTTGTGAAAATGTGGATGATAAAATATTGCTGTTAACCGAACAAAAATTACAACAATGCCATGAGAAATTGCGTGTTCGTAGAGCATTGCAAATGAAATATGGCGACATTGTGCTTCCCGATCATGTCACCGAATTTCATGGCTACCATTCCGTTTGCTGCAAGAACTTCATGGCAATTACAAAAAAGTATCAACAAAAATATGATGAATTGCAAAAATTTGAAGAAAGTACAAAAACACCGGCGTCTTTTACGAGTCTCTCAGGTAAGTGGAATTCTCCCAGGATAACTAGATAAGCTTATATTTATCTAATGATTTATTATTTACACACAGTAAAAAATTTCATGTCAAAATCCACTGACAGTTTGTGTTAAGGAAGTACCCTCGATAAATCAATTAACAAACAAAAAATTACGAAAATTTGCAAATATGTCAAATACCTTTTCAAAAATGACTTAGTTAAATTTTTGTAATCTTTGGTTGACTTTGAAAAAAGATATTGATAATTTTATTTCGCCGCACTTAACATGAAGTCTTATGGGAATATGTGATTTTGACGCACTCTATCATTTATTACGTTGGAATTGACAAACAGATTTTGATAAAATTTTGAGGAAATATAAACGAATATTCTATGAACATTTTTTTTTTTTCAAAACGTATATAAAGCTTGTATTATGTTAATCGAAATAACTAAGAAAAAGCTGAGATTTTTTAGCAATTCATAAAAATGGCAACACCGCAATATTATAGGTTATGGCGCTTCATTCAAAGGTAATTTATAAAACTGCAGCAGTTTCGATAACGTAAGAACATACATAAATTAAATAAATGTTAAAAGCATAGTATTCCAAAAAAACGAAAGTTTATGATTGTTTCCGAAATGACAGGAATAAAGAAAGACAAGAGAATTATGAATAATTAAACTTTATTATCAATTTATATTACATTTATTATCGTTAAAACATGTATTTTCTACTTTTATGATAACATTTGATAAAATATTTTACAAATTTATGACTTACATCTTTAAAAATCGTAAATATAAAATATATTTCGATACATAAATCTATATATTGTGCTCTTTATATTTTAATAAGCCAACTTTGTTTTTGAATAATTAGCTATCTTTTGTAAGCAGTTAACATTTTTGGTCGCTGCTATTCTTCCATTTTCATCTTTGCTTAATAATATTTTTTTTCCCTTCCACTAATATCTTTTTTCGCTCATTTTTATAAATTAATGCAAGTTCGAGAATTATATTAGGACACTGCATGCTGACTATTCTAATGCGGTGTTGCCAAATTATATACTACGTTACTCAAGTAGAAGACTAAAATTCTATGACTTACCGATTACCGAGGATACTGTCTTAAGGACGTTCATTCATGAGACTTTTTAGTAAATAAAATTTTTTTGTTTTCAATTTTGATAAGTTAAATCATGTAGCTATCTACCCTTGAAATTTCAAGACGCCTTATCGATAATTTAAGAAAGTTATTAAAGATCAAAATTCAAATTTTGAACATAGAGCCTTATGGAGAATTAGCATTTTTATGTATTTAAAATTACAAAAAGTATATTGTAAGAGTAGATACAATAATAAATAATGTTTAAAAATATTCTTTGAAATATGTAGTTTATATAACTCCACAAAAAAACAGGTGTTGACGAATGTTTGAATTAAATATTAATTATTTTAATAAAGATAATTAAAACTGTTTTGGTAAATTTGTAGCCATCTTGAATACTGGCAATAGCGCGCAGTAACGATATATACACATATGCTCATACACATTGAAAGTGTCAAAACATAACATAAGCACTGTTGCCAAATTTATTTAGCAATTCAAATGGCGTCATATCAATTGTTAATGTGGATTAACTGATTTTTTTAAATAAATACCTTGAAATTAATTGGTACATATAAAAAATAATTATAAATCATTGTAAAATTATTAATATATTTTACAAATTGTTTCAAGCCTCGAATAAATTTTATAAAAAGTTAGTACTCATTTGACTCTAGCGTAGCGAATGAACGTCCTTAAGTAGAAGAGACAAACATTTAATGTAATGTTCAACATGAATGTTGGTTTTGACAAAAAATTTTTTACTCAGCATCGTTCTATGATTGTAAATATATTTTTTTGAATTGCCAGCTCCCTCAACTTCATCTACTTCAAATATTGACCAGCAATGTTTTCCCGTTGAGGAGCAAAAAGTAACCGGTGAAATAAATTCAATTAATGAAGCAAGTAGCAGACGCAACGCCGAACGTCCAACAGATTTTTCCTCATTTTCCACTTCAACTGTTGGAGATCAGGAAACAAGTGGTGAACAGGATAATGTCAAAAGAATTTGTTTTTTTTGTAATAAGACTCGTAAAGTTTCGAATTATCGTGTTTTACCTTTGTATACTTCGAAAGACGAGAAATTAAGAAACAATATTTTGGTTAACGCTATTGGCTTAAACGATCAGGAAATGAAGAATCGAGTCAAGTCTTTAGGAGTAACAGATACAGTTCATTATCATAATCCGTGTAAGACTTTATATTTAAATAAATATTTAAATGCGCCAAAACACGCTGAAACGGATTGGCATAGGACTAGAAAATTGCATGGAGCTGCCTATGCAGAAGTTTGTTATTGCGTGGAGGAAAATATTATTAAAAAAAACCAATTAAAAATGTTACAATATCTGACTGATATTTATAATGAAGTTCTCGAAAAATTACATCATGAAGAATTTGGTGTTAGTAGCGTAAAGTACACATCTCAGCAGCTTCTTGATAAATTAGTTAACACTTATGGCGATAGAATTCAAATCATAACATTACATCAGAAAAAGATTATTGGCCCCAGTGATGGTTGCGCTATTGATGAGGAGATGTATTGCCGATTAGAAGAAGATGAGTTGGTAGGACGCGTAGCCCTTATTTTGAGGAAACAAGTTTTGCGTTTAAATGAAAGGGTATTGCCAAGTGACTCGAAAATTTGTGATTTAATAGCAGGGGAAGGCGAAGTCCCGATTATTTTTCAGGATTTTATGAAGCTTTTATTATGTGGCGCCGACTCTAAAACCTACAGCAGTCCTGATCGTGTGGCTAAAATTAAATCTATAACACAAGACATCATTGACACTGTATTTAATGGTTGAGTCAAAATAGCTATAAATTATTAATAATTATTATTATATAATGTAATTGCTGCGCCCACTTAGAATTTTTTGTCCAACACTGTTGTATCTTTTACCGAATTTTAAAAAGGATCAAATACAAATTATTATGAACAGAGCCATGAGAATAATCTTGAAATGTAATAAATATACACCTGTTAAAGTTGGGTTAGATATCTTCAATATGTTTTCTGTTGATCCGAAGGTTATGTTTGATGCATTTGTTTTTATTTTTAGGATCAAAAGTAAGATGACACTTGACTGTATATGTCCAAGAGTTCAATTATTTAAGGATGTTCATTAGGGTGCTTTTTTTGAGAGGACTATTTTTTTTCGTGCGGGATGGACGAAATATTACTCTGAACATCGAAAAAAAAAAAATTTCCACCAAATTTAACTCAAGACATGTGTAATGTCTTGAGTCAAGAATATTTCAGGCTTGTATCAAGACTATTTGTGTCAAGTCGGAATCGCGACTTGATTCAACACTTTTTTTTTTGGATGTATTTAATTGTTTCTCAGCAGAAATTGTACAGAAATATGTAATCTTTAAGAGTGCTGATCACTAAATTATTTTCTGTGAACTGCCCCACCGGTAAAAAATCTAGATTAAACAAAGTAATTTTCGAATTTCTATGTGTTTAATTAGATTTTTCTCGAAAACTTTTAGCTCTACGGTTTTTAGTTAAAAATAGTTTTCTGTAGGAAATTGAATTTCCTTCAAAAAAGGTCCCATTAACTTCTGCTGTAAAGTTGATAGTTTTCGAGAAAAATTTAAAAAACCATGAAATTCGAGCAAAAATCGGTTTCAACATTTTTCACCGGTAGGGCGGTTCACAGAAAATGATTTTGTAAAAGACACTTTTAAAGATTGAATAGTTCTGTACAATTTTTGCTAAGAACAAATTAAATAGCATGAAATGATGTGAAGCTATGCTTGAATGAAAAAAAAAAAAAAACTGAGATTTACGTGTTAACTAAATAAGAAAATTTTAAATTGATAGCGACAGCACTTAATATTAAAATTAAAAGCTCATCTTTGATGGGAATTTTTTTTTCTGAATCTTTAGAGTAATATTTCGTCCATCCCACAAGAAAAAAAAATAGTCCCCTCAAACAAAGACCTCTAATATACTGCACATATGTACAGTCATTTTGAATATATTACACGAAATCGAGTAAAAGCCTTTGACTCAATTTTCGTACGAGACAAAAGCTCGTCGCGTTCAGTGCGAATATTAAACCACCCATACAAATATTTATACATATATAGAACACACACATATGTATATATATACACTCGTATGTATACATATGTAAAAACGTCTACATATATACATATATGAACATAACCGGAATTCGCAAATGCCCTGGACAGTTGCCGTGCGTTTTAACGGGATTTTCCGGACATTTGACTTTCAAATTGAACCACAGCGTTGGTGAACATTCACAAAATAGACAAAATAATGAAAAAAAAATTTTTTTTTATATATGTATTTATATTCATATGGGTATGTATAATAGTGAACAAAAAGCCGACGTTATTCTCGTTGTGATCGGAGCTTTTGGAGAATTGAAAGTGTATTGATGATTATTTTGGCAAAAGCACACAATACGATTGTAAAAATAATATATTAACAATGGAACTTCCGGAATGAATTTCATTTTTTTTTCTTTTATTTTTTTAGTTCAATACATTACAACAAAATATTGTAACAAAAAGTAATATTTAATTAATAAAACTAAAATTTTATAATCACATAAGCATCATTAATGCAGAAACAATTAAATATTTTTCAAGTTGTGTTTATTATATAACTATTGCACTTTATATAGTAAAAAGTTTTTTAATTAGAAGTAATACAAATTAAATTATATTTATTAATTTAGTTCCATATTTTACATTAAATATCATAGAATAAAATATATATGGGATAAAGTATATTATAATAATAATAATAATAATAATAATAATAATAATAATAATAGTAATAGTAATAATAGTAATAATAGTAGTAGTAGTAGTAGTAGTAGTAGTAGTAGTAGTAGTAGTAGTAGTAGTAGTAGTAGTAGTAGTAGTAGTAGCAATAGTAATAATAGTAATAGTAATAATAATAGTAATAATAATAGTAATAGTAGTAATAGTAATAATAATAGTAATAGTAGTAATAGTAATAATAATAGTAGTAATAATAATAATAATAATAATAATAATAATAATAATAATAATAAATCTGATGAATTTTAATAAATTATAAATGAAATAAAATACAAAAAATTCGAGAAAAAAAAAAGTTTTTTCCTTTCATTATTTATAAAAAAGTAGAAAATTGAATTTGATCAATTGCTATTTTTTATATTCTTAAAAAGCAATGTTGATAGAAAGTCTGTAAATTTTTTGGGAGAAAAACAAAATTTTAAAAAAAATTTTTAAATATTGTGACAAAAAGTGAAATATAAATAATAAAACTAAAATTTTACTCAGATTTTTTTATTTTTTTATTTTTGTTTTATTTTGATTTGAATTTTTTTTCATGCAGATTTTTTTTTTGATAAAGAAATGTAAGGGGGTAGATTGGGGAGGGATAGAAGATAATTTGAAGAATTTTTTTTGGAGATATTTTTAATATTTTTAATATTTTTTTGTGGATATTTGAAATGTAATGAATATTTTATTTATTTAATTGTGTTCTTTGAATATATAAATTCATGTTGTAGTTGAAGTTTTGTTGGATAGTCTCATGTAATTAATGACTGGCGGTTCCTGCACGTACTGAATAAATAAATAAAATAAAAACTACCGAAAATTAATACGTAATAAAATAAAAAATATTGTATTGTATTGTCAGTGAATTTTGGCCGGGCGCTCAACGTAAGCAAAATTAAAAAAAGCAAATTGTAGCTCCAAGTGTCCAGTTTTAAGATCCAACAATGAGAACAAATTGTTGTGAAAAAATAGAGTTTTACTGGAAAATTGATAAAAAAATCGAAAAAATGTTCATTATGGTCATTTTTGACAATTTTAACAAAAACAAATGAAATCGAAGCTTTGGGAAACTAAGAAAAAAAATCGCAGCGGTTTGAAGTTTTTAGGGTTTGTTTGGGACACTCTAAAGTTGGAAAATTAACAAAAATATCCCGCATTCATTCATTATATTCAAAATTATACAAAGTTATATCCAAATATCCTTAAATATGCGATTTTTCATTTTTTTTTTCAGTGGAAATTATCGGTTTGAAAAAAATTTTTTCGTCATCAATCACTAATAATGTCTCATAGAGGATATTTTGCAGTTTCCAGAACCCTCCTCCGATTTCCTGTATGATAATTATTGACTGAGTTATTGATTACCAAAGGCAAAAAGGACTTTTTTGCTGAAATTAACGATAACTCCGCAGCAAATCATCATACCGGGCTCTTCATGTGGTCAAATAAAAGGGCATAAAATTTCCTAGAAGAGCTTCATAGTAAAATTTCGAAAAAAAAATTTTCTAAAGCCCATAGACCTTTTGTAACAAATCCAAAACTTTGTAAATTTTTTTTTGCTGCTTTTTATCTAAAATTACTCTTGAACCATACAAGAAAAAAATTTTTCATTGCCAGGTCTAAAAACTAGACACTTAGAGCTACAATATGCTCTTTTAAATTTTGCTGTACGATAATTTGCTTCTGAATTACAGTCTGTTGATTAATATCCTTTAATATTTACAAGTAGTGTATAATTGATTAATTTGATATTTTTATCTATTTAAATGTGAATATTTCAAGGACGAATCATAGTAAATTATTTATACACATACATATATCTAGAGTGGTATTGTAAATAAATATAGACACAATGAGAGCACGTGCATCAGTATTTAATTGCCATGTGTATTTCAATTTAATAACAAATATTTACTCTCACGTGTGATTGGAGATTCAATGCACGTTTATACATGTAATTCGATGTATAAATATAGATATTTGCTGTACATGGTTGGATGTAGATGTATACGTGAGTTTAACTATGATAGGTGTGTGAGTGAAAATATAGAGGAGACTATAACGGATTGCCACCGAATTATAAACACGAATATGTGACATTGCAATGTAGTGGTAATTAATAATAGGTTTATATGTACTCATTTGTCCTGTGCACGTGCAGACAATTGGTTTTGTCATATTGCTCTATCTTCAACACGTGTTTGTGTTATTATGTGGTGGATCAACATCAGAATATTTATTTAGCGATTGTCATTGTATTATATTTACTTATTCTAGTGTTAATATTGAGTGGGAGATTTTCAGTTTTTACTTAAAAATTTGGTTTGGTTTAGAGAATTCATTTTCTATTTTGATAAATATTTATTCTCGTTTTGTAAATTCATTTAAAGAATGTATGTCAAAACAAATGATAATTGTTATTAATTAAATTAATTTAAATAAAGCAATTGAAATTATTACACTGTAACAAATTTTTTGTGAAAGTCTACTAAAAATTTGGGTTGAAAATTTTATTTGTACAATTTTTTATACAAAAATTAAATTACGCCAAATATTTTTTGTTTTTAATAAATATATTTTTTTTTTTTATTAATCCATTTAATAAATTTATATATATGTATAAATTAGTGGAAGTAAAAATGATTCAACATAAATAAATAATATAGTTTGAACGAGCTGATTAGATAGTGTAATTTATAATTATTTAAATTGTGTTGAAAATAAATTATTTTGAGTAATAAATCAACGACATAAATTTATTTTTAGTGTTGAAATAAATAATAATTGTTATTAATTGAATAAATTTGAATAAAGCAATTAGAATTTTTACACAGGAAAAAATATTGTGTAAAAGTCCACTAAAAATTTGCCTTAAAATTTTTACACAATATTTTTACCCAAAAATTATGGTAAATTTATTTACTTCAACATACAAAAATTTATTGTCAAATTCACCATAAAACATCATTAATCCAACGCAAATTATTCTTCCACTTCAACAAAAATTTCAATCTCAAAATTTGATACACAAAATTCTTCACAGTAATATATTCATCACATTCTAAATATCCACAAAAAAATATTAAAAAAATTAAAAATATCTCCAAAAAAAATTCCTAAAATTATCTTCTATCCCTCCCAAATCTACTCCCTTACATTGCTTTATTAAAAAAAAATCTGCATGAAAAAAAAACCAAATCAAAATAAAAAAAAATAAAAACATAAAAAAATCTGAGTAAAATTTTAGTTTTATTGTTTATATATTACTTTTTGTCACAATATTTTGTTGTAATGTATTAAAAAAACTAAAAAAAAAAAAATGAAATTCATCCCAGAAATCCCATTGTTAATATATTATTTTTACAATTAAACAAATAATCAAATTTCTCATTAATATAATTAAATTCATCATCACAAAATTAATTCCATCAAACTCATTCAATTTATTTATAACAACATTGTCTCCATATATAACTAAACCCATAACACTAAATAATATTACAAGGCAAATGAACATACACCATACAATGTTCTGGAAATTCTCGTGAAATTATAATCGATGTCTGTTGGAGACATTGTGTCGTCTCCTCATCAAGCTATACATATACTTGGCTATTCTCTCCTCTCTCTCATACATATATACATATACCTATGTATATATTCGATGATTTATATACATGGGGCTGAATGGAAGATGGCTATGGTTAAGGTTCTATATATAAAATGATGAGAAATGAGACGTACTGTAGAGAGAATTGCTATCACATTGATGGTGCGCAAGAGTCCCCTCATTTTACCAACACCTCAGGCAATTTGTGAGCAGAACCTTAATCTTCTCTACGATCTAAATATATATGTATATTGCTAGTTGCCTTGATAGCCTCCTTTTTTTTTTTTTTAGACTATTCATTCCCCCTTGAATATAAATGTAAATAT
The DNA here is from genome assembly GCA_030347275.1 of Microctonus aethiopoides. Classification (NCBI taxonomy): domain Eukaryota; kingdom Metazoa; phylum Arthropoda; class Insecta; order Hymenoptera; family Braconidae; genus Microctonus; species Microctonus aethiopoides. The sequence continues at coordinate 8,340,985 of JAQQBS010000001.1, forward strand.
CACTTTACGTGGGGTCATTTGTTTTTGTTTTTATTTTTGTTGGTTTATGATCAATTATATATATTAAATAGATATCACTTTATGGAGAGTGGAGTATCGTTTGCTGGGGAATATTTGGGTAAAAGTACACTGGAGATTTATGTTGAATGTTTTTAATACGAATTTTGTTTTGAATTCACCCAAAAAAAAAAGTGTTGAATCAAGTCGCGATTTTTTTAAAATAAATTCATGTCATCGATTTTTTTTTTTATAAAACAATTTTTTTTAAGCAATTTAAATAAATATAAATCAACCTCACAAATCACCTCGTTTAAATTTTATTATTTATTTATATCAAATCAATTTTACCTTTATTAATTTATATATAAATTTCTTGAAAACCTTAACAAAATGAAGGACAATATTTATTAAAAGCAAAAAATATTGTTTTGATTTAACCTAATTTTTTAATTAAAATTCTGTTAACAAAAATTTTAACCCAAATTTTCAATGGACTTTTACACAAAATTTTTTACTATGTTACAATATTAATTGACTTATTTAAATTTATTCAATCAATATAACAATTATTATTTGTTTCGTCCCCAAAAACAAATTCATGTCATCGATTTATTACTCCTAAAACCATTTTTTTTAACGCAATTTAAATAATTATAAATTAACCTAACTAATCAGTTCATTTATTTATATCAAATCATTTTTACTTTCATTAATTTGTGTAAAAATTTTCAAACGAATTAACAAAATGAGAAGTAATATTTATTAAAACCAAGAAATATCGTTTTGATTGGTCCCAATTTTAGATTAAAAATTATCTAAAAAAAATTTTTCTCTCTGATGTGCATATGCAAATTTGCATATTAATTGATGGAATTAAAAGTGACGCGTTGGATTAGACCAAGGAAATAACAATTCCCAAGGATCTCGTCCTACCTTAAACCACCTTCAATGCGTAGTCTACTACTCGCTGTACATGTATATTCCTGTTGAAACTTGTTCTGCAGGACATGCGCTCGGTTTGGTGATTGTTCACGTGGGGTCTTTCGTGTATGTCCACAAGCTTTCGTGTCTGCAACTGTTGTACAGCAGTAGATTCTCCTTGACATTACTACCACTTTGCTCCCAACTAACAGAGAAAACGATAATATGAAATATTTTACAGTGAATAATTAAATATAATTAGAAAAAATTTCGCAGAATTTTTTTTTTCTTTTTCTTTTTTTTTCATAAAAGCAAAATTTTCACGATGTGAAAATTATCAATGAAATATATATATGTACATATATGTTTAATTTTCTCTTCAGGAATGATTTTTGAGATTAATTTTATAATCACATAAGCATTATTAATGCAGAAACAATTAAATATTTTTCAAGTTGTGTTAATTATATAGTTATTGCATTTTATATAATAAAAATTTTTTTAATTAGAAGTAACACAAAATAAATTATATATATTCATTTAGTTCCATGTTTTCACATTTTAATAAGTTGAGAACGTACGCGCCAGGAATAGATGATTAATGTAAGTATAAATTTTCAATGAAAATTTTCTTTCCGAACTTTGAACGCGTTTTTCTCGAAACTACTTTTTTTCTGTCGGCCCGGATGATTAAAAAAAAACTATTCAAAGGATCGGTCTGAAATTTTAACACAAGGTTCTACACATCAATGGCTCTGTCCGGTACCAGAATTAGATTTTTTTATCAATTATTTTTTTTTATTTGTTTTTAAAATTAATTTTAAAGCAAAAAAAAAGTCGATTTTAAAAAAAATTTTTTAACAAGGCCGCCATTTTTTTATTTTTCATCCAAATTTTTTGAATCTGGTACGGGACGGAATGACAACCCTACTAAGTAATAATCTTTTGGAAATTTTGATTTCAGATGATTAAAAAAGGAGTAGTCAGGGGGGCCAGCCACCTACTTTTTTTCGAGAGGCCTTCTTTAAGACACCAAAATGACGTTCATAATTTTTTTTTATTCAACAAAAATTTTTTTGTATTTTTTAATATGTAAATAATAACATATAATTTTCATAAGAAGATTGAATTTCATTTTCCGCTAAAAAAAATTCTTCAAATTTTAGGCTCGGACACGAGCCTAAATACCCCCTCAATAAATTATAAATAAAATAAAATACAAAAAACTCGAGAAAAAAAAATTTTTTTTTTCATTGTTATTAAAAAAGTAGAAAATTAAATTTGATCAATTGCTATTTTTTGTATTTTTGAAAAGCGGTGTTGATAGAAAGTTTGTAAATTTTTTAGGAGAAAAACCAAATTTTTTTTGGGAGAGAAAAATTTGTTTATTAAATTTTAATAAATGAATTTTAGTTATTTCCACTTGAAATTTGAATTTTCAAATGATTTTGATAATATTCAATTGACCTGATCAGTACAAAATATTAGGGACAAATTATTTATACTCAATACAATAATTGAATATATAATTAGTTATTGTTTTATTAGAATTTTTTTTGGGTTAATTTTTTTCGTTATTATCTCAATTCGACGTTTGGATTTTAATTATTTAATGAATAGTTTTATCATCGAATTAATTTTATTTTATTATCGCATTGAATAAATTATGAATAAAATGAGTCAAATTGTCATTGAAATATTTGGTTGAATAAACGTGTGTGGAATAAAGTGGAAATATGGGATATGATATGAGATTATAAATATGATACTGAACACATGAATGTGAAATCAGAGTTGGCGATCTAAATTGGGACCAAGGGTGTTTGAAGTGCTCACTAATTTGTCCAGTACTTTTTTTTTTTTACATGATTCGTATACAGTAGAAAATTGTGTGTAGAAGTCCACTAAAAATTTTTGTTGAATTTTTTTTACATGATTTTTATTCCAAAATTAAGTTAAATCAAAAAACAATATTTTTTGCTTTTAATAAATAATTTTCCTCATTTTGTTAATTCATTTAAGAAATTTATCTATAAATTAATAAAAGTAAAAGTGATTTAATATAAATAAATTATATAGTCTGAACTCACTGATTAGTTGAGTTAATTTATAATTATTCAAATTGCGTTAAAAAAAAATTGTTTCGTAAGTAAAAAATCGATAACATGAATTTATTTCTAGTGTCAAAACTAATAATAATTATTATTAATTAAATAAATTTAAATATAAAGCAAATAAAATTGTAGCACAGTAAAAAATTTTTTGTAAAAATCCTCTAAAAATTTGTGTCAAAATTTTTTTCATACAATCTTACCTCAAAATTCAAATATTATTTGTTTTATGCAAAATTATTCTCCTACTTCAACACAAATTTTCAGTAGACATTTACACAAAAATTTTGTTCATGGTGAAACAAAAAAAGAAATATCAAACTATTCCATTGATAAATTTTTCTCAAACAATTTTTTATAATTTTTCACATTAATAAACCATTGAAATAATTATTAATAATATCAAATTAAATAGAACTCTGAAATAAAATCGAATAAAATCTGTGAAAATCTTTCAATATCACCGAAGCACGTGGTACATTTTTCATACCATACATCGAATTTTGTGTCATATTGCTTCAAGAAAACGAAATGAAAAAAAAAATCAAAATTTAATTTAAAGCAACCTCCAATGTGTTGTCTACGGCAACATTAGCAGTCCAATAGAAATCTTGTTCCAAAAAATTACAACTTTGCACATACTTTACATCGCAAACTAAAAAAATGAAAAATTTTAAAACATCAAAAATTCCAATAAATAATTAAAAAATAATATATCACCAATATTTAACTACTATACTATAGTTCATGAATTATAAATTTCTTTCTTCCCCATCATATAAATCCATATTTCAATTCAAAATAAATTTCTATACCTGATAAATAATTTTAAAAGACAATAAACAAATATAATTAAATTATCAACAGCCTCATAAATATTAGGGTGAGTTAAAAACAATCAACTATTTTTTTTTAACTTCCCATGCTGAAAAATTGGTTCCTAGACACCTTTAAATAATGCTTTCTAAAGATGAGCTTTTAATTTTAATAGGAAGGTAATTCTCATCTCAGTTTTCTATTTTTTTTTCAGTCCCATATGGCGAAATCCATATCTCGCCATGACTTGATCGTACAGAAAAGTTCTATTAACATTTTTTGTAGGAAATTGAACGCTCTACAAAAAAGGTCTCTTGTGATTAATTGATTACTCTAACCATTTAGAAGATATTCGCATTCGAATCTTAATGCGTAGTGATTTCAATAGTTTTTTAATAAATATTTTAAATTTATCCATTTAAGTCATGAATGCGAATATCTTTTAAATGGTTAGAGTAATTGATTAACCACAAGAGACCTTTTTTGTAGGGCATTTAATTTCCTACAAAAATATATATTGCGCATTTTATAATATTTATTTATCTACGAGTTATAAAATATAGAAGTAACAAATATATTTTTGTTAAATTCTTCAAACTTTGACCTCCGATATCTTCTAAACGGTAAGAGTTATGAAACAATTGTAAGATACCTTTTTTGTAGAGCGTTCAATTTCCTATAAAAAATGTAAATAGAACTTTTCTGTACGATCAAGTAATAACGAGATATGGATTTCGCCATCTGAAACTAAAGAAAAAATAGAAAACTGAGATGAGAAGGTCCTTCCCATTAAAATTAAGAGCTCATCTTTGGGGAGCATTATTTAAAGGTGTCTAGAAACCAATTCTACAGTGACAGAAGTTAAAAAAAAAATAGTCGATTTCTTTGACCCACCTTAATAAATATTCTACTACTTTTATTTATCCATAATATAAATTCATCTTATAAATAACAAATGTTCAATTTAAAATAATCTATAATACATTTTTACAATTGACAAATAATGCTCAGAGACAATTTATTAATAAATAAAATTTATTCTTAAATAAATTTCTTCAATATTAATAAATTTAATAAAACACACTTTTTTTTATTCATCTTATCAATGTCATTAATTTAATCCACTTCATTTTCACGGTTACAAATTAAACATTTCCACTATTGATTAATCGAACGAAAGCTCGAATCACACAAAGCTTGCACTTGACGAGATAGAAAGCAGGAAACCTTTTCGATTGAGGGTCAGAACGACGCCTGAACATTATAGAAAGAAAATAAAATGAAGTAGCAGTTGGATTTATATATCGCTGGGTCAGTATCGAGGAAAAAAGGAAAAAGGGAAAAAAAATATCACGTTTCACATTGCAATTTGTTATGTGAGACCATAACGATGGGGTTCGTGTTTGTGATTATATATGTGCATATATTTTGATTCTGGAAGTAGCTAATGAATGAATGAACTAGTGAAGACATGAATGTGATATTGAAAAATATATAAAGAAAAAATAAATTTTGTAATTTTTGCACAAGATTGTATAGAAAGTTTGGGAATTTTTTTGTATGGATTTATTGGTTGGTGTATGGAAATCGGTCACTGAGGTTTTATCTATTATACTTATGAAAAAGGATCGGAAAAGGGTATAAAAAAAAAAATGGAAGAGACAAAAGTGAAGGAAAAAATATAAAATGGAATTTTTCTGAAAGGAAAATTGGATAAGGAAGCAACTTTCTTGATAAAGCTTTGTGATCGTTTGAGATATGTGAGATAGAAAATGACTACGAACATTTATTCAGTGGAAAAATTTTGTAAAAGTTTATGAAAAAATTTTGGTGGGAAAATAATTTTGTAATGAATGAATAATATTTTATGTTGCTTTATTTAAATTTATTTAATTAATAAAAATTATTATTTGTTTTGGCACTAAAAATAAATTCATGTCATCGATTTTTTATTTATGAAACAATTTTTTTTTAACGCAATTTAAATAATTATAAATTAACCCAACTGATCAGTGAGTTCAGACTATATAATTTATTTATATTAAATCACTTTTACTTTTATTAATTTATAGATAAATTTCTTAAATGAATTCACAAGATGAGAAAGAATAAATATTCATTGAAATCAAAAAATATTGTCTCGATTCAACTTAATTTGTTGATTAAAAAATAGTGCAAAAAAAAATTTCAACACAAATTTTTAGTGGACTTTTACACAAAATTTTTTATTGGGTAACAATTTTATTTGTTTTATTTGAATTTATTTAATTAATAATAATTAATATTTGTTTAATTCATGTTGTCGATTTATTACTGTTAAAACTATTTTTTTTTTAACTCAATTTAAATAATTATAAATTAACCTTACTAATCAGCTCGATTGAACTACATTATTTATTTACATTGAATCATTTTTACTTTTATTAATTTAAGTATGAATTTTTGAAATTGATTATCAAAATGTGGGAAAATATTTATTAAAGGTAAAAAATGTTGTCTTGATTTAACCTAATTTTTGAGTAAAAATTCTGTTAAAAACAATTTCAAAACAAATTTTTTGTGGACTTTTACACAAAATTTTTTATTGGGTAACAATTTTAATTGTTTTATCTGAATTTATTTAATCAATCAGAATTATTATTTGTCTTGACACCAAAAATAAATTCATGTCGTCGATTTATTACTCCTAAAACAATTTATTTTTAACGCGATTCAATTAATTATGAATTAACCTAACTAATCAGCTCGTTCAGACTATATTATTTATTTATATTAAGTCATTTTCATTTTTATTAATTTATAGATAAATTTCTGAATTGGATTAGCAATTTTTGAGTAAAAATTATGGAAAAATAAATTCTCTTTTCTTTCAAAGCCATTAAAAATTTTCTACCGTATATTATTCATCAAAATATTTCCAATCTCATATTTTCCATAAATATAACTTCACAGATCGCTTAAAAGTCACGTTAATAACAAAATAAATAGGTAAAATAGCCTCATGAAAATATCATTCCAATAAATGTAGCAGACATTGACATCACAACTGATGTCTCATTTTATGCGCCATCAAATCGTGACATATTTTATCATATATCTTATTTTTTTTTTTCTCCACTTTAAAACCATCATAAAACTCACCACCATAAAAACGAATTACGTATATAAAGAATTTTATTTTTAGCAACTGTGTATGAACTTTGGCAACGAGTCAATGGCATTGTCACATTTATTTTTCTCCATCACATCAAGCAAAAGTTAAATTCGCATTTTACATTCGTCGATATACAAATAAAAGTTGAAAATAAAAATGGAAAAAAGTAAGACAGAAAGTTTTTTGGCGGTAGTTTGAACTGAAGCGACTGTTTCATTGTGGGAAAAAAGTTGCAAAGTGACTGACAGTTTTCATGCTGAAGATTTTGTTGCATTTTATTTTTTGAATAAGGTTAAAAGAACATTTCTTTTATATTTCGTGAAAGAATTTTGCATCTCTCAATAGATTTTCTATACACTTTTACACAGAGCTCCCTCGCCATTTTCCTCTGTATCATTTTCCCTGGGAATATATCTCCAGGGAATATTGCAGTATAATATTTATGTACATTCATCTGTGATGGAAGAAAAGAATAAATAAATAAAATAATAGTAGAAAGAATTTTTTTATTCTTTTTTTTTTTTTTCAGAAAGAAAAATTCAAGTCTTTGAATGATTTTTACATCATGGGATTTAATTATTTAGATATGAAATTTTCAACATAAACTTTATTGCTAAGAAAAGAAAATTTTCATACATGAAAAATTGGGCCAAAATGAAATATAAAAATAAGAATAAATTAAATAAAAATATTGTAATTTAGTGTTGATTGTTTTTGTTTGAGAGTAAATTTTTTTTATTTGAATATAAATGTGAATATAAATAATAAAAAATGAATGTAAATATTAAATTGAAGAAAAAAATATTTTTGGAAACTTCTCGAATTTTTTGAGAGAATTTTTTAATGGATAAAAATTGGCGGAGATTTTTTAATCAATTTATTTTCGATTGAAAAATTATTCTTCAGTTTTTTTTCAATCGCTCTAATTTTTTTATTTATATTTTTCCTATTGTTATTTTTCACCCGCGTTAATTAACATGAATATAAAAATAAATAAACAAATGAATAAATAAATGAATAAATGAACAAATAAATAAATAAATGAATGAATAAGTAGATAAATAAATAAAGGCAAAACAAATAAATAAATAAATAAGTGAATGAATAAACAAATGAATAAATGTATAAACAAATGAATAAACAAAAAAATTGATAAATGAGTAAATAAACAAATAAATAAATAAGAAAATAAGTGAATAAAAAAGTAAATAAATAAATAGATAAATAAACAAATGAATAAACGAATAATTAAATGAATGAATAATTAAATAAAAGCAAAATGAACCAATAAATAAATGAATAAATAAATAAATAAAGGCAAAATGAATAAATAAATAAATGAATCAATGAATAAATAAACAAATAAATAAATAAATGAACAAGCAAATAAATAAATGAATAAACAAATAAATTGATAAATGAATAAATAAACAAATTAATTAATTAATTAAGAAACCAATTAATAAATAAATGAGTCAATGAATGAATAAGGAAATAAGTAAATGAATAAATAAACAAATGAATAAATAAATAAATAGATAAATAAACAAATGAATAAACAAGTAAATAACCAAAAAAAAAATAACTAAAAGAAAAACGAATAATTCAACACGCAAATAGAATTTAAATTATTTATATCTGCAACAAATGACGCAGGATATTTTTTATTTCACAATGCGTGTATCAGGGTGTGCAAATCATTGTGGTTTGCATTTATATATCCATACATTTAAATAAACTTCTATCATATACACTCACACAAATGTAATTTTTCTCCTAACTCGTTTTCACTTTGTTTTTCTTTTTCATTTCCGGATTTTATTTATCTACACCCCACGATTCCATTTACTGAGGTTGATTTATAGCTTCTATACACGCACATTTTTTTTTTTTTAACTTTTCAACAATTTACATTTTTCAATAGCAATCAATTAAATTTTTTTTCCTATTTAATTAGTTCAATTTTTCATTTTAAACATTGTCTGATAAAAAATTTCCTTTGGGAATACTTAATATTATAATTTATATTATATATACACATAGTATTTTTATATTTATTAAAGATTTGTTATATTATATGTGCCATTTATTAATGAAAATTAACGTTTAGTTTGAGGAATGTGCGCAAAACTTTTTGGTAATTAACATGGTGCAGCTTGCAACGACAGACTTCCTCTCATGGGACAGCCATTATCCTCCAACTTATTCGTTTGTGCATGCTGTACTTTAGTTTGCCACTTGTGATGCCGAAGGGTTCTACAGAAACAAAGTTTCTCAATAGCTATATTCATCGATTGAAATTACGTAGTAAGTATATAATATATATTATATGAATATTAGGGTGGGCCAAATAAAACTTTGAATTTTTTTTTCTTTTACTATAATGAAAATACTGTTCAAGGTGACCAAA
>JAQQBS010000001.1:8350602-8366323 GCA_030347275.1 Microctonus aethiopoides
GTGCAGAATAATATGAGTTTTTTTCTACAAATTTGTAGAATAAAAATGAAAAAAGTCACGGAAAATACGATATTTAATATTGTTATTGGGCCAATATGTTGTGATAACGTGTAAAAAATTGTGAAAGTGGTCATATTATGTAAAAGAAAAAAAATTCAAAGTTTTATTTGGCCCACACTAATGAATATATAGGTATGTAATAGAGATATTGATAAGTCGGAGTAGGAATATATATAAGTGTAATTTTTGTGTTTTATATTTATTTTGAGTGTTTTATTTTAGTAGAGAGAGGAAAAGATGAGATTTAAATATTTAATATTGTGAATTATTGTTAAGGGATAATTTTAAGTTATTTAATATGATGAACAAGTGATTTATTTATATTTATTAAGTTCGAGATTTATTATGAAGATGGGGTAGGACGATTTCCTTTTTGAATGTGCGGGGACATAGTGAAAAATTTTGTGTGAAAGTCCAGAAAAAATTTGTATTGGATTTTTTTTGTTTTTACAGAATTTTTAGTAATATTTTAGGGTAAATCAAGCCAATATTTTTTGGTTTTAATTAATGTTTTTTCTCATTTTGTGAATTCATTCAAAGTATTTATATGTAAATTGATTTAATTGATATAAATAAATGATGGAAACTACTTGCAGAAATTAAAAGATATTAATCAACATGTGGAATTTATAGACCATTTTCAATAGACTGTAACTAGGAAGAAAATGATCGCACAGCAAAATTAAAAAAAGAAAATTGTAACTCCAAGTGTCTAGTTCTTGGACTTGGCCATGAAAATTTTTTTTCGTGTTTAGTTTCAGGGTACTTTTAGAGAAAAAGCAGAAAAAAAAAATTTCCAAAATTTCGCATTTATTACAAAAGATCTACGAGCTTCAGAAAATTTTTTTTTCGAAATTTCACTATGAAGCTCTTTTAGGAAATTTAATGCCCTTTAATTTGACCACATGAAGAGCCCGATATGATGATTCGCTGTGGAGTTATCGTTAATCAAAGCAAAAAAGTCCTTTTTAACTTTGGTAATCAATAACTCAGTCAATAATTATCGTACAAGAAATCGAAGAAGGGTTCTGGAAACTGCAAAACATTCTCTATGAGACATTATTAGTGGTTCATGAAGAAAAAATTTTTATCGACGCGATCTTTTCGACTGAAAAAGAGATGAAAAATCGCATATTTAAAGCTATTTGAATAACTTTGTGTAATTTTGAATATAATGTTTTAATGCAGGATAGTTTTGTTAATTTCCTAACTTTAGAATGTCCCAAACAAGCCCAGAAAATTTTAAACTTAAATTTCATTGTTTTTGCCAAAACCGCCAAAAATCACCATAATGAAGAATTTTTTAATTCTTCGTCAATTTTTCAGTAAAATTTTGTTTACATAATTTCAATATAACACAAATATTATATTAAACACTCGCAAAAATTTGAAAAATAAGTCAACATAAAATTTATTTAATCCAACCGACAAAAATTCAATATTAAATTCAACATAAAATATCAATAAACAAATAAACAAAAATTGTCACTCTGTCTTAAAGTAAATTCACTCATATTACTCCCTTCACTTTTCAATCTACTGAATTCCAAATTTCATCATTTCCATGTTAACAGACTTATACACATCCGATAAAACGTAATTTTAAATTCCTACCTTTCCTATTTTATATTCTCAACCCTCACCATCTCCACTAGCTAAGTAAAAACCACTCTAAAGCTTACATAAAATCACATGATTGACTCCGACATACAATAAATTCTCACTTAATTTCTACCATGAAATTTAATCAACTCCAATTTCACATTCATATTTAACTAACATTCAAAACAAAATCAAAATATAACTTTGATTCATTAATTTTTTAGGCTTATAACTTCATTAAAATATTAATTTCATTTGTGATTTGAATCATGGACTGAAGCCACTCTATTTATTTTCACTTCTGTCGGCAGTCTCACGACTGCTCATTTGTTTATTTCATTCCAAACCGATATAACAGGAGTCCTTTTATAGGGCCGTAGTTAGTCCATATAGTATATCTGTAATAATATATATTAAATATAAATAATTATAAATTCATTTTTTTGAAATGGAAAAAAAAAACTAACTACACGCGGTGTTCCCAAGCGGTCACCCATCCAAGTACTATCCGCGCTCAATGCTGCTTAGCTTCAGTGATCGGACGAGAACTGGCGTTTTTTTTTTTTTTTTTAATTTTCTTTATTTAAATCATGAAAAAGACAGGTTTATACATGAAATGGTAGGAATAAAGAACCTTAAACTATTCTTATTACTAATTAGCAATTTATAGCGACGCTGGTCCTGCATTGCAGGCTTTTTCTCGCGCACTGAAGTTTGTTTCTATTACTTATAGAGCTAATATTATTGCTTTTGTACTTAATTTGGTCCAAGGTGACCTTGCACTCTGTGAATGCTTCTGAGTTGCTGACATGAAGTTGTTGTGATATGGTTAAACCTAGTTTTATACTAGTAAACATTCCATTAAACTGCTAAGTTCTATATAAGTTATGTTGTGATGAGGATATGGGATGTGGGGAGTGGGATTTGGGGGTATTGGGGAGAGAATATTATTTACATATATACACTATAATACATGCCCACTGGGCTACTAGCTGTCTAGCTATTATTTCTTTTTGGTTCTACTTCTGATGTCTTCTATGTGCTTTCCATCTCTGGTTAGCCACCAATATTGCTTGTTGAGTCTGTGCTTATCCTCGTAATCTTTGTTGGGTATTGCCCGAGAATAGACCGAGTCTTTGTGCTCGTTTTTGTTATATCTCCTAGGTAATTTTTTAACTGCCTTGTTCCTTCTGATGTGGTATATTATTGGCACATTCGAAGCATCCTGGATAATACCCATTTTGTCCGCCAATACGAACGCTTGTGGAGGGAAATATCCCGTATCGAATTCATTCAACCAGTTGATATCTATTTTTGCTAATTCTTTTACATTTGTGTTCGGATTCTTAATGGTTTTCGCATAATAGTCTCTACATAATTTGATTGTGTGACAATCAAATCTGTTTATGTTTGCCATGTTATATAGGGTTCTATTGCTTATCATTTTGCTGTAATTATATTTTGCGTTTCTATAGGTTGCTAGGCACGTTCTTATGCATTTCCTCTCAAATAACCTAATTTTCTCCATCGTAGATGCGCTGGTGTTCCACCAGATCGGCGCTGCGTACGTAAGTATGGGTCTTATGAGTAGCTGATAACAAATTATTTTTGCTCTTTTCTCTAGGTTTTTGTTATAAAAAAGCCTGCTGTTAGCTTTGAATGCCTTCTTCGCCTTTAGTAGTTGGATATCTATATGTTGATGAAGTCGAAGGAGATAATCGATGTTGAAACCCAGATACTTCACTAATTTCTTATGCGGTATTTCAATCAGTTCGCCTGTTGCTGGTTTTGGTGTTGCTATTTTGAATTCGTTTTTGCCTACCCTCATTGATCTGGAGAAATAGTGTGTTGGTTTAGAGATCAAGATGGTCTCGCATTTCTCTGGGTTGATCCTCTGGTTCCACGTTTGGTAGAAGCTGTTAGCATTATTGACTAGTTTTTGTAATTTATTTTGAATATCAACTGGTTTTTTATCTGCTACGTAAATTATTAGATCATCTGCAAATGCTATTGAATATGTATTGTTGTTGTTGTTTAACTCGAATAGATTTAATATGTCTGAGTTATAAATATTAAATAATACCGGTGATGTGACCGTCCCCTGCTGCAGACCTTCCTTTAGCTCAAATGTGGTCGAGGTGTTTGCTGTACCATTCCAGATGGTAAATCTTTTGTTGTTTAGCATATCCCATATCATTTGGATGAGGTGCGTTGGGAATTTATATTTTATTAGTTTGAATGTTAGTCCCTTGATCCACACCGAGTCAAAGGCTTTCTCCAGATCAATGAGAGCAGCTCCAACCATTCTATTATTTTTCACGTGTTCATTTGTGTCGTTTAGGAATTTATTGATGGCGTGGCATGTTGATTGTTTAAATCTGAATCCATATTGGTTATTTGGAATGATTTTGTTTTCATTGCAATGGTGATTTATTGCATTTAGTAATATAGCTTCGAAAACTTTGCTGATGTTAGAATTCAGACTTATGGGTCTGTAACTAGCGACGTCATTTGGGTTTTTTCCTGCTTTCAGAATCGGTAATACTTTTGCAGTCTTCCATGCTGTAGGGTAGTATCTATTATTTAAAATGTTATTAAACAATATTGTATATTCTTGTATAAAATTCCTTGGTAGATGTTTGATTATGATGGATGGTATTTTGTCTAGACCTGATGACGTCTTGTTTGGTAATTTTTTGATTATATATGTCACCTCATTTATGTTGCAGAAGTAGTTTTCTACTTTGTCTCTGTTTGGGGATTGAGCTGGGTTACTGTCACTGAAAGTTGTTATTTTTTCTCCATTTCTTTTTTGCTGTTCTAGGGTTTTTTCGAAGTCTTTGATGTATCTATCGACCACACGTTCTATGTTTGTGCCTACGTTAAGTGGCCTCGGTGAATTGATTTCCTCGTAATATGCACCCATTACATTCATTTTATCCATCGGGTCATTTATTATGTACTTGCCGTCTTTATATGGTAGTTTCTCCTTTACTATCTTACTTCTTTCTATCAAGCTTTTATTATTTTCTGATACTTCTAGGGAATCAATCTCAATATTTTGTCTCGACCTTAGGATTTTGTTAATTTTTGGGAAGAACATCTCTGGGTTTCTGTGGTCAATACTTTTAATTTGTTTTTCCCAATATTTAGTTGTTGATTTTCTGAATTCGTCCTTTATAATTACTTTAACTTTTTTAATCAGTGTTTTTATGTTTGTGACGATATCTTTATTCTCATTTATTCCTTTTTTTTTCAGTTTATTATATTGTGTTATGAGTTTAGATTTAATTTTGTGAAGCTTGTTTATCCTGTGGTTCACATACTTAATCACACTGTCTTTGGGCTCACAGTTAGGTACTATTTTTTCAATGACATTTACTATTTTTTCAGTTAAGTCGTTCAGCTGTTCATCTATTTCATTGTTATTCAGGTTCCTGTTATTTGACGTCTTGTTCAGTGTTGTTTCCCCTAGACATTTTTCTAGCTTTTCCCAATTCGTATTTTTGTACAGTTTAATTGGCGTGTCATTTGGTTTAGTCCTTATTTTATCATCCGCCTGTAATTCGATGGAAAATATTGTACCATTATGGTCGCTGTCATACTCACTAGTTTGTATTTTATTGTTCACCAGGTCTTTAATTTTTATTCTGTTATCAATGACACATAAATCAAGGAAAGTGTTAGCTCTGGGGAATGATGGGTTGGCCGTTGGGTATATTTCTGCTTTATAGAATATAGCTTCATTGTCTATCCATCTCTTTAGATATACTCCTCTTTGGTTATGGGAGTGATCCCCCCATATTTCATTCCTAGCGTTCAGATCTCCTGCTAGGATGAAATAATTTCTGTCTTGGTCCAGTTTGAGCCCATCAAATAGTTCATTCAATTCTCTTATGAATTCCATTTTATTATTATTTGTGGCGTATGCACTGATTATGTATAGGTTGTTTGTCCTGTTAAGGTTCATGCATATTGCTGTGAATTCCAGCGTAGAGTTTCTGGTTGAATTGGGATAGTATACTGGTACGAATTCTATGTCTCTTCTTATCAGTATAGCTGTTCCTCCACCTTGTTTAGCTCTAGGCCTGTCTGTTCTTATGAGATTATACTTTTTGAATTGAAGTTTGTGGTTCTGATTAAGTTTTGTTTCAGATATTAGAATTAAGTGAGGGCTTTCATTTCGTTCAATAAACTTTAGCAATTCATGTCTTCTCTCATTTGTGATGATAGAGTTGACATTTATTGTTGCAAACCTAATTAAATTAGGTTTATTGTTTTTGCTGCTTGTGCTGTTGTGTATATTATTATGATTTACAGGCATTGCGAGTCTAATTGTTCAAGAAGATAATTAATTTTACTGGTATTTTCCAATACCTGTTTGTTTATGCTTGCCATTTGTATTGACACACTTTTGATAATATCATTTTTTAGAGCGTTAAGAAGCTCTTCTAAATTTATTGGGTAAGTTGGCCCTTGCTCATGCTGTCCCACGCTTTTTGTTTTTTGGCTCTGTAGCCCAGAGACGCCTGCTGTCTTTATTGGTTCTATATAATTATTTTTAATGTTGTTTCCGTTATTATGCCCTGTTACCATACTAGCATACGTTTTATTTGATTGTACATAATTATTTATGTTTATCAAGTGTTTTTTTTTGTTGTTCAACATTACTTGTTGTTTCTTTTTATTGATGTAGTTTAGCGTGGAATAGTAAGGGCATCCTTTATAAGATGCTGGATGGCCCACACCTCCACAGTTGGCGCATTTGAGATTTTCCCTTTCATCTTCTGTTTTGATTTCACACTCTCCTTTTTCATGTGATTTGGCACATTTTACACATCTACTTTGGAAATTGCAATTTACGCTCACATGTCCTAATCTTTGGCATTTTTTACATTGGATTATGCTTTTTTTTCTGGGTCTTTCCCATCTGGTTTTTTGGTACGCAATGTATTTAATATTTGTTAGGTCTTTCATTGACGAGCCATGTGTTAATTGCACTAGATAATGGTATCTGTTCAAGTCCTCTTTGTTATAGTTTATTTTGACAACTTTGGTTATGTTGAAATTATCCTTCTCTTTTTCTTTCAGCTCTTTCATAATCTCCTCTGCACTAACATTTCCTTTTATGCCTTTCAGTATGGCACTTTTAGGTTTGAGGTGCCTAGGTGTAAATGAATAAAATTCCGTTTTGTTATTAATTAAAATTTCTTTGATTTTATCGTATTCAGTAAACTCATGAGCAAAGATTACTAGTTTATTCCCTGCTTGTTGTTTAATATGGAATTTATACTTATCTATTTTTCCGATTATTGTTAATTTAATTAGATCAGCTAGTGATATACCACTGGTATGTATCGGCGGAGGCCGCTTTTTGGTTATGTTAAGGGTTCCTTCGTTACCCACCGAGTGCGCCTCGTGTTCATCCTCTTGGGTTGTCAATAAATGTTCATATATATTATTTTGGCTAATACCTGGTTCGCTGTTATTTGACTGGTCTATGTTTATAATTTTCGCTGTTTTCTTTGGGACTTCCCATGGTTTGTCTCCCGTTGTGCTGATTTCCATGCTTTCTTCGTCGGCATTATTATTTTCGTTTTCTTGCACGTTTCCTTTCCTCTTCCTTGCACACAGGTTAGGTTTTGGTTGTGGCTTGTTTTCTTTACCTTCAAGTATTGAAATTGTTTCAGCATAAACTTTTTCAAAAGTCTCCTGTTTATTCCATGCTTTGAGTGGAGTCTCATTGAGAATTTTGTCCAGCTTATCTTTTTGGTATTTTGATAAGCCAGGTTTGCCCTGTGAGGCCATTTCTTTTATATTTTAATAAGTGCCCAATGGGCCTTATTGTCCTTTGTTTGGTTATGTTAGTATGAATACGGGTTCTATCACTTTGTTCGCTACGATGTGGTCGCTACGACAGTTCGATTAAGACTCGACGAGAACTGGCGTAGATCAGCATGATATGGTAGTTAGTTGAAATTCACATGTATTTTGTTCCTACAAATGGACAAAATGTTACTTTTTTAGCAACATTTACCACTTAGCCTCACCTGAAATTTGCTGGGTTCGACCAAATAATATCTACTTTACAACCTTAGTACACAAATAACTATTTTCGAAACAAAAACCATCGCGAAATTTGGTCGAAAATTCAAGTGTTTTTTTATAAAATATTTGGAAACGTGTGTTTTTTTTTTATTGCTGAAACAGCAGTGAAAATTTTGGAACAATTATTTCACTTTATTTAAATAAAATAAAATTTTTTAATTGTCATATTTTTTTTTTTATATGTACAATTTATTTATTTATTATTATGTTTAATAATTTGTTTTATTCATGTCTAAGAATTAACAATGGCACTCAATAAAAAATACTTGCTTTAAAATAAAAATTCACAATTAGCTCCTTAAAATATCAATTGACGTCTGTATAATTCTGTATAAAAACCATTTTATAAACAAATAAATACATTTACTTATAAACTGTTTCTATATAGATATTACAGTTCCTCATGTCGATATGGTTGGTAAATAATTTTTATTATCCTGACAATTGTGACTCGATTACTAGACACCATGAAATTTTTGTTTGATTTTCTCTACAAAAATTCTACGATTTTTCTTTTCGTGTATCTAAAATGATTTCAATTAAAAGTCTATATAAATTCTCGAAAGTTTTTAATATTATAACATTATTAACATCATTCAAATTATTGATTGACAATAATGAACATAAGTTATTTAATGCACATCTCATATTATTTATTACCTATCTTCACAAACTTGTATATAACTTAATTATATATACACATAATTATACGTCGCAAAGAGTTTGCATAATAATAGTTCAAGACCTTGCAAGCTCCATAGCTTTTGTTATATTGTCAAAAATATAATTGACATTTTAACGAGATAAAAGTGTCAGCTATGGAGATAAATTCAAAATGGAATATGAATTAATTCTTGTCACCACAAGAAAATTCCTGTCAGATAAAACATTAATTTTCTTTGTATGACAATTTATTCAACATTGTTATTATTCTTTATAATATAGTTTGCTTATTTTCTCTTATTTTCCACGATGAGAATTTATATCTGGAAATTTTACTGTTCTTTAAAAAAGAAAAAAAAAAGAACAGGAAAGGAAAAAATGTCCTGCGGGAATATTTATAATAACTTTGTTATTATCTTTCATCTGATGTCAAATTATTTTCTGCACTTTTTCGTATAATGTTTGGAATAAACAAATTTACTTGATGACATTTGATAAATAAAAGATTGAACTTTTTTTATTATTAAAAATATAATATTATTGTTTATTAGAATTTTTTGCTGGATATATTTACTGATTTGTTTATTGAAAATATTTTTAAATTATTTGAATTTTTTAATTTTCATTTAAATTTATTTTTTGATCAGGTTTATTTATTTCAATCATAACTATAATTTATTTTTCGTTTTAATAAATGTTAGATTTTGTTTCATGTAGTATTAATTTATTATTTTTATTCATTTTCCATTAAATTTATTTAATTACTTTTTATTACATTTTTTTTAATTAAATTAATTTTAAATTAAATTTTATTCTTTGTGTTTGCAAACGAAAATAAATTGAATAAAATTTCCAACAACAATGAAAAAATTAAATAAATAAATTATTTATAAATGATTAAGGGGGTAGTCTCGTGACCGAGCCTAAAATTTGAAGGTTTTTGAAAAATTTTTTTTTTAGTGGAAAATGAAATTCAATCTTTTTATGAAAATTATATGTTATTATTTACACATTAAAAAATACAACAAATTTTTTGTTGAATGAAAGAAAAATTATTAACGTCATTTTGGTGTCTTAAAGAAGGCCTCTCGAAAAAAAAGTAGGTGGCTGGCCCCCATGACTACTCCTTTTGTAATCATCTGAAATCAAAATTTCCAAAAGATTATTACTTAGTAGGGTTGTCATTCCGTCCCGTACCAGATTCAAAAAATTTGGATGAAAAATAAAAAAATGGCGGCCTTATTAAAAATTTTTTTTAAAATCGACTTTTTTTTTGCTTTAAAATTAATTTTAAAAACAAATAAAAAAAATAATTGATAAAAAAATCTAATTCTGGTACCAGACAGAGCCATTGATGTGTAGAACCTTGTGTTAAAATTTCAGACCGATCCGTTGAATAGTTTTTTTTTAATCATCCGGGCTGACGTAAAAAAAGTAGTTTCGAGAAAAACGCTTTCAAAGTTTGGAAAGAAAATTTTCATTGAAAATTTATACTTACAATAATCATCTATTCCTGGCACGTACATGCTCAACTTATTAAACTTTGAAAATAGGCAAAACAAAAAAAAAATTAATTTTTTTGAAAATCGGACACGAGACTACCCCTTAATAATTATATGAATATAATACTTATTAATAATTAATTTATAATTAATTACTTATTAATAATTAATTATAAATTAATAATTAATAAATAGAACATTTACTGCAGTAAATAATGAATTTTGTCGGTAAAATATCACTGGGATTTTCTAAACAAAACTTAAATCCAATGGGTAAATTTTTTTTTTTCGCGTCTCGTAGAATTTTTATCCGCAAGGATTAAAATAAATCTGGTGGTTGGCGTGGTGAATTTTGAATGAAACTAAAAAATTCTCGTGTATTATTGAGGCACAAGCTATTCAGCATTATGCATAATTTCAAAGCCGAGCTTTTTGCCGTTTGCCCACACTTTATTTTTCAACGCGTTGGGTTACACTCGGTTTACTCACATCTACGCACAAATTACTAAATATATATATATAAATTTCATGCGCTATTTTAGAAGTACTATTACTACAGTGTCCTGGTTATTATGTCGTTGATATAGAAAAAAAAAATTTGTATGTGTTTAAATAAAAGTTTTAATTGTATGAATGGATGTTAAAATAATTCATGTAAACATTTTTTTAATTTTGAATAATTTATTATTTCAATGTGTGTTTGATATTTTTCATAGAAAGCACGATCGTTTTAATGAGGTTTCATGTATGAAAGGTTTGAATGTTGAAAAGAAATGGCAACCATTAGAGAAATTTTAATGAATTTAAATGAATGAAATAAATTTAAAAAAAAAAAATCATTGAAAATCCTCATTTTTCATGTCTCTGACTACCTCTAACCCTCTAAGCACAAAATTATTCTTAAACTCTAACAATAAAACAAATTCTTGTACAATATTAAAAATTCGATAAAAAATTCCCCTTAAAAACACTCAGCACAAATTTCCCCTGAACTTTCACACAAAATTTTTTACTACACACCTACATATATATCAATATTAACAACTGTCACATTATCCGATGCGTTACATTCTCGTCGACATTTCACCTGACAAACATTCTCAAATCTTCCCTGTCATATATTATTCAAACGTCAACAACGTCAGGATGGACCGGCTTTGGAAACGCATGATTCAATACACATATACATACATTACACACATATAAACACATACATTATATAACAGGACGTATACGCATGTAAATTATTCATATATACACAAAACAGTCTCAATAACGAGCCCAGTAGTCCGCACATATTACACTAAATCTACAAAATTTCATCTCAATTGAAGGAAATACACAATTGTTTATGTTACAAAATAATTTGCATTATTATTAAATAAATCACCACATTTGTATGTTCCTTTATTTATTCATTCCATTGAGAAAATAAATAATCAGCTGTTAGTAATGATATTTATTAACCACATTGAAAACGAAGAAAAAAATTATTTTTGTTTATAGGAACAAGGAAAAAAGTTTTTTTTTTTTTTTTGGATTTTTGTAGCTCGGCATTTGCGCATCATAAAAATAAGGATATAGCATATTCTTGTAGGGAATCGGACGCTCTACAAAAAAGGTCTCTTACACTTTTTTCATAGAGACAGCCATTCTAAAGATATTCAAACCCAAAGTTCCAAATGTATGAAATTTTGACTTTTTTGTTATAAAATCGATACTAATCACTTTATTATTGTCTTAAAAATCATTTTCAATCGAAAAACTAGTTTTAGTGTGCTAATATTCTCGTAAAGCTAAAAAAAAATATACTCACGATTCAGATATTTTTTTTTCTTCATTTTATTTACTATAAAAAAAATTATTTATAACTCATGTTAAATGCATTTTATTATTATTTCAATCCAATAGAAATACAAAGGAATGAAATAATCATTCAAATTCAAATCCCAAAATGTTTCCCTCAATAAAATAAAATTAAAAAAAAAAATTATTCGACAAATATTGGAAATAATTCGTAGCGTTTTTATCACTATTCATAATCAAAAAAACGCCATGAATTAATTCCAATATTAAATATCATTTTTATAATAATACCTGTTAATACCAATTAAACTTTAATATTTTATGAATGTCCAACAGCTATTCAAAGACACTTGTTCATCATTAATTGCTCACATTTCTCTATCAGTTTAATATAAATACTTATATGTATAGATGTCTCTATGTTCGCAATATTCACTTTTATGCTTTAGAGAATTTCAGAATTTCATAGCTCAGATGCATAATATTCCATATATTCTATATTCTATGATGAAGACATCTAGCTGGAGATAAGATAGATGTAACATACCATATTCAAGGCATTTAGACGTCAATCTATATATAATTACATATCTATATCAACAATTAACATTCCGCAAACATGAATATGCATTATTGTATCATGTTGGCCTGAATTATATTATAAACATTCATTATTGTTTCAAAATAATTATCTCTATTAATATTTGGGTATTCGTCTAAATTACAATTCAATTATAAACATCAAAATAAAAATTCCCAACAAAGATGAGCTCTTAGTTTATATATTAGGTACTTCCTAAACTAATTCAAAATTTTTCTATTTGATTAACACGTAAATCACAATTTTTTATTTTTCATTTATGCATAGCTTCGCGGCATTTTATGCTATTTAATTGGTTTTCAGCCGAAATTGTACAGAAATATATAATCTTTAAAAGTGACTATCACTAAATTATTTTTTATAAACTGCCCCACTGGTAAAAAATGTTAAAGTTGATTTTCTCTCGAATTTCATGGTTTTTTCGATTTTTCTCAAAAGCTATCAACATTACAGCAAAAGTTAATGAGACCTTTTTTGTAGGAAATTAAATTTTCTATAGAATACTTCTCTTGACTAAAAACCGTAGAACTGATAGTTTTTGAGAAAAATCCAATTAAACACATGGGAATTTGGAATTTCCCTATTTAATCTAGATTTTAGTGCTTTTTAACCCTTACCGTGAAACATCGGGTCACTCGAGTCCTGGCGAAAGTGACTGACCCCTCTAGTCGAAGGTTTTTATTTGTTTAAATATAAATGTATTGTTTAAACAAATAAAAAATCGACAATCTATCAATTGATCCTTAAAATAGGATAGTTAATAAGATAGCATGAATTTTTTCAGATTTTTTAGAACACTTTAATGTACTTTCCAAGGGTTGAGGTGACACTACAGCTGAAAAAAAAAACATTACACTATTATAAATACAAAATCGATCGTATGCAATAAATCAATCAATTTATTTATCACGAATTTCTTTTAATATTTTATAATAATACTTACAAATAATTTACTTAGGATTGAAGCGATTGATAATTAGATTTAACGCACGATGAATAATTTTCGCGATGGTTCGGGACAACCTGTATTAAATATTGTCGCTGATCTTCGTCGTTAGTTAGAGCTAAAAAAAATTAAAATTTTCTCATATTTGATGAGAATTTTTTTTTGAATGTTTAGAATAATTTTTACTCAATGTGGCGAAAAAAAAATCCCCTCAAATAAAGCACCCTAATATATACATGTCAAATAATAATAATAATAATAATAATCGAATAATATAAATAAAAAAATTCGTTAAATATAAATTTTTAATTCGTTGTTTTCATTGTGAAAAAGGTCATGAAAAAAAAGGTCGCATCAATTTTAATTAGAATTTTTTCGCAAATTATTGGGGAGTGTTATAAAAATTATAGATGCAGATTATTCATTAATAATCTCAGATAATGCTATGATAATTATTTTTTAATAAATTTTCGATTGGAATTAATTTTTTTTGTCGATTTTGTATTTATGAAATGAGTGAATTTATTTTAAAAACAAAATTATATGTACGGATATTTATGATTTTTGATTGTTATATGGAATGATAATTTTAGAATATGATCTACAACAACAGTTCATTGATTAATTTTCTGTGAATTATTAATGTTAGTTAAATGTATTGGAAATTGGTATTTCTTTTTTTTTTTTAATGTTATTTTGTGTTTATTATATTGGTTAATATTTTCTGCCAGGATGAAAAGTATCGGTTTGAGTGGGCAATTAAATTAATATTAATTCCTGAATGAATCCCGAGTTACCTATGAAATTAAATTACAAAATGCTTTTCGTTTTTGCTTTTCGTTCTGTGGAAAAAAAAATAATGATGAGAAACTCGAGTGAATCAATTGATATAAAAAGATGGATTTTTTTATATTTTATTTATTTTTATTTTTTTCTAGTCCATTCGTGATTAATTATTCGTATAATAAAGTTATATAAAAAAAAATACATCAGTTACTTTATTAAAAAGAATAAAAAAAAATATTAATTATCAATATGATGTATTAAACATTGATATTAAATATCGATGAATAATATTTAATATTATTATTTGTTCAGTATACCATTAACAGTTGATAAAATATAATAATTTGCTTATTATATTAATAATTAATATAATAAGCAAATTATCAATAAATATTCTCTGTTTAAATTGTGTTAAAAATTTTTTTTTCGCGAATCAACCATGGAATTAAAAATTTTAAATTGGAAAATATTGAATTTAATGTTTTGATTATGAGATTTATAAAGCATTGAATTATTCAATTGTTTTTGGAATTTATTTTGGAATAATTTAAATTTGACTCATGTCATTGTAAGCACGTGAAATTATTGCAAGCTTTTTCGCGTGTAACAGTGGCTATTATTATATTATTATCAGTGAATATTTTTTATAAAATATCCCGACAATGAACATTAATTATTTTTTCAATAAACAAAAAATTTCATATTGAATTTTCCATTGTATTTCTTGGAATAAATAGAATTGACCAAGTAACTGTATAATTCATTAAAATATTCAACATCCACAATGTATCATAAGTTTAAATAAATAATCCCAATTTAACACTAAAATTAATCTAACCAAACAACTCAAAAATAATCCAACTTTCACACATTCATTTATTAACTAATTCCAACTAAAATTTTGCATTTCAATCAACATAAAAAACAATTCATCTCCCCCAAAATAATTTTTCTATTTTAACCCAAACTCTTACACCAAAATTCGCCACAAATTTATCGTGAAGAAATCCCAACACAAATTTCAATTAGACTTCTATACATTTCAACAATAATCAATTCTTCAAATCATTCAATAAAACCCAACACATCTCCCATCATTAATAATTCCATATCACCACTAATACAAAATAAAAAAAAATAAACAAAAACAAACTGTCAAACATTATCTCAAATAAACACACGACAATTCCAAATACAGCTCTTTGAAAATCAAAAGAGCTGCCTTTTGTCTATTATTTCCCAAATGCTTCAGAGGTTCCTCACAACTTGTACTATATATAGTAAACCAACCCTTCTCACCCAGCCAACGTTTTCATTCCTTTCTTCTCTCTTGACGTATCGCACCAACGACGTCGACATGACCAAACATGGACTCAAGTCCTTTGTTCTCGCTTTTCGTTTATGTATACATATAAAATACATACACACATGGCCTATACCTCTAACTCTCGTCCATTTTCTCTCTCCGATTCTTCTCCACATCCACTGCTATGCAGTTCTCCCAATATTCTACACACATACACTCATTCATTCTCCATAGAATCAAAACCCTATATACCTTTTCATCCTGTTTTCTCGTCCCACCATTTTTTTTCTCAGTAACGAACGAGGCTGATTTTCCTCGCTATCTATTTTTTTTTTTTTTTT
>JAQQBS010000001.1:8367928-8396230 GCA_030347275.1 Microctonus aethiopoides
AAAAAAAAAAATCAAATTTTTTAGAAAAAAAAAAAAATTGTTGAAAGTGAGATAGATTTTTTGTAAAAGAGAAAATAAATATAATTCACTTGATATAAAGACTGTCCCAAAATTCACGCAAAAAATAACATTCAAAATCTTGCGTGAATTTTGAGACACTTTTTAATAAAAAAATTTCTAAACTAAAAATAAAAAATAACAATATTTAAAAAATGTCTTTATTATTTTATTCAACTGAATTAATTCCCATTGAATTTACAAACAATAATCAAAGTACTATAAAAATTACAACATCATATAATTATTCAATTAAACCCAAAAAAAAAAAAAAAAAAATATATATATATATAAATATAATTAATATTCCACTTATACACTAACATTTTATGCAGCTTATAAGTTCAAAAAAATGTAAAATAATTGCAATCATAACCCTAAATATTGCAACAAACTGTGAATAACATTAAAAAAATTCTGTGACAAATTTAATTCAAAGAATTTGAAAAAAAAAAAAAAATTAAATCAACAAAATAATATCAAATAAATTTATCCAACCTTTGATATTAATTTTCCCCTATTCTGCATCAACAATTATATGAAAAAATTACAAAATACAATCATAATCAATGCTGCATTAAATTTTCTCATTAAGTTACGTGGCTTTTTTTTTTATTCATTCATTTTATTAATTCAAAAATCTCAAAAAAAAAATCATCATCAATTAAATTTCCATTCTAAATACTCCTCATTATTTATTAAAGTATCTTCGAAACATGAACTATATATCCCCATAAATTTGTACTTGCATTAATTACATTACGTCATGCAACAACTTTGCGTTGATTATTTGAATTTTTAAAATACCTAAACTCACTTTGTGAAAGTTCTTCTTGAATTTCACTAAAAGATTTATTCTTCGTTTCTGGTATACAAATAATAACAAATATAAATGCAAGTGCACAAGAGCCAGCGAAGAAAAAATATAAAGAATATCCACCTAATGAATGTTCAATTTCTAAATAAAATTTCGACACAGCAAATCCAAGAATTCCATCTGATATTGTAATACCAGCAGCTGCTACACTTTTAGCATTTGTCGGAAATAATTCACCAATTAATGCATTTGGAAGTGTACCAAGTCCAATTTGATAAGCTATTTGAAATAATACAATAACAATAACTGGCAATATATTTATTTTAATTAAATTAATTTGAATATGATCAAGATAAAGATAAATTGCCAAAATAAATAAACTTAATGCACAGCTAAATGTTGATATCATTAAAAGTTTACGTCTTCCAGCACGTTCAACTGTCATTGTTGCTAAAGTACCTGACACTAAACCAACAGCAACAACAAAAATTGTTGCAATATTCGGATCAATTCCAATTCTTGCTTGTGTAAATAATCCAGTTAAATATTGCATTGTCGTAAAATTACCACTAAATTGTTGTGTGACAATTAAAAATAATACAATAATAAATGCTTTACGATTATTGTACGATAATAATCGATGAATTTTCATTTTTATATTTTCCGATTGTTCTTGTGTTTCATTAATATTATTTCGTATTAATTCAAGCTCTTCGCGTGCTTTATTTATGTTAATATTTTTGAAAAATGCTATTGATTGTGCTGCAGCGTCGTTGCGATTTTTCATTGCTAAATAATATGGACTTTCAGGAAACCAAATAAATGTTGCGACGAATAAGATTGGTACAATTAATAAAATAATACCAAGATTTGTATATGAAACATAAGGACCAATACTACATGTTAATAATGATCCGGTAAAAACATTAATTGCTATTAAAGTACCAAGTGCG
The DNA here is from genome assembly GCA_030347275.1 of Microctonus aethiopoides. Lineage (NCBI taxonomy): Eukaryota > Metazoa > Arthropoda > Insecta > Hymenoptera > Braconidae > Microctonus > Microctonus aethiopoides. The sequence goes on from JAQQBS010000001.1 coordinate 8,369,756, forward strand.
CCACGAATGTTTGTATCGGCTATTTCTGAAACGTACATTGGATTGGTTGTGTATGACATACCAACACCAACGCCAGAAATAATGCGAGCAGCATAAAGTGCAATAATATTGCCGGCGAATATGATATTTAACCAACCGATGATGAAGAAAAAGCTCGAACACAAAAGGCAAATTTTTCTGCCGAAAATATCGGATAGAAATGCGCCCAAAAATGAACCAAACATTGTTGCGATTACTGTCAATGAAACAATCCATTCACTTTGGAATAATGTTATTTGGACGGGGACATCTTTATCCCCGCGTTGTAAACGATCCAGAATTGTTGTTGTCCAACCGTAAACTGTGCCAACTGCCACCATTGATAATGTGGCTAGAAGAAAAATTGATTTTTTTTATTAATTTGGTTTTTTTGGGGAGGTGAGGCAAATTTAGTTGTTGGTTATTTTGAGTGGATTGTGGGGAATTTTGTGCTTATGTCTAATCAAAATTTTTGTTGGAATTTTTTTATAATTTTGTGCCGAATTTTTATGAAAGAGTTTTGGTTGAAATAGAAGAATTATTTTGGGGGAGATGAATTGTTTTTTATGTTGATTGAAATGCAAAATTTTAGTTGGAATTGATTAATAAATGAATGTGTGAAAGTTGGATTATTTTTGAGTTGTTTTGTTAGATTAATTTTAGTGTTAAATTTGGATTATTTATTTAAACTTATGATACATTGTGGATGTTGAATATTTTAATGAATTATACAATTACTTGGTCAACTCTATTTATTCCAAGAAATACAATGAAAAATTCAATATGAAATTTTTTGTTTATTGAAAAAATAATTAATGTTCATTGTCGGGATATTTTATAAAAAATATTCACTGATAATAATATAACAATAGCCACTGTTACACGCGAAAAAGCTTGCAATAATTTCACGTGCTCATAATGACATGAATCAAATTTAAATTATTCCAAAATAAATTCCAAAAACAATTGAATAATTCAATGCTTTATAAATCTCATAATCAAAACATTAAATTCAATATTTTCCAATTCAAAATTTTTATTTCCATGTTTAATTCGCGTAAAAAAAATTTTTAACACAATTTAAACAGAGAATATTTATTGATAAATTGCTTATTATATTAACTATTAATATAATATATTAATTATTATATTTTATCAACTGTTAATGTGATACTTAACAAATAATAATATTAAATATTATTCATTAATATTTAATATGAAACTACAGATATTTCCAGTTGAAAAAAATTTCAACACCAATTTTAAGTGGACTTCAACACAAAATTTTTTATTGTGTAGTTAATGTTAATTTCGATTGATTATTTTTCATTTCAGTTGTGAGAATTATAAAATTTTGCAAGAAGATATAAATAAATACCTGAGATCGATGCAAACCATTGTTTTTTTTGAGATCGGAAATTTGAGGATTCTTTAGTGGTGTGAGGGGAAGTCGCCTCGGGTGTTTCCATCTTCAATATAAAAAGATATGAAAAAAATTGATGATCAATACGAGAAAAAAGAAAAAAAAAATGTGATTTTTGGGACAATTTTTAAAGAGTCCCAAAATTCACGCAAGAATTAAAACGTTGACGACGTTTGAAATCTTGCGTGAATTTCAGGGCGCCCCCTACAATGGAAACAATAAAGAATTTGTTAATTTTGCATATTAAATAAATTTTAAATAAAAAAAAATCGCATCTATTAATTATATTAATCGAAATAAATAAACATTTCATTATTCATTTAGTCATAAATTAAAATATTTTCTCAAATCAAAAACAAAAAAAAAACAGAATAAATAAATATTAAATTCAAAATAACGCATTCCTATTGGCCATTCGCCGCGCGCATGCGCACACATTGTAATACAATTTGTAATGACGACATAACCTAAACTTCATGCACAATATATAAAAATTCCCAAACTTTATAAATAAATGACAATTATAAAAATTATAAAATTAAAATTCTATTGAAATAAATATATTATTTAAAATTTATAATCTTACCAAAAAATCCATGTTGCCACTCATATTTTATCGTTATTTTTATGAATATTTTGTCTTTTATTTTATTTTATAACATCGATCGTGATCGCGTAAATGCGCACGTGGTTTATAATGCTTTTTTTATCCCCAATTAAAGATGGATACGTATAACCCACACAATATGATATATTGGATCACGTGATGTGCACACATGCGATTAGATATTTTTTGCACAATTTATGTATAAGTACATGCGATCAATTCGCATCACACGATGACACTCTAGTTTATTTTTTCCATACTTTGTTATATATAGACTGAACGAACGTGAATGCGTAATATCGTGCGCATGCGCATATCAACTTTATCAGTTTATCACACTTATAAAATGTATAAGTTTTGTATTTCATATTTCTATTCATTATTTGCATCATCTCTTACTTTCAACTATAAACAAAATTATATCACTTTTTTTTTCTAGTCTCAATTCTTATCACAATGACTAGGGAATTTTTACTTTTCCCCTAGAAACTAAAACAATTATTTTAAATTACAAAAAATATATTCATCTTATTTTCATTGGTGTTTATAGTTTTCGCATGGTAAAATTAAATTCATATGATGAATATCAATTAAATAAATAAATAAATTCATCAAAAAAAAAAAAAAAAAAAAAAAAAAAAAAAAAAAAAATGACCGCTATTTGGAGGTTGTGAAGTAAATTAATTATTTTAAGAAGCTGTCGATTTATTTTAAAATATATATATCTTTTTTTTAATTATTAAAAACCATTTGCAATATCAATTTGTTTATACATATGAAAAAAAAAATTTTGTAAACACAAAATTAATAATTTTATTTTTTGTTTTCTATCAAAAAATTGTAATGTTTTCAATTTTCAAAAACAAATTTAACTATTTTAGATAATTTTCATGTAAAATTTCGACTGTAATTATTTTAAAAAAAATTAACGGAAATAAATAATTGTAAATTCAAAATATAAAATCAAAACCAAAACAGAAAAAAATTAAATTTCAATAATAAATTACAGAAATAAAAAAAAAGAATGTTCCAAAAATACAAATAAAAAATTTCAATTAAAAAAAATTTTATCAAAATCAAAAAAAAAATGTCCAAAAATTCACGCAAGAACTAACACGTTAATTGCACTAGAATTCTTGCGTGAATTTTGGGACACTGGAAAAAATTCCAATTTCCTCCCACAAAAATTGTAAATAAAATTTCTATTATTTTTTTATCATCAATCCCAATAATTTTAAAATTCAATTAGATCTCACCTTCAATTCTAAATGAAAACAAAAATAAATATATAAAAATATAACGAGAATTAGTAGATAAAATAAAAAAATAAATGTTGCTCTTACTATTGTAATGATGAAACAATTTATAACGACACGTTCGTGACAATTTGTCAAAGTTGCCGACAATAACTGCAATCACAAAGGTCAAATACGCACATACATATTCACGAATCCATACACACACTAATAAAACGTTTTTATAGATGTACCCCACATTTATATAGATTAAAGAGCGCAAAACTACTCTATTAATTCATAATTATCAATCTACTTTAATCCATTCGCCACAGGATAATGAAACAATGGAACAAACATTTAATTAAATCATCTCAATCTTATTAATTAATAATTCAATTAAATTTCAAGCATCCATTTACTGATTACAAATGTTAATAATAAATAATATTTTAATACTTGGATATTTTTATAATTATGTTACATTAATAAGATAAAATTCGAGAAAAATAAATGTTTTTTTTTTTTTACAGTGCTGTATAAAGTAATAAATTTTTTTTTATTTCATTTATTTAAACTTTATTGTATTGTTCTTGTAGAATGAAAATTTTTATGTTTATTACGCAGTTAAATTTTATTCTTTTATGTGTGTAGAGTTTTATTTCATTATAGTTTTGGATGTATTGATAGAATTTTTTTTCTTATTTTGAGGTTATGGGTAGATTTTTATTTGAAAGTTATGTATTTAAATGTATAATTGATTATGAAACATGATTTTTATTCGATTGAATGGATGTTATCAGTTGAGAATATGCACGATAAAATGGATAATTTTGAAACGGAAGTGGATATGTATAACCTCATTTGGAATCACATAACCTCAAAATATTTGAAATTATCGACATTGAAAAGTCAATATGAAATTAATACTTTGTTGAGATTTATAAAGAGATATTGAATTAATATTCAATATTGTAATTAGAATCCTATTATTAATGTTTATTAAAATGTATCTATATGTAATAATATTAACAATTTTATTTATAAATTTCAAGATAAAAATAAACAAAAAATAGTGAAATATTGAACGATTGTTAAAGCGCTTTTGATAAAGTAATATAATTATTCTTACATTTTTTCATGCAGAGTTTAATTTTCAACGAATTTAGAAATTATTTATTAATCGTAAAGTTACTAATCTTATGACTATAAGATTATTAAATTTATTTCACAATAAAAAATGTATTTATCTCAATTATTAACCTAAATAGAAAATAAAAAAAAGAGTTTTTTATTTGTTTATGACAATATTGAGCAATAACATAATAATAATAGATAAAAGACAACCTTGTATTAAAAATTTTTTATTTATTTACCATTTATTATTTACAAAAACGTTAGACATTCAAATAATCGCGCGCTAACCTAACCTCTATTAAACCTCAATGAAAATGCTCAAAAAATTTGAATATAATTCTAAAATTTACAGTTGCAAGCGTTGTTTTCAGTTCTAATTAATATTTATCACTAAATTTAATGTCAACTTATCATATTTAACATACAGCTCGTATAATCCAGTGCGTATAAAACAATATAAAATATTTAAATCAATTAATAAATGTATTTATTAATGAAACTGAAAATTTTTTAGGTTAGGATCACAAACTCGAAAACAAAACGAGAATAAATACAACAAACGACAACATAACCTAAATATCGGCGCATTTATATGATAAAAATAATAATATTATATCAAATATTATATAGATAATGTATAAATAATTATAATTACTTCAAATTTATTTTTATATTCTATGTGATTTTTTATGATGCATCGAAAGCCATTGAGAACATACGGTAAAAAACCAGTGACAAATCAACCGGGTTCGTCATCTCATTCATTAATAAAATTCCTTCATCGAATTTATCATTTGAGTGATGATTCAGATGAAGATTTATTAGAGAAAAATAATAGAGATGTATCAATCAAGAATGATACTCTTGAATCAACATTTGATAGAATTTCAAAGGATGTCAAGTACGTATTTATAATAATTAATATTAATTGTTATATACATAAATAATTATTCTATTGCAGACTTCCACCTATGCCACCAGATAACAGTAAAAACAATTCAGAATTATATATAAGCAGCAGTTCATCAAGCAGCAGTGATGAAAATTTGATGCAGAATATCAGAAAAAGTCCAAAAGTTCCAACGAAAAAAATAAATAAACGTAAAAAAAAAACTGATGATGACAAAAAAAAGAATAATATTCGTTTAAAAAGAGTTCCAACATTTAATAGAAAACGACAAAATAATTTACAGGATATAAATAAAGATGAAATGGAAAATGTTGAACTATCATTACCACCAAAACGAAAAGCAAGACGTGCAATGAAAGCACACAAAATTCCAGAAATAAATTCAATTTCAGACGAGTCTGATATAAATAAATGCTCAAATGAATTAAAATCATCGTCTGATAAATTACCACGAATTAAAATAACAAATAATAACTCTGATGATGATCAAAATTTATGTTCACCAGTGGTTATAAATAAACAGAATGACAATTTTTCATCAATAAAAGATTGTCGTATTGTTCTTTCACGTTTAGACGTTAATTCTACAGGAAAAAATAATTTATTTCCTATTAATGATTCTAAAATTTTGATAAGTAGTACACCTTTTTTTCATCGTACTACATCAAAAATTATACCAACATTTTCACCAATTGAAAGTCAAACCAATTGTACAAATGAAAATAATGAATTGAGTGAAATATATAAAATTAATGATAAAGATGAAACGAAAGAAATAAAATTGCAAGATAGTCTAATAATAAAATCACAAATTAACCCGTCGATATCGATTGAAAATACACAAATTTATTCACCAAACAATGTTGATTCATTAGAAGATAATAAAATAAAATATTCATCTGATATAAATGAAAAATCAACAGAATTATTATTTGAAAGTGACGACAATGTTGAGAAATTAATTGAAAATAATAATACAAAATCTCCAGATGAATCAATAAATTCATTCAAATCATCAATTGAGGGTGTTAAATCGTGTTTAATATTTGAGGAAACCGAATCAAAAATTAGTAATATTAATAATGATTCAGCTTCAATTTGGGGAAGTTATGAAAATCCAGTGAATGAAATTGAAAGTTTTGATAAAACATCTGAAGATGATGAAAAAAATATTGAATTGATACAAAAAAATAATTTAAATTATAATGAAAACACTGAATCATCTTCTGAAGATTCATATCATCTAGTGGTATCAAATTCGCCTGTAAAAAATACAAACTCAGAGACAAATTCATCATTAGATATTGCTGAAGATAAAATTATTAATTGTGAAAATGAAACTAAAATTGATAAACAAATTAATATTACAAATCCGTCAGAACCTTTTGTATTATTAACTCGTTTGGATGATCCTGTAAAAATAACACACAGACGTGATAAATATGCTAATTGGAATGATCAATTATGCACAATAATAGAAAGTTTTGAGCAACGTTCATCAATAAGTTTGCCTGAATGTAAATTATCATTAGATAAAATTGATTTAAATAAAAATAAAAATTCACCAGGAGAAATTGAAAAGATAAATAAAATTCCTAGACATTTATCTAGACGCACTCGGTTTTCTAATTACAATAATGATCAGCAGATTATTCATAATAAAAGTCTGGATAGTGAGGAAAATAAAATTGTATTTCTCAAACCTGGAAAATCATGGGCAAGATCGTTGTCTATTTTAAATCACATTAATAATAACGATGACTTTGAAACGTTGTCGTTAGGAAAAGGCAAAAAATGGCGGCAAAGTGTCAAAAGTATTCTTGATATGCAATCGCAGGGTGGGTTCAACATTTATTTATCTATTTATTTATCAATCAAATTTTTTTTCTACTGATAAAAATATTAGTTTTTAAATTCAACTGAAAGAAAAGAAAAGAAAAGAAAAAATAAAATGAATTCAACACAGTGAAATTGGCTGTTTTAAATTTAAAAAAATAAATTTCGCATGTCAAAATTCTCAATCAAATGGTAATTAATTAGATAAATATTATTTTATGAATTTATATTTATCATTGAATATTCTTTAATTTTTGTTTTATATCAGAAATTATATTTGTTATTTGGTAAAGTTGAAATTTTGATTTTAAATTATTATTTGGTGGTGAAAAAGTTCATAATGAAAGGAATAAATTTATCGTTTATTTAATAATCATTTGGAATTAATAAATATATTAATTTGGTAAATGGGTAAGTGATAAATTAATTATAACATAATCACTCTCCGTAATTTATGGTTATTTCAGGTGGATTACAAAGTTGTATAAAATTTAATGAATGTGATAATGACAAAAGTCCAGTGTCAAATGGAATATATAAAAATCCTGTCACTTTTGTTTCATCGTCAACAGTTACTGGCAATTTTGAATCAACTAGTCCTGGACGATTTATACGTCGAGTATCAATTCGAGTTGTGCCTGATGTTAAATATTCAACAATCGAAGACAAAGATGTAAAAGACACTTCATTTCTTGAAGTTTATGGCATTCCAACAAGCAAAAATCGTCAAACATTTGGCAAAAGATTAAAATCAATAGGTAAAATATTATTTTGATTAATAAAATATTAATCATTTTTTGAATATTAAATGAAAATATTAAAAAGGGGAGATACATATAGACCTGTGAATTTTAACTGATTTTGATTATTTTTTTTTTATTGAATAACTTGTTTAATGTTTTTGAAGTTTGGTATATCGTTTTCTTTATTTCTTAAGCTATTATTAACAATTTTTATATTTTTTTTTTAATTTTAAAATGGCCGATATACAGGCCAGTCTTTCGGGAAGGTCGCAACAAGAGTTGTTAATTGGCGTGACTTGTAGCTTCTGTTGTATTTGTTTGAAATGAAAAAACCAAAATTCTAAGTGTTTGTTAATGTTGTAGTTTCTAGATGAACCTTAAAAAAAATGAAAAAAAAAAAAAATTCACGCTTCCAAATATTTTATAAGAAAAATTTGAACTTTCAACCAAATTTTGCAACTGTTTTTGTCTCGAAAAAATTATTTTTTCAATAAATTTTCAAAAACAAATAGGTTCATCTAGAAAGTGATATCATTAAAAAGATGTGTGTAAAATCTCAGCGCGATTGATAAATAACTTTTTGAGTTATCAGTCACACCAATTTGAAAAATATAATTTCGAGAAAAATGCGTTTGAAGATTAGACAAGTTTTAACACGATAAATACTTTGAATTAAATTTTAAAAATTTGTTGACATATTTTTAAGGTGTTATACAAACATTATCTGAAGAAAAAAAAATGACTTTGAAAATTTTATATGCATCTTCCTCTTAATACTAAATATGTATAATATTTTTCATATGATTTTTATTGCACGGCATTTTTTTATTCCGTAACTGCCACAGAACAAAGAGACACATTAGGGTACAATTTACGACACACAAATGCAAACATCGCAGACAATTCAATAGAATCTGTTGACACAGCTAGAAATGTTGTTCTTCAACGATGTAATCAAACAGACGTTGTGCCTTTTGATGAATTTTATCCAAAAAGGTTTGTATTTAATTTTTTTACACACTCGAATTTATATTTCTATTACTATTTCTTTTTTTTTTTTTTTTTTGAATAGCTTCCTCGAAAAATGTCGTAAAATTGGTGAAGGTGTTTACGGTGAAGTTTTTCTATTTGAAAATAAACGAGAAAAATCTGTGATAAAAATAATTCCAATTGAAGGTGATAAATTAGTTAATGGCGAAACGCAGAAAAAGTATTCGGAAATTTTATCAGAAATAATTATTGCTAAGTGAGTAATTATTATTAATTATTATTTAATTATACATTTTTATTCGAAAACTAAATTATTCATCATTATTATTACAGAGAACTACACAATTTAAGGTATCATGATGTATATAGAACCAGTGGATTTATTGAAGTTAAAAACATTCGATGTTTATTTGGAAAATATCCACAAAAGTTAATTGAACATTGGCGAACGTTTGATGAAGAAAAAAAATCTGATAACGATTGTCCCAGTATGTTTGATGACAATCAGCTTTATATTGCATTAGAACTTGCTCATGGTGGTCAGGATCTTGAAGCTTTTGTCTTCCAAAACGCTTCTGAAGCTTACATATCATTTATACAGGTGAAATATTACGAATTTTTTTATACAAAAAATTATTATGATATCATTATGATGAAAATTATATTCCTTAGGCTGCATTAACTCTTGCTGTTGCTGAGAAATCTTTAGATTTTGAGCATCGAGATTTGCATTGGGGAAATATTTTAATTTCTCGAACTGATGAGACTGACATAACCTATAAACTTGACACTGAAGAAATAATATTTCCATGTAAAGGCCTAAAGGTAATTTTATTAACTAATTTATATGAATAATCAATCAAATAATCATGTAAAATTATCAATTCATCATGATAAATAAATTAATTAATCGATTATAATAAATTAACTTGAATAAATGATGAATTTATAATCGATAAAAAACGAAAAAAAAATTTTTTTTTTTTTGTAATAAAATTGTGTTTTAATTGTTTTAATTATTTTTATCAGGTGGCAATTATTGACTTTACATTATCCAGAACGTCATATCAAGGTTGTTGTATTTTTAATGATTTGGCATTGGATGAAGCATTATTTACCGCTGTGGGTGATTATCAATTTGAAATTTATAAATTGATGAGAGCCAAAGTTGGGTATGTAAAATTTAATTTTTTTATTTTTTATCTATTTTATTATGTATGTATAATTTTTTTATCTTGCAGAAATAATTGGCAATTATTCGAACCATACACAAATATATTGTGGTTGCATTATACACTTGATAAAATGATTAATGGAGTTCGGTATAAAAAGAAAACAACGAAAATTCATAAAAACGCAATATTAAAATTGCAAGAATTAAAAGACACACTATTGGATTACGATAGTGCTTATGATTTCATTACAAATTGTAGCAAAACACTTGGCCTGCAGCATAAAAATTTGTCATAATAATAAATATAAAATTAAAATCAAATATTTAACAAATAAACAAAAAATTATTTCGATTGATACACGCGTTAATAATTTTATTAATTTAAACTTATAATGGTTTAAAATATGCCATATGTTGAAGAGTAATGTCATTTATTATATTACATAACCTTCAAATTTATAAAATCGTTTGAAAAAAATAATTAATATAAGTAAAGATTTATATAAAATGTTGACAAAAATTTACGAAATATTTTCTATACTTAGATTTTATATATTTTATAAGTACTTTACTTCATTATATAATTGCAAACACTTTCATTAATTTATTGCATAATTATTGCAATTTTTTTCATCAACTGATTATCAATAATACAGTGAGAAATAAATTTATTCACAACTGTTCAGTAATCTCACATTATAAAAAGATTAATTTAATAATTTAAACCAAACGTTTCAATTTAATTTAAAGATTAATAATTTTATTAACACTCACGTTAATCTTCAACTAATCCGGATAATTCCACGTCCAATAAATTATTCAATTCATAAAAACTTTGTGTAAAAGATGGAGGTGTACTGTCGTCCAAACACGTACAATTATCAGGTTTCTTAATCACAAAAAAGAAAAAAAAATAATTAAATAAATTCAACTTGGAATTTTACAAATTCAACAAATATTTGAGGTTAATAAATTTTCATTAGCAGTATTATTAATTCAACTTTAAAATAATAATAAGAAACGTAATTAAATTTGAATGTTAATCTTGAAATTATAAATTTTCGCTTGATTAAATATTTATAATTGTTAAATTTTTTATTTCTTAGTATTAAATATTGAATTATTAAACATTTAATGTATAAATAAAAGAGAAAATTCACCTTTGAATTTTTTATTTTAATTGGAGTAGAATCTTAATATGTAAATGTAATTTTCGACGATTTGATTTCATTATGAATATTATTTTGTTTGTAAATTTTCATCGGTTGAGAAATCGCATTATAATATTTTTGTTTATAATAATTGGCTGGATAATATGCTACATAATATTTATTATCAACTTCATAGGGTTTTACATCGAGATTTTCTTGGACAAGAACACCAGAAGCTAACATTCGCCGAATAATCTACAATAAATAAATACATAAATTAAATAATCAATTTCAATAATTTCATCCACAGAAAATCAAAAATATTTTCCTAAAAATACTCAGGGATATATAAATAATAAACAAATTAATGCTAATCACTCGGGATGAATTTTCTTTTAATAAATACAAAACATTTTCTTAATATAAAACAAAATTTATATTTAATATTATTTAAAATACCTTCGCGCTTTTATCACCAATTTGATTACCAAATAACCTCAAATTTCGCATACATGGACTTTTCTTTATTGTATTTAAAATATCTGCAATGCCACTATTATTAATATTATTATACGAAATGTCCAGTAATTGAACTCGAGAAAATGGCAAAGCAAAACTTAAAGCTCTTAAAGAAAAGAAATTAATACAATTGTTATTTGGGACATTTTATACATGACGAACAATATGAAATAAACAATAAATTCACCTGGCGCCACCAATTTTTATTATATTATGAGAAAGCATAAGACCAGCCAATGCTGGTCTTCGATATAACCATTTACAAATTGAATTTATTCCATGATCGCCAATATTATTGCAATTAAGATCGAGCAATTTTAAGGTTATGTTACTGATTCCATCGATTAACATTAATTCAATATCATGACATGAAAAACTGTATTTTTGTAGATGCAATTCTATGAGACATGTATTTGTCTAATTGTATAAATGATTAAAAGACATGTTAGATAATTTTTAAATACATTTTAATAAGTTAATTGATTATTTTTATACTTTAAGCATTGAACCAATGAGATAAGCAAAATGTGAGCTATCAAAATCATTCATATATGCTGGATTTGGTCGACTAATGTCCAAAATTTTCAAACAATTATTAAATTCAACTTGATCTGATCTCATAATTGTTGTAAAATAAATTAAACTTGAAATTGTTTGATCAACTTCAGCCACTTCAATATGTTCAATGTATAAATTATTACAAAGCATCAGTGCTATATTTTTTGATGCCTGAATGAATTGAAGTAAATAGAAAAATATAATATTTGAATGAAATTTATTAAAAGATATAATTACTTCATTGCCAAATTTATTTCCATTTAATCGAAGAATTTTTAATTTTAATTTGCCACCATTTTCACACATTTTTGCAATGCCATCAGGACCAATTTCATTATTTTGGATATTTAATTCAACAATATGATCATGAGCCTGAGAATATTTTTTCAATTTGTAGTAAAAAGAAAAAAAATAAATTAAATTGTAATCATAATTTCTTTTTATGATTATTACTATTATATGATTGATTATATTGATAAATCCTTCACAGTGAATTAAATTGTATGCTAAACTGATGGAAATTACATCTGGATTATTAATAAGAAAATTCAAAAGATAATTAACGTCAATATCAGTCAAACGTTTTCTGAAATTAAAAAACAAAAAATTAATTTACTTCAACTATTAATTATTAAATAAGATAATAATATATATAATTATATAAATAAATTTAATTAAAAATTTTACAAACCCTATTTGTGTAAATAATTCATTGCCATTTAAAATTAATTCTTTTACTCCATTAAATGGTTTTGTACAAAATCCAAAAAAAAACGAATCGTTCATTAAAATATTTTTGTCCAACTTTCCAGCAGGATTTTGCACTATTGCTAATAATTCATCATTAAAATCATCATTGCATAATCTTTCATCACTGCAAACTTGATTTTTTGAATTAAAATTATCAAAAAATTCCATTGGAAAAATTTTTATTGGCAAAAAAAAAAAAAAAATATTTCCTGTCACTCATTTACCCCGGTATTCATTTGTCATGTCATGTATTATTTATTATTAAAAATAGTTAAATATGTAAACATGGAAAATTATGGCAATGAGAATGCAACAACATCCTGGAACTTCGATAAAGAAATCAAAAACACAGAAAAAATGTAATATTATTCCATTACGAGAAATGTTCGAAGGTAAAATTTGAACATCAATAATTAATAATTTAATTACTTACTCATTCAGAACATTCATTTAATTATTTATAAATATATATACATTTATCTATCTATTTATTATATATTTTTTTCAATACGTGCAAGAAAATGGCGACTTTTCTCATGTCATTTGCAGTGGTAATATGACCGTTATTCTACCTGAATAAAAACTCACGTTTTATTTTACTTTCAATAAAAATTAACATGAAATCAACCAATCAGAGAACGCAAATTTCTTATCAGACAGATGACATAACCTCAATTTGTCTACTGGCGGACAAAAGACCTTATAATAACCGTAAATGACACTGAAAAAGTCATTTTTGTACGAATATTGATAAAAATATCATTTATAACCTCAAAAACACCACCATTTTTCCTTTATTACACAAAATATCCATATTTTATCGGTTTTAGCTTACATCATATGGGATCCTGTATCAGAGGTTATGGATATTGATGCAATATCGTTCTCACAACTCAACAGATGGTTAATTTCAGCACAAGTCGTCGATATGTCACGTGTAACTACAACCGACGCATTTCTATGTTTTTTTCAATTTCGTAAACGTGCAATTGAATTTGATGAATTTCTCCTATTTCTTGAAGATTTGGCTGACACAAAAGATTTATGTCTTAAAACCATGAAATATCAATTACAAACATGTGGTAAACCACCGCCACCACCAGATTTAGATTCCGATGAATAATATATTTATTAAAAATAATAAAACAAAATAAATTATGCATATATATAAATATTTATTCAATAAAATTCTATGTACAAGCTTTTTATTTATCCAATATATTCACATCTATTAATAATTATGTACGCGAATCGTTCTTTGTATATTTTTATAATTATATTGAATTATTTACATGAATAATTAGGAGTTTTACAATTTTTTTTTTACAATCAATATTAACGAATTAATTTCAATTATTTTTTTTTCTTATGATTATATATCAATGATTCATTGTTGAACAATACTTTCAGATGTAAATTAATTATTTGATGAAAATATTTTAGTTATTTTTTTTATAAACTGTAAATTCATGATTAACAATTGATTTGATTTAATACGGAATAAATTGAAAATTTGAATACAAAATTAATGAAATTCAAAACATTAGAAATAAATACAAATTTATTAAATTAAAAAAAATCTTGTTTTTCACCACTTTGATATTTAAAAACAATTGCGATTGAATAAATATTCACAAAATAACATACAATTTTATTAGATAATTTAATCTTTATATTCAAATGAATCAAAAATTTTCCGCTAATTTTGATATAAACAGAAAACAAAATTAATATTCCTTTGCAAATATTATTAATATCCCTAGGACAGTTTGTTAATTTAATATTCCGTGGTCTTTTGTTGAAAATAAAAAAACAAAACATAAATAAATTTCAACAAGATTAAATGATCTGAAATTCAATCATAAATAAAATACAATAACTACTAGGATGCTTCGTTTGAGGTGACTATTTGTTTTTTTGTTCGCGGCATTGACGAAATATAACTCTAGACATTAAAAAAAAAATTCCCACCCAAGATGAGCTTTTAATTTTAATATTAAGTATTTCCTAAATCAATTTGAAATTTTCCCATTTAATTAACACGTAAATTTCAATTTTTTATTTTTCATTTGTGCATAGTTTCGTGGAATTTTATGCTATTAAATTGTTTTTCAGCAGAAATTGTACAGAATTATATAATTTTTAAAAGTGCCAATCACTAAATTATTTCATTTAAACTGCCCCACCGATAAAAAAATGTTAAAGCCGATTTATGCTCGAATTTCATAATTTTTTCGATTTTTCTCGAAAACTATCAATTTTACAGCAAAAGTTAATGAGCACTTTTTTGTAGGAAATTAAATTTTCTATAGATTAGTTCTCTTGACTAAAAACCGTAGAACTAATAGTTTTTGAGAAAAATTAAATCATAATAATATCATGCAATTCATAAAGAACCAATTCAAGATAAAATAGTTCAAATTTCCATTTGTTTAATTGGATTTTTCTCGAAAACTATCAACTTTACAGCAAAAGTTAATGAGACCTTTTTTGTAGGAAATTAAATTTTCTATAGATTTGTTCTCTTGACTAAAAACCGTAGAACTAATAGTTTTCGAGAAAAATCCAATTAAAGTAATATCATACAATTCATAGAGAACCAATTCAAGGTATGAATAGTTCAAATTTTCATATGTCCAATTGGATTTTTCTTGAAAACAATCAATTCTACGGTTTTTGTCAAGAAGATTAATTTGTAGAGTCCCCTCAAACGAAGCACGTTAATAACTACATTAAATTAACTTACTATTTTTCATCTGTTTCATCATCATTTTCTTTCTTACAATTTAAATATTTTGCATTGGTGTATTTCGATGAATCCATCGTAATCCCTCTTTAACATTTACAAGACTTACACGACCAAGAAAGCTCGCGATCAATTGATATTCTGGCATTGTTCGTCGACCACACGAGCGCGTTGATAACATTCGCCGATAACTAATTTGCTGTTTCGACTCAGCAACATCAATATGTGGTGAATTAGAATTTAATAATTTTATTTCACGACCTTCACAAAGTACTTTAGTAGTTAAGCACAAAAGCCACTGCAATATTTCATTGCTCGATGGAATTTTCGACGTTTTGGACAGCCAAATATTTGGTACCCACAAATATAATTGCATAATTGTAGCCGCCATTTCCGTACTAAGACGCTGAAAATAATTAAAAAATATAATCAATTAACAAAATAAAATAATTAAAAATTATTCAAGTCAATTTTTTAGAAAAATAAAAAAATTTTAAATACTTTATGAATATTTTTCTTTAAAATATTCTTAATTAATGCTGCTATAACAGGTGGAACACATTCAGGCAATGGTGGAAGTTCATGATCGTTGTAATTATAATTTTTTAATGTTGATTTATCATTTTTATCGCTGTAAAATGGATTTTTTAATCCAAATATTTCATATGCAATTGTGCCAACTGTCCAAAGATCAGATTTTGTGTAATTAATACTTGTAAATGGTCCAGGTTCAGCATTTACAACTTCAGGCGCCATTAATGTTGCATTACCGCCTTTATCAACGTCGTGAGAATTAAATGGAAGATAAAGACCGTGATATTTATCAGCTAAACAGCAACCAAAATCGGTAATCACTAATGATGGACAATTATCTGATGTCTCAGAGATATCAAGTAAAATATTATCGCACTTTAAATCCCTGTTGGATTAAAATAAATTGATAAAGCTTAAATATTGATTTGTATATATTAATTACAGTTAAATTAAAATTTTTTTTTGTCTGTAATACTTGAAAATCTGATAATTTATAAAAAAAAAAAAAATATTCTGAGTTAATTAGAGGCTTAGCGAATTCAAAAATTCGATTTTCCATATAAATAACACGAGAAAATTTTTTTTTTCAACTTCAACTCGATTTTTCGATAATCAAAAATTTTTTCTGGAAAAAATGAATGCATAGCTTTTGTAGGGCATTAAATTTGCTACAAAAAAGTTGTTCGTTGCAAACACTCTCCGACCAACAGTTTTCGAATTGTAGAGCTGGAAAGATAAAAGTTTATTATAATTGACAACAAATTTTCTTTAAACTGAATTTATTGACTTGTTTATTAATTATTATCTTACAATAAATGCTATAATGCTGAATCAACAATGTAATAGCATCAAAAAAAAATTTTGATTACCGAAAAATCGATTTAAAGTCGAAAAAAAATTGTTCTCGTCTTTTTTTTTATGGAAAATCGAATTTTTGAATTCGCTAAGCCTTTAATTAACTCAGAATTTTTTTTCAAATGGGAATATTTATTTATTTTTTTTTTTTTTTTTTTGTATGAATTATCAGATTTTCAAGTATCATGGACAAAAAGAATATCGCTTAAAAATGAAACACTCTAATTTATATATGAGATTTATATAATACCTATGTGCTATTTCATATGAATTCATGTGAGCAACACCTTCTAATAATTGTGCCAACAATAATATTGATTCACGAATATTTAATTCACGATTTAATAAATACTGCTTCAATGTGATGTCGTATCTGTGAATAAAATAGAGTTGATGTGGTTAAAAAATGAAGAAAATCTTGAACAATGAGGTGGAGAAAAATTTTTTTTTCTAAGTGATAATAAATTTAATTTCGTTTTGAGAATCTAACTAAAATGCAAATATTAAATGATTGCGAATACTCGTAATAACTTTCGGAAACTTTTAAAAACTTTCAACAAAGTTCGGAAACTCTTTAAATCTATATATTAAACTTTTTGAATTTTCATGTAAAACGTTTGAAAACTCATAGAAACTATTAAATACTCTAAAAAAAAAATCGATAAGTTGTATAAACTTCTGAAAAGTCTAAAGAACTTCTATAATTCTTAATAACTTTCAAAGACTCTTAAAAACCCCCAAAAGTACTTAAGGGGCTAATCCGTGTCCGATTTTAAACAAATTGATATTTTTTTTGTGCATATTTTCAAAGTTTAATAAGTTGAGAATGTACGCGCCAGGAGTAGATGATTAATGTAAGTATAAATTTACAATGAAAATTTTTTTTCCAAATTTTGAACGCGTTTTTCTCGAAACTACTTTTTTTCCGTCGGCCCAGATGATTAAAAAAAAACTATTCAACGGATCGGTCTGAAATTTTAACATAAGGTTCTACACATCAATGGCTTTGTCTGGTACCAGAATTAGATTTTTTTATCAATTATTTTTTTTCATTTGTTTTTAAAATTAATTTTAAAGCAAAAAAAAAGTCGATTTTAAAAAAAAATTTTTAACAAGGCCGCCATTTTTTTATTTTTCATCAAAATTTTTTAAATCTGGTATGGGACGGAATGACAACCCTACTAAGTAATAATCTTTTGGAAATTTTGATTTCAGATGATTACAAAAAGAGTATTCAAGGGGGCCAACCACCTACTTTTTTTTCGAGAGGCCTTCTTTAAGACACCAAAATGACGTTAATAATTTTTTTTTTATTCAACAATAATTTTTTTGTATTTTTTAATATGTAAATAATAACATATAATTTTCATAAAAAGATTGAATTTCATTTTCCGCAAAAAAAAAATTCTTCAAAAACCTTCAAATTTTAGGCTCGAACACGAGACTACCCCCTAAAAAATTTTCGAAAACTATCAAAAACACTCAAAAACACTTGAAAATTTTCAAAAATTCTTGAAAACTATCAAAAACTCTCGAAAAATTTGGAAAACACTCAAAAACTTCCGGAAATTTTTGAAATCTGTCGAAAACTCTCGAAAACTCTTGAAAACTATCAAAAATTGTCTAAATCCGTCATAAACCTCCGAAAACCGACGTAAAAAAAAAATGCAAATTTTAATAATCACGATTAAATATTAAATTGATACATAAAAATTGCGTATTCAATTAATTCTGCACAAAATTGATCTAATGAATATAAAAATAAAAGAATTTCAAATGCATATTAATTAAATAAAATAAAACAAATTCGATTTCATAAAAAAAAATTCCTTTTCCTTATTAAATAATACTTAAATATTATTTGTCTTATACCTTTTCATAAGCAAAAATAGACTCATATTCCTTCCTGAACCATCAGGATTAATACGCGCTGGTAAAGCATCAGGATATAATCTAGATGAGCCAGGTAAACACGGAACTTTATCAGCAAATACATGATACATAGCAACAATATTCGGATGAGGTGGAAGAATTCGTTTATTATTTGCCATACGTTGTTCCCAATCGGCCAACTCTTCAATCTGATGATATTGCCTTGTTGGTACAGTTTCACGATACATTGCTCTAAGTATTGTCAATGCATTTGACTCTGCATCATAATTAAACATCATTTTAATTGCCAATGGAAATTTCGACAATGTTTCTTCATCACTTGCAACAATTGGACCATCAGAATTATCATTATCAAATGGTTTTTTCATTCGTGCTGCATAAACAACTGCCGAACAACCTTTAGCAATGGCTGGACCAATTATAAAATCTTTCAATCCATTTATTGATCCATTATTTATATTTGTTGTTTCATAATTTTTATCATTATGCGGTTTTGTCCATTGTAATTTTGCGATTGCATCACGAATTTCCCAACAAACACCTTCAAGTTCTTCATCTTTGGTTAATATACCAGTGCCCGATGCTAATGAAACACCAACAAGTGCGAAAAATGGCGTAGAATCACCAATTAATAAACGATTTGTTGCTTTTTTTCTTAATTCACCAGCTAAACTATTGGTGACACGATTTAATATGTTATTAACAAATAAACGACGCGCTTGTGCACCAATATAACTAATTGTTGTTGAATTGGTGACATTGTTGCTACCCTGAGGCGACGGACTCAGGGGTTTTCCTGAAATTTATAAATTTAAATAAATATTATATGAATAATTATTAGTGTCCCAAAATTTACGCAAGAATTAACACGTTCTGGGTATTTAAAATCTTGCGCGAATTATGAGACAACCTATATTATAAATTTCATTTTATAATTATTGTTTTGTTTTACAATCAATAATTAATATTTATTTACTTGATTAACTACTTGAAATTCAATATATTTATGCAACAATTAAATACTTAATTAACCATTTATTAATAAAAAAATTTATTTGAAATTACCAAAAAAATTTTTTTTTTAGTTCAGAATTAAATTATTGCTTAATTATATGAAAATTATTCAATAATTTCATGATTTAATTATTATTTATTCACTTTGTTGTTTTATAAAAGATGAATATTAATTACTAATTAATTAAATGATAAAAAATTTCAATTTTTTTTTTGAGGTTAGAAATTAATTTTCAAGTATTTTAATTTTATTCTGACCAAATTATCATTTATAAAATAGTACAAATATTTATTTTATAAACAAAGAATTTTCCCGTATATTCACTGTGTTAAACAATTACACAATAAAAATAAAAAATGAAGAATTATTTTAATATGAAATTATTTATTGATTTCTGAATTTGATTGTCATTTTTATAAATGTAACAATTTCGGTGTTTTTAATTATTATTAATTCTCACCTATTGGAATAACGTGTATTTTGTTTGTATGATTGTTTGTAATTCGTGGTGAATAATGCTCGTTATATTTGAGCGAACGAATAAGAATTCGACCATTTTGCACAAGACGTTGTGCTAAAATACGAATTGACATATCTGAATATTCTTGGGCTGGTAATGCCCAACAACGGGCAAGCCCAAATTCTAAAAACCCCTTCACGTTGATGAAAATATTATAATTGACTTGATAAACATATAGAAGAGAAAATGTCCAATATCAAACTGCGCAATAAACACAAATATTTTTTGTAAAATGAAAATGAATGTCAAAGTAAAATTCTATGAAAATATATACATGTCTGGGGAAATTTTATACGCAAATATACTTAAAATAGAAGTTTTTTTGTTGCAATATTGGTCAAAATGGAGAATTATTCTCACGTGACATCAAAATGGCGCTGTATGTAAAAATTTCATATTCATAGATAATTATATAATTTAAATAATTATCCTAAAATTGTATTCTGAATCAAGTTTTATAATTAGAATAAAGTTGAATTATTATATTGTTGAGTTGAAATATTTACTATAAATATTCAATTGGTTTATAACGTGTTAGAATAATATTTAAGATAACTTTAAATGTAAGCTCTGACTATGAATATTAGTACGAGTATGTATTTAAATTCTAAAAAGAATTACATAAAAAACTAAAAAGTATTGAATTTTTCAGTTCCCTGTGCTGTTAACTAATATAAAAAAATATCTCAAGAACAATAAATGTATATTTATTACCTGAATATTCCTAAAATTATTAAAAATACCGTTCATTAAAAATAATCAACATCATGAATATTGGCGCCAAATTTGAATATGTATATTTATTAATAAATAACCTCTCTCCTCTCACAAATACATATATATCGTATAATTTAAATTACAAACCCTCAATAAATTTCGCTGATAATAATGTTAATAACATTAATCTATCAAGATTCTAAAAAAATTAATCATAAATTCAAAGGTCATCGTCAGCTGATGAACCATAACCTAAAAATATTGATTACGAGTACAAAGAAAAAAATTTAGTTCACACTCATTGTCAGTTGCGCCAACTTACACATTTACACATCATCTTTTTTTCCCCTCTATCTCTCGTTAGTGAACAGAAACTATACATAATTCATACATATATCATAATAATTTACATATATGTGTGTGTTTCAAAGTCGAAGAATAACACAATACAGTATACACACACATTGTCGTTGCTTTGTCATTTGGTTTTTGGAGTGCATGGTCGCATCAACTGCGACAAGAGCACATAAACAAATATATTAATATAAATATAATATAAAAATATTAATATAACAAAGTAGAAAAAAAAAAAATGGCGCCAGCGCTAAGTAAATTCATAACCAAACAAAATGTCGCTGGTGCATTTGCATTAAGTGCATTAATTTGGTTACTCAAACGTAAATCAACGAAAAAAACAATTAAATCAAGGTAATTATATCATATTTAACCTCACTTTAATATTTATACATATAATAAATATTAAAGTGAATGATAAAATTTGCTTATTCATTTTTTAGATCATTGTGGCCAACAAACGACGTTCATTATGTTATTAATGAGGTGAATATGGATGAAAATATTCATTTAATATTTCTTATCTAGTCTAATAGATTGTTATTGATTAGATAATTATTATGTTATATGAATTATTTTAGGAAAAACCTAAACGTCCTACCAAAGCTCACGTTGATGCAGCTTTTTTCAAGCAATTATATCAATTATTATCAATTGGTATTCCAGGAATTCTTTCACCTGAAGCTGGATTTGCATTATTGGTTGCAGGATCACTTGTTGCTAGGTCATTATGTGACTTATGGATGATACGAACAAGCACTCTTATTGAAGGGTAAATTTTTTATTCAATATTCATTTATATAATTCTTATCCAATGTATAATTTTCATTTGCATTGAATATAATTTATTACAGGTCTATTGTTAATATGGATGCACCATTATTTAAAAAAAGATTACTTACATTTTTAGCTGCTATGCCAATTGTGAGTTTTTTAAAAATTTATATTACTTCATTGTATTTATATTTAAATTTATGCAATTATGAAATATGTTTCATTCATTTTAGATATCTGTTGTAAATAATATACTAAAATATGGAATAGGTGAAATGAAATTGAGAATGAGAACGAATATATCAAGACATTTGTTGGATCAATATTTAAAGTAAGGTTATGAATTAATTTTATTATTTATTATTTCATTAGATATTTAATTTATTGCTTCGATTGTTTCTATTTATATTTTATATTTTCATTTGAATATAATTGAATAAAGGTCAATGATAAGGTTATGTTAATTTAATGAATTTATATAAAGTATTTTGAACTGATTGTAAATTAAATTTATAAATATTTATTTAATTTTTCATTTGTTTCAGAGGTTTTACTTATTATAAGATGACGAATTTGGACACTCGTATTGCCAATCCTGATCAATTACTTACGACGGATATTGATAAATTCTGCGACAGTTGTACAGATCTTTACAGCAATGTTGCTAAACCAATGTTGGATATTTCTATTTATCTTTACAGATTAACAACTACATTGGGAGGCCGGGTATTTATTTTATATTTAATATATTCAATTTAACAATGGAAGAAAAAAAAATGCAAATTATTTCTGCATTTAATTTGGATTACGAAAGAAAATTTATCAGCATTATTTATGCTAGTATTTTTTTAACAAAATAATATTTTCAATTACTGTTTTTAATTATTATTGTTGAAATTATCAGTTAGAAGACCATTTTTATGGCTTAGTGAACATTGTTAAATGCAGAGTTTGTTTATTTTTTATTTTTTTTTTACAAGTTTTTTTTCATAAAATTGAGAATAATTTTGTATTAAATATTTATATTTCAGACGCCATTGCTTATGATAGGTTATTTAGGATTAGCTGGCAGTTTCCTTACTCATATTAGACGACCCATTGCTTCAATGACAGCTAAAGAGCAACGTCTTGAAGGTGAATATCGCCATATTCACTCGCGGCTCATAACAAATTCTGAAGAAATTGCATTTTATCGAGGAAATAATCGTGAAAAATTAACATTACTCGCTAGTTTTCATAAACTTGTAAGTAAAATAAAATTACAAATAATTATTTACATTTATTTATATTTATTATAAATATTTATTTTATCATTAGGTGAAACATCTTCGTGGTCTTTTGGAATTTAAAGTGGGCATGGGTGTAATTGATAATTTTGTCGGTAAATGTAAGTACAAATTTATTAATAAGTAAAAATATTTATACATTTACATATTTTCAATATGTGCACGAAAATATTTTTTATATTATTTGTTTCTCCTAGTATAACACTAAAAGCGTCGCTTTTTCTTTTTTATTCAACCATATAATATTTATTTATAATTTGTTTTATGAAATTAAAATACTTTAGAATTAATTTCTAACCTCGAAAAAAAAAATTTGTTTTTTATCATTTAATTGATTATTAATTAATGTTTTTCTTTTATAAAACAACAAAGTGAATAAATTATAATTAAATTATCAAATTGTTGAATAATTTTCATATAATTAAGCAATAATTTGATTCTGAAAAAAAAGAAACAAAATTTTTTTTTTCAAGTAATTTCAAATCAATTTGTTTTTCGATAATTGGTTAATTGAATATTTAATTGTTACATGAATATATTCGATTTCAAGTGGGTAATCAAGTAAATGAATATTAATTATAGATTTCGACACCAGATTTTATTTATTTATAAATTGTTTCATAAAATTAAAATACTTAAGAATTAATTTCTAACCTCAAAAAAAAATTGTTATTTTTTATCATTTAATTGATTAATAATTAATACTTTTTTTTTATAAAACAACAAAGTGAATAAATAATAATTAGATCATTAAAGTATTGAATAATTTTCATATAATAAAGGAATAATTTAATCCTGAAAAAAAAAAAACACTTTTTTTTAGTAATTTCAAATAAATTTGTTTTTTAATAAATGGTTGATTAAATATTTAATTGTTGCATAAATATATCTGATTTCAAGTAGTTAATCAATTAAATAAACATTAATTATTGATTTCAAAACGATTTATTATTCATTTATAATTTGTTTTTTGTTTATGTACAGATATTGCAACAGTTGTTGGTTTTTATGCCGTGAGCATTCCATTTTTCCAAAAAAATCATTCGGTATTGAGTGGCACAACGGATCATCGTTTTAAAAATTATTATGAAAATGGTCGAATGATGGTGAAAATGGCTGAGGCAATTGGTAGATTAATTCTCGCTGGTCGCGAATTGACAAGATTAGCAGGTTTTACTGCACGAGTAACGGACATTCGTAGAGTTCTCGATGAATTAAATGAGGGAAAATATCAGAGAACAATGATATCAGATACGAAAAATTCGTTAATTGGTCATCCAGGTGCTGGAAGAATTATTGCCCAAGATAATATTATATGTTTTGATCGTGTTCCATTGGTAACACCAAATGGCGATGTGCTCGTGCGAGAATTTAGTTTTGAAGTTAAATCAGGAATGAATGTATTGGTTTGTGGACCAAATGGATGTGGAAAAAGTTCATTATTCCGTGTCCTTGGTGAAGTTAGTATTAATATTTAATGATAATTTCTATTACATCTTTGAAAAATATGAAAAGGAACAGAAAAAATTGAAATTTATTTTGAGGTTATGATTAATTTATTGATTGATTTATTTATATTTTTAATAGCTTTGGCCTGTTTGGGGCGGTGTGGTAACGAAACCACCAAGTGGAAAACTCTTTTATATTCCCCAACGACCTTATATGACACTTGGTACGTTACGTGATCAAGTAATATATCCGCACACTCAAGCAGAAATGCAACGGCGTAATTATGCCAAAGATGAAGATCTACAAAAGTACTTGGATTTAGTACAGCTTGGTCATTTGCTTGAACGTGAAGGTGGATGGGATACAGTTGCTGATTGGATGGACGTATTGTCGGGTGGTGAAAAACAACGAATTGCTGTAAATAAATCAATGATTATAATTATTTATACTAATTTAAAGGGGGAGATACACATAGACTTGTGAATTTTAACTGATTTTGATTATTTTTTTTTTATTGAAAAACTTGTTCGATGTTTTTAAAGTTTGGCATATCG
The DNA here is from genome assembly GCA_030347275.1 of Microctonus aethiopoides. Lineage (NCBI taxonomy): Eukaryota > Metazoa > Arthropoda > Insecta > Hymenoptera > Braconidae > Microctonus > Microctonus aethiopoides. The sequence goes on from JAQQBS010000001.1 coordinate 8,395,504, forward strand.
TTTTGTTTATATCTTAAGCTATCATTAACAATTTTTATTTTTTTTTTAATTTCAAAATGGCCGATATACAGTCCAGTCTTTCGGGAAGGTCGTAACAAGAGTTGTTAATTGGCGTGACTTGTAGCTTCTGTTGTATTTGTTTGAAATGAAAAAACCAAAATTCTGAGTGTTTGTTAATGTTGTAGTTTCTAGATGAACCTAAAAAAAAATGAAAAAAAGAAAAATTCACGCTTCTAAATATTTTATAAGAAAAATTTGAACTTTCAACCAAATTTTGCAACTGTTTTTGTCTCGAAAAAATTATTTTTTCAATAAATTTTCAAAAACAAATAGATTTATCTAGAAAGTGATATCATTAAAAAGATGTGTGTAAAATTTCAGCGCAATTGATGAATAACTTTTTGAGTTATTAGTCACGCCAATTTGAAAAATATAATTTCGAGAAAAATGCGATTGAAGATTAGACAGGTTTTAACATGAGAAATACTTTGAATTAAATTTTAAAAATTTGATGAACAAATATTTTTAAGGTAGTATACAAACATTAAAATATTCAATTATGAAAGCAATAAAAATCAATATCTCGCGATTTATGAAAAATCGTAAACATTTTCGAACAAAATTCTTTAATCAGTCAATCAATATTTTATTTCTTCATCTTTAAATTTTTTCAAAATTGTAACAATTTAATATTTTACAAAACTCGTTACTTTTTTTTTTTTTTTTT
>JAQQBS010000001.1:8396240-8413965 GCA_030347275.1 Microctonus aethiopoides
TTCCATTCTATTTTCTCAGATGGCGAGATTATTCTATCACAAACCACAATTTGCAATATTAGATGAATGCACAAGTGCAGTGAGTGTTGATGTTGAAGATTCGATGTATTCATATTGCAGAGAGGCAAATATTTCATTATTTACCGTGTCACATAGGCGATCTTTATGGAAACATCATGAGGTAAAATATCTTCAATGATTTTCAATCACCAAAAGTATATTATTGCAACAAGAGAATAAAAATATCGCCATTTTCGCGGGCGTATTAAAAAAATTAAATTAAACAAAATGAACCTGCGTCAATATTTATTAATATATTATTTAATATTTTCAGTATTATCTTTTGATGGATGGTCGAGGTTCATATGAATTCAAACCAATTGAGCCTGACACTGAAGAATTTGGCTCATGAATTATTGTGTCCCTTGCATCGGAAATATGAAAATATTCCATTGAATGAGAAATATCCACAAGGGACAACGATTAAAAACATAATAGGACAAATAAAAAAATAATATTTCATAGGTAAATTCAGTTCAAATCCCTTATAATAATGTGAAAATTTATTAAATAAATAAATAAATAATTAATTCAAATATTTTTCACGGGGAAAATAATGAATCTTACATCATCGGGATAATATATAATTGGAATTTTGTAAATTTTATACCTGTATAATAATTACATTGTTGTTGGTTATGTCGTGAGCAGAATTTGAAATTTATAGAAAAATTCAATTATATGTTTATATATAATTACACAATGTGTTGATAATGTTGGAAACATATTCAAAAATATTAATCTTTATTGTTTTGTCATCAATAAATCAGTGACATCTTTCATATTTATATTATAATAAAAAAATTGCCAAGTTTATTTTTTTATAGGTTAGAATTTGAAATATTGTTAGATGTCCCTTGATTTTTTTTGTTTTTCTCCTCAAAATTGTATATTAATTTATAATTTTGATTGTGTTTCATACTTTATCAGTATATTGTGTAAATACATATGTATATGACGTATAAATTAGAGCAATTCAATTATTTTTATGAATGATATTTTTAGGGGAATAATTCGAGGTTAATGCAGAATATTAATGATAATTCAAATATTAATTTTCTTTATTATTATAAACAAAAAATGGAAATGAACATGGCGTAGGGTAGATGTAATGTCGATAAATTATTTGTACCTATTATATTGGCAAATTATTTTGCGTTGACCATAAATGTGCCACACATTTAAAAAAAAAAAAAAAAAAAAAAAAAATTGGTCGCCGACGAAAAAAATGCCAAATATATTAATGTAATCAACCAATCAAATAAATTTATGTCAATTTTTTTTTTATTGTTATTTATATATAAACAGTTATGTGTAGATCACATTTATATAATATGTTTGGGAGTGGATTATTATAAACTAAAAGAAAAAAAATGTCAGATTGCTGGACAATAAAAAAAATCAGATAAAGTGCACATGAAAAAATAAAAAAATGGAAATAAAATAAATTTGTTGAATCATTTGAAATATAAATTAGTATTATTTCAAATATAATAAATTCAAAACTTGAAATATTTTCACTTTTTTCCCACAATTAAAAGATGGCGCTGTATCAAATGCAACTGATATAAATACATAAACAACAAAATCAAACATAAAAAAAATTCATCGAAAAAAAAAAGCATAAATAAATAAATATTATTAATGAAATACATTAAATATAAATAATTATTCATCTATATATAAATAAATAATTCAACCATAAAAATAGAATTTCAAATTCTATAATATAACTTAATATTTTTCCCATTAGACGGCGCCATAACCTCAAAGTATGCGCACGCACGTCGTCTTTCTTCTCTCTTCTTTTTTCGCCATTTTTCGTATTATTTGGGCTGACTGTAGTTGGTACTTTGTGTCGTGTTAGAGCACTTAGAGCTCGTGAAGGTTCGGTTGGGTCTGGGAATCCGGCCGAGGCCGGAGCTTCCAAGTTTTTTGGTTGCTAGTCGCAGGGTTCGAGCGGTCAAGGGTGGGTGTCTTTCAGTGTCTTATAGCGGGATTTATTGAACACACACACACACACACGTCTAATAAAACTATCAATCGAAGACGTAACAAAAAAAAAAAACAAGTGGTAGATAGTGAAGAGTGGCATAGAAGAAATAAAACAGTTTAGTAAACAAAATAAAAAAAAAAAAGAAAAACCGCGGTAGATCCAAAGAGAAAGAAAAAGACCGTTGGAATTGTAGAGAAGGAGAAACGGAACACGAGGGGGTGTTAACGGCCACACTGTGTATCAGAGTGTCGCAGTGACGGTCGAATGCTCTTGTACATGTTTCATTTATCGATTCAACTCTTGAGAATAAATTCAATGTTCATATTTGTCTTCATTTAAATATAGCCCTCCCCAAACTTAACCTCAAAAATCCGAAGTGAAACAAAAGTAAAAAGAAAAAAAAATTTTTAATTTTGTAATGTATATAAATAATTTATGTATCTATAATTTATTGTTAAATAACATGAACACACCAGTGTGTATTTAATTCATAATTAAATATATTAAATATTGTATTAAATAAATTTTAAAATATATGCACAGGTGTAAGGTTTGAGGTTATAAAAAGAACGAAAGAAAAAAAACGTGGAGAAGGTGAAGGAAAAATTAAAGTGAATATTTAAATAAAACACAAAGCACTGAGAAAAAATAAATTGTTCAACAACAACACAATGGACGGTAGTTCTAACCAACCATCTTCAGCAATGGATGGGAGCAATAATAATAATAATAAAACAAATGCCAGCAATAATAGCAATACCAATAGCAATAATAATAAAAGAACAAATAGTAATATTAATAATGATAAACAATCGTCAAGTGTAACAGCATCATCATCGCCATTGGCATCAACAGCTATTGGTGATTCTGGATATTGTACAGCTGGTTCAAGTACACCAATTGCTACAATGACAACGTGCAATGGCACCAGAAGCACAAGCAGTTTTGCTTTGCCGACCCCAATTCCACCTTCATCATTATCATCATCATCATCGCCAGGGTGTGGCTGCATTATTATGGGTCCACCGACAATAGAATCTGAAGAAATTACTATTAATATTACACCAACAACTGGTGGACAATTTGATTTGACTGTTGAACGCAATGATACTATTGAAAATCTTAAAAAAATTATATCTAAAAGATTGAAGGTCGCTAAGGAACGCATTTGTTTACTTCATCGTGATAGGTGAGTTTTATTTTGTTTATATTTTTATATAATATTGATCATGAATATGGATATTGAGATGTGAATTATGATTTTGATTTTGAGAGTGATATTGAAAATTGCGCAAAGGTTTTGTTTTTTTTTTTAGGACATACTTTTGTAATTTGATTCGATTTTAGATTTTTATCCTGGATTTTGTAGAATATCAGTCAGTTTTATTATTTTTAGTGAGAATTTTATTAATATGTGGGAATGATTATATTGAAAATCGTTGAATTTTGTGGGAATATTGATATTGAGGAGAAAGACAAGATGAAAAATAGGAATGTAGTGAGGAGATATATTTATGTATGTGTACGGGTTTATAAGTCGAGGAATCAGCGCATCGTTGTTGCACTTTTGGCCGTCGAGTTGGCCGAGTGGGAGCCGTGGGCGTCGTGGGGGCCGTGGATGATTCTCCTTCGCCAGGCACGCAACAATCAAGAGATGTGTATGGGTTAAATGTAGGTTGGGTGGACACCAAACTCATTGGATATATGTATAATGAATAAATATATTTATATGTATTTTTTATTTTATTTTAAATAGTGGGAAATTGTTTGATAAAGGAGAAGTTGGTGATGTTTTTTTTAGTTGACTTGTTGTTAGTAAATTGAGGGTTGATAAATATTACAATTTCCTCGTTTTTTATACACAATCTTTGTTTTTTTATTTATGTTTGTACGAAAATAGCGAAGTTTTTAGTGTTATTTGAGGTTATGGCTTGGCCATTTTGTCTGCCGGCAGAACATTGAGGTTAGGTTTCGTTTGTGATTTGAAGAAACAGAAAAATAAGATATTTTCGTTGAGTTTATAGTTTGTCTATGACTTTGAGCTAGTTTTTGATGAAAATTCAGGTTTGGTGATGTTTTTTTTTTTCAATTAATGTGAAGTTTGTTGACTTGAGTAAATTGAGGGTTAAAAAATATTACAATTTCCTCGCTTTTTATACACAATCTTTGTTTTTTTATTTATGTTTGTACGAAAATAGCGAAGATTTTAGTGTTATTTGAGGTTATGGCTTGGCCATTTTGTCTGCCGGCAGAACATTGAGGTTAGGTTTCGTTTGTGATTTAAAAAACCAGAAAAATAAGATATTTTCGTTGAGGTTATAGTTTGTCTTTGGTTTCGTGCCACTTTTTGAGTATAATCTGACGGGAAAATTGAGGTTATGTTTTTAGTCCGGTTTAAAAAAACAAAATTCGCGTTCTCTAATTGGTCGATTTCATATCTTATCTCTATCGCCATGTTATTGTTGTAATAAAGCTTGAAATAGAACGTGAATTTTCATGCTGATAGAATATAACCGTCATATTACCACTTCAAATATCATGATAAAATTCGCCATTTTTGTGCACAATATATTAAGAAAAACTATACAAATAATTCATACTACTATTTATATATAAAATACATACAAATAAATTATTAATATTGATAAATATATATATAATAAATGTAAGAAAAATATATACTTTTATAACCTTAAATAAATGAATACACAAATGTGTATTTATTTTTAATTTTATTCTCGAATATATCGTGAAATATATACTTATATTGTGTGTAGATAAAACTATATGACAAATATTATAGTATAGGTGAATATAAGAACTATTCCAGGTAAATATATACCTGAGTATATAATATTTTTCTCGTGTGTTATTCATGTTTGTGTGAGGCTTGGTCGCGTTCAACGTAATATACTCGAGAAGGCCTTCTCCACGCTCATTCTCTTTCTTTCATTTATTTTATATATATATGTGTGTGTTTTTTTTTTCCTTTTATTTGATCGTGTGACTATGGGTTTCTTTGTGGTTGTATGTGTGCACGCGGGGCCAGTCGGAACAAGTTGCAGCAGGTACAGACATGCCTTGGTCAACTGATGACGACAGTGCGATGCGTGCAGGTCCTCGATTTTTCATTAGGCTTTAGTGAATCTATACTTTTTGTCAGAATATACACATACAGCGAGGAGGAAATTTTGTATAAAATTTTGATTTGGAGGATTTGTGTTGAATTGTAGTTAAATTTTATGTTTGATCTGATGTTGAATTTTTGTCTGTTGAAGTAAATATATTTTGTGTTGACATATTTTATGAAGCTTTGCGAGTGTTTGATGTAATATTTGTGTCATTATCGGATAATGATATAATTATTTTGTTGATTTGTTTGACTTAAATTTTGAGTTGAAATTGGGGAAAAAAAATTTTAACACAAATTTTTAGTGGACTTTTTTTGTACCAAAATTTTTTACTGTGTTGGAATTTTAATTGATTTGTTTAAATTTATTTAATCAATAACAATTATTATTTGACACCGAAAATAAATTTATGTTGACGATTTATTACTTCTAAAACAATTTTTTTTCAACGCTATTTAAATAATTATAAATTAATCTAACTAATCAGCTCGTTCAAACTATATTATTTATTTATATTGAATCATTTTTACTTTTATTTATTTATATATAAATTTTTTAAATGGATTAACAGAATGAGGAAAAATATATTTATCAAAAACATAAAATATTGTCTTGATTTAGCTTAATTTTTGAGTAAAAATTCTGCTAAAAAAATTTTAACCCAAATTTTTAGTTGACTTTTTTACTGTATTGGAATTTTAATTGATTTGTTTAAATTTATTTAATCTATAACAATTATTATTTGCCCCCTCCTCCCTCCCCAAATTAAATTATTCGAATTTTTACTTATAAAACAATTTTTTTAAACGTAATTTAAATAATTATAAATTAATCTAACTAATCAGCTCGTTCAAACTATATTATTTATTTATATAAAATCATTTTTATTATCAATTTTTATATAAATTTTCCAAATGAATTTACAAAATAACAAAAAGCATTTATTAAATGCAAAAAATCTTTTGATTTAATTTTCATATTCGAAACTTTGTCAAAAAAAAAAAAAAATTTCAACACAAATTTTTAGTAGATTTTTAATTCACATATGTTATATTATACATATATTCATTTTCTTCATTTGCAATCGTTCGACGTATATAAAATCCATTAGGCAGAAGAACAAGTGCCACTTGAGTGTCCACAAAACACATTGGTAATTTTCTCCACTCTTCATCTCAATGTCGTTCTGATTTTTTTCTTTTTCTTCTTTCTCGACCCCTTCGCCAACCCTATATCTTCTACTCTTTGTACATATGCACATATATCTATCCATATATATATATATATATATATACATACCAATACATATGTGTGTAAATAAAGATTGTGCTATTTCTTGGCTTGCGCTCAACTTTAAACCTTCTCTTTTTTTTTTATTATTTATTTATTTATTTTTTTTTAAATTTCTCATTTAGTCTTACTTGAATATCAAATGATTAAACTTTAATTTGATCCATTTATTTACGATCTTGAATTATTACATAATACTAAAAATCTTCATAATTTATAATTACCAACATAAAAAATTAATTAAAGAAAGTAAGTTAATATAGAACAAAATATTCAATTTTTTCTTTTCTATCTGCAATTAATATTTTTTATTTGTTTATTTATTTTATTATTATTATTATTTATTACTTTAGTATATTAATATAAGACTTTGAGAATGATATTTGTGTATGTGTGTGAGGTATTTATTTATTTATATTTCGAGCCAGACCAGCACGATGAGATTCTTCACCTTCTTCGTTTCGTTTTCCACTTCCTCTTTAATTTTTTTTTTTTTTTTTTTTTTTTTTTTTTTTTTTTTTTTTTTTTTTTTTTTTTTTTTTTTTTTTTTTTTTTTTTTTTTTTCGTTTTCTTTGGTTTATCTTTTTTTGTCTCTCTTTCTTTCGTTTGTGTGCGTCATAGTGACCATGATACGACTGTGTTTGAAGCGATGACGTAGGAAGCATTTAAACATTTATTTAAAAAAAAAAAAAATGTGTTTTTAACTCATGGTGTCAAATTCTAAAACGTTTTTTTTTTATTCACTCATTATTTTCTTTATTTGTATTGTAGACAAATATAACTCACATCTGTACACGTTTATGTACTTCAAATAATCTATTTGTGCTAAATAGATAATATAAAATTATTATTTTTTTATATTTATGTTGCTTCGATGTTAAAATTAGAGAAAAGAATTTTTTCATATTTGACATTTAAAGAATATTTTCGAATAAAACTTCCAGAATTTTTTACATGTATAAAATATATTTATTTTTTCTTTTAATAATTATGAAACAATTCGAAATACACGAAAAAAAAAACATAATCAAAGTTATATCATTTAATTGTAAACATAAATAAAAAAAAAATAATAAATAAAAATATTTGAAAACTTCCAACAATTTAAATGACAATAAAAATTGAATAAAATGTTTTTTTGTTATATAATAACTTAATTTTTTTTTCTGCACACTAAATGAAACACGTAATTATTTATTTATTTAATATAAATGAACAATTCATGCACATTTTACAATAATATTTAAATCAAAATTTAATTTACACATTTTTCATTTTGTTTTTTTTTTTTTTCATCATAAAACTCGAATTCATTTAGCAAATCACTAATTAATAATACTGTCTGCTTCATATTTATTCCCACCGTATGTTCATACATAATATAACACATACTTACACACGTAAATACATATATATTAATTTAAATAAATAATATATAGAGAGATACATTATGAAAGAAACGCTCACGGCGTAAATAAATATTTCCTGGCAATGACAAAAGACCATACAACTCATGTTGTACACACATTGAACTACAGAAATGCTTTTAAAATTTCTCATGTACCACTACACATACATAAAGAGAATAAAAGTGAAATGGTGAATTAATATATAAAAAAAATGAGCAGGAGAATTTTTTGAAGGCTTTAATATGAACACTATTCGCAAAAATTAAAGGATATTAATCAACATGCGAAATTTTTAAGTGATTTTCAACAGAGTGTAACTCGGGAGAAAATGATCGCACAGCAAAATTAAAAATAGCAAATTGTAGCTCCAAGTGTCTAGTTTTCAGATCGGACAATGAAAAATTTTTATATTGTATGGTTTCAGAGTAATCTCAGTAAAAAGCAGCAAAAAAAAATTTCCAAATTTTTGCATTTATTACAAAAGGTTTACGGGCTTAAGAAAATTTTTTTTTTGTAATTCCACTATAAAGATCTTTTAGAAGATTTGATGCCCTTTAATTTGACCACATGAAGAGCCCGGTATGATGATTTGCTGCGGAATTATCGTTAATCAAAGCAAAAAAGTCCTTTTTGACTTTGGTAATCAATAACTCAGTCAATAACTATCGTACAAGAAATCGAAGGAGGGTTCTGGATACTGCAAAACATTCTCTATGAGACATCATTAGTGATTCATGACGAAAACTTTTTTTTCAAAGCGATAATTTCAACTGAAAAAAAGATGGAGAATCGCATATTTAAGGATATTTGGATAACTTTGTATAATTTTGAATATAATGAATGAACGCAGGGTATTTTTGTCAATTTCCCAACTTTAGAGTGTCCCAAACATACTCTAAAAATTTTAAACCGCTGCGATTTTTTTTTCTTAGTCTCCCCCGAAACTTCGAATTCATGGTTTTTGTCAAAATTACCAAAAATCACTAAAACGAACCATTTTTCGATTCTCTATCAATTTTTCAGTAAAATTCAATTTCATTTTGGTAATATCCCTCATTTCCCCCTATGGAAAAGATTAATTATTGTTTAAAATCTGAAAAAAAATTTTTTTTCAAATTTTTTTTTTTTTCAAAAAAAAAAAAAATGTCTCAATTTTTTTCAACCATGACACCTGCTTCAGTATTTGTATATCTGACCGCGCGACCTCTAATCTTTGGGTGTATAATTCTAAATTTAATACCAACAGTAAAAGACAATGCTCCAAAAAAATCAAATTTTTTGACAAATTTGTTAAAAATTTCGCGAGAAGTGTATATTGCAAATTATTTGTAGGCAGTCGAATAAAAAATGTAAGATCTTTCATCCCTTCATTATTATTGTTATTGTTAATATTATTAGTATTTTTTTCCATTGGTGAGAATTTAAAATAAGAATTTGTAAAAATCGAAAGATGAAAAGAAAAAATTATTTGAGGATTACTCAGGGTTTTTTGGTTGGATATGTATAATAATGCCTTGTTGCTATAAAGGGATGAGTTTTCATAGTGTATAGTGGATCGAAGACGAGATGAATGATGTATGTGTGTGTGTGTATGTGTCTGTGTGTAATGTGGATATAGGAAGAGAGAGAGAAGGGAAATGAATAGGGTGGTTTAAGGTCTCGAATTCTCATTGCTAGTGGACCCTTTATAAATATATATTTTTACTCGTGCTCGGTGTAGATCCTGCTGGTTTTTCTGTTTCTGTATGTGTGTGTATGTGTTTGTATTTTGAAGGTAATGTGTGTGTGTGTGTGTCTTTGTATGTAGATGTTATATGGGAAGTTCGACCCTATGGCGATCGTTAATGTGAGGGGTGTATGTATGTATTTTTGATGTGTGTGTGTGTGTGGAGAGTGAGGAATTTGGTGTGGAAGTTTAGGGGAAATTCGAGTTGGGATTTTTTTTCTTATAATTTTTAGTTGAAAGTTGGGTTAGATTGAGAGGTTGTTTTTTGATTTTGATAAATATTTGTTTGAGTTGTGTTAATTTTTTTTAGGAAATTGGGAGGATGAATGAATTGATATAAATAGATAATATATAGTTTGAACGAGCTGATTAGTTAGGTTGATTTATAGTTATTTGAATTGAGTTAAGAAAAAAATTGTTTTAGGAGTAAAAAATCGACGACATGAATTTATTTTTCGTGTTGGAATAAATAATAATTGTTATTGATTGAATAAATTTGAATATTGATATTGTATCACAGTAAAAAATTTTGTATAAAAGTCCACTAAAAATTGGGATTAAAATTTTTTTTTTTTATATTATTTTTACTTTAAAGTTAAGTATATTTTTTGTTTCTGATAGATATTTATTATTCTATCAATTTGTGAATTTATTGTATCTAAATTGATGAAAGTAAAAATGATATACATATAAATAAATAATATAGTTTGAACGAGCTGATTAGTTAAATTAATTTATAATTATTTAAATTGTTTTAAGAGTAAAAAATCGACATGAATTTATTTTTGGTTTTGAAACAAATAATGATTCTTATTAATCAAATAAATTATAAATAAAGCAATTAAAATTGTTACACAGTAAAAAATTTCGTGTAAAAGTCCACTAAAACTTTGTGTTAAAAATTTTTTTCAACAGAATTTTTACTCCAAAATTAGGTTAAATCAACACAATATTCATTCAATTCCAATCTAACACAAACATTATATTACACTCGCAAAGATTTAAAAAATCTGTCAACACAAAATTTATTTACTTCAACAGACAAAAATTCAGTATTAAATTCAACATAAAATATAATATTATTAATTCAATCCAAAATAATTTTCTTGCTTCAACACAAATTCTCGTTAATTTAAAATCCCATACAAAATTTGCATTAAAAACAATATAAACAAATTTTCACCGGCCTTTTACACAAAATTTTTTACTATCCACATATTTATATACATACATATACTCAACTCTTTTGGATAAATAGCCTTGACGATGCTTATTCTTGGGATCTCACTCACCTCGAAGTATTCTTTCAAATAAAAAACACAGAGATTGTGTACACATGTCTTGTTGTTGTGTTTTAATGCATTTGAGAGGAAACATCTTACACACATACACACATATATTTTTCTGCATTTATATATAAATATACACACACATTTAAAATATCCAAAAAGAATTTGTGAGATAAGGTCATTCATGCGAAATCAGTTATAATTATCAAAATATATTTATATTTCTTGATTTATATATTTTCATTTAATTAATATCAAAATATTTAAATTATATATATATTTTTTTTGTTTTTTATTTATATTGAGATGTCAATTATCTTTTTTTTTTTTTTTATCAATCAATCATTGTGATGAATAATTTTTATGAATAATTATATATATTTATATGAAAGGTGTGAAGTGTTAGTTGAAAGTTGGGAGGGCAATGAGGGACCGATCCGTTGCTTGGACATAGAATTTACGGTTATGTTACCGTTATTACCGTAATGTTATAACGTTTTGTCTCGTGGAATTGCCATATTTTCGTCGATACAAATTTTTTTAATATAGCAAGGTAAATAAGGAAAAAAATTCGTTCATTCAGATTGATAAAGAAAGTTGAATAAGAAAAAATAAATTTTATATTTTTTATATTTTTTATTCGACTTGATTTTTTAATGTTATTAATTATTTTTGATTGATTTACTCTAGTGAATAAATATTTATTGACTAATTATTAATATGTTTATTTAATAAGGAGCGAGGAAAAAAAAATTTCTGCTATTGAAACAATTTTTTAAAGTATAAAATAAATATTAATTTTTTTTTATCTCAATTTTTTGGTTTTTTTTTTTGTTTAGTATTGTGAGGATTGATCAATTTATTAATTAGTATTTAAGCATTGAGTTTCAATGGTGATAATAGGAATAAATATTTATTTTTTATTGTCAAATTAAATTATTGTAAGAAGTATTTTGAATTTTTTTTTTTTTTTTAAATAATCAAAGAATCAATTTAAAGTTTTTATGTTTGAATTTCACGAAATTTAGATATTTTTTTACAAATATAAATTTATAAATGTTATTTACAATGTTATTTTGCGACTGAAAAATATTTACTAATTTTTTTTTTTAGACAATTTAGTATTTTATATATATTTATATATATTTGAATTTTTTTTTGGATTTATTTATTTATTTATCTATCAATAACAATATCGATTTCAGAGAAGGGCCACTCTGTGATTATATTATTAATATAAAAAATTAATTTGGGTATATTTTTCTCAGGTAGGCCATTTTGTCCCCCACTGTATACTCATATGACTGAAAAAATCCACCATTGACACACACACACACACATACACAATATATATATGTATGTACGTATTTTGCAAAATGCAAAAAAAAAAGACTTAAAATCGATAACTGAAATTTACAAAATTTTCAACACACCTGCTCTTAAAATTGAAATAAATATATATTAATCACTTTGTTGTTTCGTTTAGAAATAAATTAAAAATAATAGATTAATTAATTATGTAAATATACGCATATATATATATATATATATAGTTTGCTGGAAATTATGAGAAATTTCGAGAAGAAACAAATAGTATAAAAAATAAACAAAAGAATTATCTATAAAAAAGGATTAGCAACGATAATAAATAAATAAAAAAAAAAAAAGAGGTTCATAGGTAACAAGCTGTCAGTTAAAAAAGAGAATTCATTGAGAGAGCATGAAGTAAAAATAACATTATAAGAAGAGTGAGAACATAAAAATATTAATACATATTGTAATTCTTTCTAAATAATTATTATTCCAAATAAATAATATTCTATTGTGTTATTATAATCAATTAATTTGCGTTAAAAATGATTCACCTTGTATATATTTATATAAATTATATAAATGATATAAATAACATATATAAATACTTAGATTAATAAGTGGCTCGTTGCGTTAGGGGTAACACTCTCGTGTCGGGCGCGAGAGGTCCCGGGTTCGAATCCCGGACACGACTCCTCAAAAAATTTTACTTGAATATTATTTTAAATAAATATATAACTATATAAATAAATAAAAAATATTTGTCCATATAGTCCGATGGACCAAAATCGACTTCTCCCATCAGTGCATTTCTGTGGTTCATATACATAAAGAGAATAGTAACGTGCATTCGACGAGAACGGAGGGAAGAATAAATAATAATAAAAAAAAATATATATAAAAATAAAAAAAAAACCTATTCGTGTTGGCTTGTGGAGGTTTGGGTTATTAGACTCGAGGGCTTAACTTTTCATGGGTTACTCATTTTGAGAGGGGAAGACTTTTTATCTTTTTTCTCTTCTTCTATTTCTCTCAATCATTCTTCTCCCTTTCTCTATATGTTTTTTATTTATTTTTTTTTTATTTCTCTTCCCTTCCAATCGGGCGCTAGTCATTACCCCCTTCTCAAGCTCCGGAACGTTTCGAGGGTCGCACCAAGGACGTCTGGGGTCGAACCCAGAACCCGAGTGTGAGTGAGTGAATAAGAGAGATGTAGGAGGTGTATATGTATAGTTGTATAGTGATGAGGCGAATTGCTGCGGCATCTCGTGGGTAAACGCCTCTGTGCAGAAGCTGGGACGCGAATAAATTTTGTGCACGACCCCGTGGTTCGTTTTGAGTTCATGGCTACGCGCAAGTCAAATGTGGGTGATATTTTTTTTTTTGTTTGGGGATTTTTTTTTTTTTTTTTTGGTATTTTAGGTGGGCTGATTATATGTCTGTTGCTATTTCAGAAAAGTCTGGAAAAATTTGGAGAAGGGTTTTGTGGGGGTAATTGAGGAGGAATTCTGTGTGAAAGATGATTGGAAATTTGTGATAAAATTTTTTTTATAAAATTTTCAGTCAGAAGTTGATTGTTTGAATTGAGATAATTTTTTTTTATTTTGATATGAATATTTTTTGACATTTTAGTCTTTTGTTTAAGAAATTTATATTTGAATTGATGAAAGTAGGAATTATTTAATTTAAATAAATAATATAGGGTGGATGAGGTGATTAGTTGGGTTGATTTGAAATTATTTAAATTGCGTTAAAAAAAAAATTGTTTTAGGAGTAATAAATCGATGACATGAATTTCTTTCTGGTGTTGAAATAAATAATAATTGTTATTGATTTTTTTTTTATTATTATCCAGATGTTCATTATAGAATGATAATTTGCAAATTGTAGAGATTAATTATACCATTTCTCACAGTAATTTATTGGACTTTTTATTCATTTTTGTTCACTTTATTTCACATTTCGTAAAATTCCGATAATATCTCTCGGAGAAAAATTTATTTTATTATTATATTATACATCTATATTCATTAACTATATATTTCATAAATATTATAAATAATAACAATTTTATTTAAAGATTACAAATCATATAAAATTTTTTCTAAAAACATTTACATAAAATTTATTTATTTTTTGATATTTTCCTTCCGTTTTTGGTTTATTTCATCATTTAAAAACTTACAAAAAGTCACAAACTATCAGTTTTTTTCCTTCTCAGAATTAAATTGAACTTTTCTTAAAATACAAAAAATAAAATTTCTATCCCATAAATTTCATTCTGGTTTTATTTATTTATCTATTGTTATTAAATTTCTAAAACGGTTCATAGAAATATGCAATATAAATTACTAATTCCCAACTTATTTATATAAATATAAATACATAAAATAATTGTTTTTCCATTCAGTTTTTCACTAAGAAATAAATTTCATAATAATATTACATTTTGCGATTTTTCGTGGAATAAATTCCAGTTTAATTACACAACGATAAATAGTATAATCAACACTTTTCTCTATAATAAATTAAAATGTATGAAAAATTATACAGTATACATTACGTCACATCCAATCCATGATCAAAACTTCATTCACCTTGTGTGTAAAAAAAAAAATTTAACTTCTAATTAATTCCCCAATGACTTTACAAAATCACAAAAAATTCAACACAAAAAAAAATTAAATATTTTTTCTCTGACACGCGCACTAAATTACTTATAAAATATTAAAGCAATATAAATAGTCACTCTCGATTTCTATTTCCTCCAATCCGCCATTAATTAATTGCTGCAGAACCTTTAACATTTATTCAAAATTAAAAAAAAAAAAAAAAAATTCTAGCAAAACATCCACATTTTGAACTTTGGGTTTGAATATCTTTAGAACGGCTGTCTTTATGAAAAAAATGTAAGAGACCTTTTTTGTAGAGCGTTCGATTCCCCACAAAAATACCCTATGAGCCTGTCTCTATGATGCGCAATGGCCAAGCTACAAAAATCAAAAAAAAAAAAAAAATTTAATTCATCTTTTTATTTTCAATTAACAACATATATTATCAACAATATCAATATTCCGACACTTTCGTTGAATAATTATTATAAAACAACAATTATGAAGAGAAAAAAAAATAATTCATATAAAATTTTATTTATTTATTCATAGAATTTTACCAGACAGGAAAATAAAAATTGTATTTTAAGTGAAGAAAAAAAATAATTTGATCGTTATATATTGATTGACATTTTTTTTTATTAACGTTCTTTTATGTATTATATTTTTATGAATATATATGTATGGTATATATGTGTGTTTTCTCTTTCTTTTTATTAATACATATATGGTAGAGCTGGAGTGAAATACTTCATTTGTATACATACAATATATAGAATCGTTCATTGTTGAGTAACTTGCGAGTGCCATTGACTCTCTCTCCCTGAATCCTTCTCGACCACTCTCTGGTATACTCATGCAATGGTGTATAATATGTATAAAACATCACGCACATAGCAGCACATGTGCATGTATATATATATATATGTGCATCTGTGTGTGTTATGTGACGTTCTACTGCGGGTACCGAAAGTCCGAGGTAACAAAGGAGAGTGCGTTGCTATGGAAAACGAGAGTGTGTGTTACATGGCGTTGTGTATTGGTTGAGGAATATATATTTAAATTCCTTTGGAGAGTGAAAAAAATTTTGTGTAAGAGTCTATTGGAAATTTGTGTTGAAGTAGAAAAATTATTTTGGGAGTGAATTGATGTTTTATGTTGAATTTAAGGTTGGATTTTTTTCTATTAAAGAGGATGGCAACTTTGGACTCTTTGACACTTCATATCTCATGAACGGTGGCTCGCAGCGCAAAAAGTGTAGAGACGGTTTTTGTAGAGAATTTTATTATCTAAAACTAAGTTTCAGCAAGATTTTTTCGATAAAATCAAAGTTGGCTGAAAAAATGAAAAAAATCGATTTTTCGACTCTTCGACACGTCAGATGAATTTTGTGTTGACATTTTTTTTTTTTTTTTTTTTTTTTTTTTTTTTCAATTTTTGAGAGTGTTTGATTTAATATTTGTATTGAATTGACATTGTATAATAAATATTGTGTTGATTTAACATAATTTTTTAATTGAAATTGGGTAAAAAAATTTTTTACACAAAATATTTTACTCTGTAACAATTTTAATTGATTTATTTAAATTTATTTG
The DNA here is from genome assembly GCA_030347275.1 of Microctonus aethiopoides. Taxonomy (NCBI): domain Eukaryota; kingdom Metazoa; phylum Arthropoda; class Insecta; order Hymenoptera; family Braconidae; genus Microctonus; species Microctonus aethiopoides. The sequence goes on from JAQQBS010000001.1 coordinate 8,412,660, forward strand.
ATTAATAACAATTATTATTTATTTTGACACCAGAAATAAATTCATGTCGACGATTTTTTACTCCTAAAACAATTTTTTTTAACGCAATTTAAATAATTATAAGTTCAAACTCATTTATTTATATTAATTCTTTTTTACTTTTATTTATTTATATATAAGTTTTTTGAATGAATTATTAAAATAAGAGAAAAATATTTATTAAAAGCAAAAAATAATGTGTTGATTTAATATAATAATTTTTGAGTTAAAATTCTGTTAGAAAAAATTTCAACACAAATTTTTAGTGGACTTTTACACAAAATTTAATACTGTGTAACAATTTTAATTGATTTATTTGATTAATTACAATTATTATTTATTTCAACACCAAAAATAAATTCATGTCGTCGATTTTTTACTCGTAAAACAATTTGTTTTTTAACGCAATTTAAATAATGATAAATCAACCCAATTAATCAGCTCATTCAAACTATATTATTTATTTATATCAAATCATTCTCACTGTTATCAATTTAAATATAAATTTCTTGAATTGATTTGCAAAATGAGAAAAATTTTGGTTAGGTTATTACCCAATTTTTGAGTTAAAATTCTGCAAAAAAAATTCTAAAACAAATTTCTTGTGGACTTTCACACAAATAATCTTCTTGTAATAATATACCCGAAAATACAGAAGCTAAAGATCGAAAATTTTTGATGAACTTATTCATATTTTTTTTTATTTATGAAATTGAGTCAAATCAAATGAAGCGTTAATAATAACAATACACTGGTCACTTGATCGAATTTCAATATCCATATTCGATATTATATCTCGTCCGATAATCTGTATAAAAATAACTTTAATATTCGCATTATTATTTATTCATCTTTCTTGTTAAATATTGCAATATCGATTGGATAAATAAAAGAAAAATAAAATTGTACAAGTTTGTACGTATATTATGTATTTGTATAGTTATAAATAGTCATGAAGATCATGTGAAATTTTCATTCTTGAAGTTGAATAATATCTGTGAATATAAAAATGGTCAAGTGAAAGTTCAAGGTTATAACTCGAAGAATTTTATAATATTCGATGTAGTAAAAGCTAATAAAGGGTCAAATTTCTTGGTGAATACTTACTAACATTTAAAATTTGTATTGAATTTTTTTCACGATAATTTTGTGCCGAATTTTTATGAAAGAGTTTTGGTTGAAATAGAAGAATTATTTTGGGGGAGATGACTTGTTTTTTATGTTGATTGAAATGCAAAATTTTAGTTGGAATTGATTAATAAATGAATGTGTGAAAGTTGGATTATTT
>JAQQBS010000001.1:8414065-8428563 GCA_030347275.1 Microctonus aethiopoides
CGCCAATTAACAACTCTTGTTGCGACCTTCCCGAAAGACTGGACTGTATATCGGCCATTTTAAAATTAAAAAAAAAAAATAAAAATTGTTAATAATAGCTTAAGATGTAAAGAAAACGATATGCCAAACTTCAAAAACATTAAACAAGTTATTCAATAAAAAAAAATAATCACAATCAGTTAAAATTTACAGGTCTATCACCCAAAAAAAAAAAGGCTTGAATCAAGTCGCTGAGACTTTTTTTTTTTGGGGTGATATGTATCTCCCCCTTTAGAAGCAAAAAACGTTGTCATAATTATTTAATCTTAATGTTTGAGTGAAAATTTATATTATGTATCAATCAAAGTCAATGTATATAGTTATTAACTATTGCGAAATCTCCGTATCAGAAGTCAAAAAAAAAAAAAGAAAATATCTCCATCGCTTCTTATTACTATAAATCACAAAATTTATATTAATTATAAAATTAAAAATATCGTTCAATAATTATCAACGACACTTTGTAAAAATCAACGTATTACCAATCAACAGTTTATAAATTATACAAACTTATTGCTACGATGCTTTGCAATTTAAATAAAATTAATTTTATTCCATTAATTTATTAAAATCAAACGCCAATTAACAATGAATAAAATTATCATAAATAAAAAAAACTTTAATACAGATTATGAAAAAATTATTAAAATAAATAAACGATACATTTTCGGCACTTAACTTTTTACTAAAAAAAATAAATAAATAAATAAATAAATAAATAAATAAAACAACGTTTGGATTTTATAAATCATCGCTTTGTACATTCAAAAAATTCTCTAGAGCTGATCTATTTTTTGGGTAGCACTTAAAATCTCTTGTCCTACTTATTTGTATCAATTAAAAATAATTAACGCGATTATTTAATTTTATTTTTAAATAATTTGATCATTTTATAAAGTAAACATTTTTATTACCACACAAATGCATAATAAAATATTAAAAATCTAATATTAAAAACAAATGAATAGATTATAAAATGTATTTTATTGATATAAAAGAATTTTTTTTAATAATTATTTTTGTTGATTAATTAAATAAATTTTTTTTTTTTTTCGCACACAGAAATAATTATTAAACAATTTTTATTATTTATTATTGTAATAAATAAAAGTATTTTAATTTATGTGCTTGACAAACAATGTTTATCCTAGTCAACGATTGTTACTTTGTAAAATTTAATTTAATAATTTTTAATTAAATCGATAATTTTAATTTTAGATTAAAAAAAAAAATTTTTTTTAATCAATTGTATTATTTATTTAGTGTTTCTGAGGAACAATATTGTGTAAAAAAAATACAAAAATCTTGTATTTTATGAAATAATTTCTTATAAAATGAATAAAAAAAAATAGGTCAATAAATAACAAATAAATATTATTATTATTACAAATTGTAAATTATTTATTCATCTGCATTTTTTCATTTATTTATTTATTCATTAATCATCCATCATGGCGGTAAGTTAAAAACTAAAAATCAATGCATCATAAACAAAACAAAAAATTTTTTTTTATTAATAAAAATTAAAATTTTTAACTATTTATTTCTAATATAAACAATTAATTTTTTTTTTCATTTATGTGGACGTATAAATAATACACACAATACACACACAAAAAAATATTATTCAAAATTTTGAGAATATTTAAAAATTAATAAATTATTTGAAACATTTAATATTTATTTATATTAATTTTCATTTATTTATTTCATGCAAATAAACAAATTTTTTTTTTCTCTAATGTGAAAGAATTATATCTTTAATTATAATACAATAATTAATTAATATATTCAATATATTCAATATATAATATAATAATTAATTAAAATATTAAATATTCAAAATATACAATTTATAATAAAACAATTAATTAATATATAATAATTATATTTAATATGTAATGCAAAAATTAATTTTTATATTCAATACATGCACGATATAACATAATAAATAATGTATATAATTATATAATTAATTATATTTGTATTATTAATACATAATATTAATAATTTCATCAATTATAAAAAAAAATTTTCTAAATTAATTTTCAATGGAAATTTTTAATTTTAATTTACCAAATAATTCCTATTTATTATTCCACATTATTAATTTAATTATTGTTCAATTAAAAAGACCAACAATTTTTCATTTATTAAAAACAATAATAATAAATATTTCGCTTTTTTTATATAAATTTACATGAAATTTTAAACAGGGAAAAAATTTATAATATTTAATACCATAAAAATTATTACATTAATTATTTATTTTAGTAATTTTTATAATTTATATAATATCTTGGACTATTGAAAAATAAATTATAAAACTTAAATTTTATTTTTCTTGGCAAAATTTTCAACAAATAATTATTAAATATTACCAAAATTTACACAAGATAAATATTTTATTTAAAATTTTTTTGTAGTTAAATTTAAAAATGTCACAATTTTGAATCTCCTAGATTAACTAAACCTTACACACATTTAATATGTTGAACTACAGATGTATATAATAGAACAAAGGATCAATGAAATGCGGGAACTTGACGGTAATCAAGAACTTACAATTAGTTATCATACCAACCGTAATTTACAAAGCGTATTGAGTATAATACATCTGGAATTAATATTAACTTTGTAATGTTCTGTAATTGACAGTAACAATTAATCATATAATTATACAATGCATACATATTTGTTAATATATTCATAATAATATCAAATCAAATAAAAAAATATCAAAGAATAATTTATAAAACTGAATTAAAAAAAGAAATAAATTAATTAAAATTTATATTTGGAATAATAAATTCATTTTATTTATTTTATTTTTTTTATTTATCTGAATCGTAGTAACTGTTTTTTTTTTTTATTTATATTTATGATGGAGACAGAGATAAAATTGTTTGGTAAGATTTTATTATTTTAAATATTGTAATAATTAAATTAAAATTATGACAAAATTATTTTTGTATTTTGTTGTGAATAAAGAAAAATTATTTTTTATATCAAAAATTTTTCCATTTCGTCAATTTATTTTACTGTTATTATTCAACATGTACATAATTTGAATCAGTTAATTAATAATAATAAAAAATTAATTACAGTGAAAATCTCTTGCATTTTTTTTTTTAAATAAATTTCAAAAAAATTATTAAATTTATTAAATTAATTATTTTATATATTTTTTTATAGAAGTAATAAACAAATAAATTTTCCAATCAATGCATACAATTTATTATTCAATTGTTAATCTAATAAATTTATTATAAAATTAAAAAATTCAACTTCATTTTCCCCATCAATAACTTCAACAATTAATTAATTAATTAAAAACTAATTAAACAATTACTACTCAAATAAACAATTCATTAAAACAACAAAATTATTACATAAACTATAAAAATAAGAATAAAAACCATTTATATAATAAACAGAAATTTTATTCAAATATTATAAAATAAATATCGATAAAATAGAATAAAATTTTTGTTTAAATACATAAATTAATTTTTTATTTATTAATAAACATTATATCGACCATGATATCATGTTGAATGAATAAATAATACAGAAAAAAAAAATATTAACATAACAATAGAACATCAAAAAGTCAAAGCACGATCGAATGAAATTTTTTGATCGGAATAAATAAAAAAATTTATGAAAAAAAAAAAAAAATATGTGTTTGAATGTATATGTATATGTATAAGGTATTCTTTATCGCTTTGGCTTTCATCCAAAGCTTCATGAATTCCATTCTCAATTCCTCCTCACCATTCCCTAAATGTTGCACTGCGGATTTTGACACCATAAAAATTCCCAATGAGATTTCAAAGCGATTGAGAAATTTATCAATTGTATTATCTATAATTACTTCGAACCTATTAATTAAATTATTCCCAATGGATTTAATAAACAAATTACAGTTGAATTTAATCTGGCAAATGTTCAACATAAGCCAAAATATTTATTTTTCCTCTTTAAATAAATATACAGAATTTATATTTCATTCACTTAATCATTTTATAGATTAAAATTTTATTTAAAATTCATTTTGTGATTTTTAAATATGAAAAATATTATTTTATATCCTTCAGTGAATTTATTTCAACAAGTAAATTTAATTCAACATCGAAGATCTGTCAGTCAAAATTATTTTAATGCAAACACGTGTGCAGAATTCTTAAAGTTTTCAATTTTTATTTTCCATTTTTTTTTTTTTTCATGAATTTTTCTTTTTACTTTCATCTTTTTTTTTTTTCTTCTTCTCCACATTATTTGAACGAGGATAATCCTACAGAATCTAATACAAACTTTAGATAAATATTAAGTATCATAGAAATTCACTGACGCAAATGGAAAAATTTTTTTTTTAAGTATTGATCGAAGTTAAAAATTACTAAACTCATTTTTATTAAACTTTATTTATGTATCTATTGTATTTATCATTTATATTTATATTAATGTATATTTATTGAGGAAATATTACTCAAAAAAAAAATAAAATTCACACCAAACATATGAGCTCTTAATTTTAATATTAATAATACTTCCTAAATCAATTCAAAATTTTCTCAATTTTTATTTAATTAACATGTAAATTTCAATTTTTTTATTTTCATTTATGTATAGGTTCGCGGCATATTATGATATTTGATTAGTTTTCAGTAGAAATTGTACAGAAATATATTGTCTTTAAATGTGCTTATCATTAAATTAGGTTCTATGAACTGTTTCACCGGTAAAAAATATTACAGCCGATTTTTGTTTGAGTTTAATGGTTTTTTCGATTTTTCTCGAAAACTATCAACTTTACAGCAAAAGTATATGGAACCTTTTTTGTAGGAAATTAAATTTTCTACAAAAAAGTCTTCTCAACAAAAATCGTAGAATTGATAGTTTTCGAGATAAATTCAATTAAACATATGGAAATTTGGACTATTTATACCTTGAATTGGTCCTCTATAAATTTCATGGTTTTTTGAATTTTTCTCGAAAACTATCGACTTTAGAGTAAAAGTATATGGAACCTTTTTTGTAGGAAATCAAATTTTCTATAAAAAAGTCTTCTTCACAAAAATCTTAGAATTGATAGTTTTCGAGATAAATTCAATTAAACATATGGAAATTTGGACTATTTATACCTTGAATTGGTCCTCTATAAATTTCATGGTTTTTTGAATTTTTCTCGAAAACTATCAACTTTGCAGCAAAAGTATATTGGATCTTTTTTGTAGGAAATTAAATTTTCTATAAAAAAGTTCTCTTGACAAAAACCGCAGGATTGATAGTTTTCGAGAAAAATTCAATTAAACATATGAAAGTTTAAACTATTTATACCTTGAATTAGTCCTTTATAAATTGCATGATATTTCAATTGGATTTTCCTCAAAAACTATCAACTCTACGGTTTTTAGTCAAAAAATCTATTCTTTAGAAAATTTAATTTCCTATAAAAGAGGTCTCATTAACTTTTGCTGTAAAGTTGATAGTTTTCAAGAAAAATCGAAAAAACCATAAAATTCGAACATAAATCAGCTTTATCATTTTTTATCGGTGGGGCAGTTCACAGAAAATAATTTAGTGATAAGCACTTTCAAAGATTGAATATTTCTATAAAATTTCTGCTAAGAACCAATTAAATAACATAAAATGCCGCAAAGCTATGCATAAATAAAAAATAAAAAATTGAGATTCACGTGTTAATTAAATGGGAAAATTTCAAATTGATTGAGAGAGTACTCAATATTAAAATTAAGAGCTCATGATTTTACTATAAAAATTTATTTATCGACTTTATCATAAAGGTCTTAATCTTGTCAGTCTTAAAACCAGTTTATTCCAGTTAAATATTATTTTAGATTTACCACCAACGATCGAGAATTAAATGACTTGTGTTCTTGTTAATGATAACCTCTTTGAGTATTTTATAAACTGATTATTGGAATTATTGTGCAAGACTTATATACATTTAATACACTTCAGAATTGCTTGAATAAATTCTTTTGTTTGCATGAATAAATGTCACATTTACATCACGATATAAAAATAATTATTTTAATTTTAAATATTGGAAAATCTGAAATAATTTTTTCTTACGATTTACAATTTAAATTTATTGATTAAATTGATCTATAAATCAACGATATATAAAATAAAATAAAATAAAATAGATGGAAATAATTTAAAGATACTTATACGAATTTTCTTTGTTTAATTTTAATTATTTTTTTTTTTTTTTTTTTTTTTTTTTTTTTTTTTTTTGTCTTAATTAATTAATATTATTCAATGCATCTGTTTTTATTGTTTATTAAGTGTCGAAACAAAAGTATATTGATTGTTGTGACCTAATAAAATTTTTAAACAATACAAATGAAACACAAAGAAACAATCGAATAAATTTTAAAATCCATCACAAATAAACTTACAAAGTCCATGAGCGATTGTAAATTTTTTTGTAAAGTTCAGGAAATAAGCAGTTATTTTACTGATAAAATAAATACTGTAACCAATAATTTATCTATTTTCATTGTCTATAAATAAACATTTGTCTAGTGTTAATAAATAATTTGGAATGAGAAAAAAAATATTGTGAATTTTGTTAAATAATAAAAAAAAAAATTATATTCCACTCACTAGTTAAATTATTATAAATTATTATTAATAAATAATAACAATAAACAATACAAACGTAAATATGATAAATAATATTAATATAAAATAAACGAAGGTATATTACGTTAATTATAAATAAATTAATCGATTGTAATGAAATGAAAAAAAAAAATTCTACGATAAAAAAATTTATTTTTTATTTATAATCTTGTTAATAATTATTTAACCCAAAATTATCAAGTCCTGCTATGAAAAATAATACATTATACAGTCTAAAGTTGATAAATAAAATTAATTATCAATTGTATTTATGATGAAGAAATATAATAAATGAAGAAAATATTTTGATCATCAATAAAGATTGAGTAATCGAATAAAAATAAAAAAAAATTTTCTTACATATGTCTGTGTAAATAGTTATCGCAAATTCATTGGTGGTCTATTGATAATATAAATCATGGCATTGCCTCATGATTGATTAATAATAATTACACAATCATAATATGATAACAATTCACAATATATTTAATAAAAAATAAAATAAAAGATGATGAAGATTTAATATTTTTATTAAATATTCAACTTGGGTTTTTCATTTGGAATTTTATTTTTTTTATTGAGGGAATTATTTATATTGACATTATTAATTACGAGTGGGTATATATTAGGGTGTGCCATTTTTCGGAGATCTTTATTTTAATATTTAGAGGTTTCTTATCGTAATTTTCGTTTTCCATTTAAATAACATGGAAATAAATTTTTTTTTTTTTTTTTTGGATTTTTGTAACTCGGAATTTGCGCATCATGGAAATAATTTGATAGTGTATTTTTGTAGGGAATCGAACGCTCTACAAAAAAGGTCTCTTACACTTTTTTCATAAAGACAGCCATTTTGAAGATATTCAAACCCAAAGTTCGAAATGTATGAAATTTTGACTTTTTTGTTATTAAATCGATACTAATCACTTTATTATTGTAATAAAAAAACACTTCAATAATTGTAGTTATATTGCTTAATTTTGTTCAGACAGCATGATTTCTATTAATTTGAAATAATAATAAAATTCATTTAACATAAGTTATAAATAATTTTTTTTATAGTAAATAAAATAAAGAAAAAAAAATATCTGACACGTGAGTATTTTTTTTCTTTAGCTTTACGAAAATATTAGCACACTAAAACCAGTTTTCCGATTAAAAATAATTTTTAAGACAATAATAAAGTGATTAGTATCGATTTAATAATAAAAAAGTCAAAATTTCATACATTTCGAACTTTGGATTCGAATATCTTTAAAATGGCTGTCTCTATGAAAAAAGTGCAAGAGACCTTTTTTGTAGAGCGTTCAATTCCCTACAAAAATATGTTATAAACTCTTTTTTAATTTGCGGAAATGCCGAGCTACAAAAATTAAAAAAAAAAAAATTTTTCCCTAGATTATTTCAATAGAAAAACGAAAATTACGATGAGAAAGCTCCAAATATTAAAATTAAAAGCTCCACGATAAACACGTTTCTTTTTTCATCGTCTAGTAAGTTCTCAGCCTATCTTTCTGATGAAAAAAAAAAAGTTGCCTAAAAATGGCACACCCTAGTATATATGTTTGTTGACAGATGGAAGAAAATAATAGTCACAATATTTGATTTGTGAATTTGATTTTAGATAGTCAAAATATAGATTTATTTCTGGCTAAATAAACTTTAATTTATTTCCCTGTCAAAGAGGGATCAACTAATCAAAGTATTTGATCCAGGTCTGTATAAAAGTTCTCGCATTTCATCCTAGAAATGGGGGAAAAAAAATATATCCTCGTGCAGAATTGAGAAATAATTTATTTTCTTTTTTTTTATATATTTTTTTCCCCTTTACAGAGAATAGAAATAAAAATAAAAATATATTTGTCCATCGCCCTTGTTACTTTTGTAATTACGTGTCAGTTTGGTAATATTGAGTGTCTATTTTTGTTCCAGATAAACAAAATCCCCTAAAGAAATGCACCAATTGTAAGGAAAATAAAAATATTCGATTTCTCAATTTTCAACGATTGTAAATAATAAATAAATAATGTGATGATAATTTAAGAGAGTTCAGTGTGGAAAGGATTAAATTAAATCTTCCTTCAACGACTCTTTTTTTTATTTAATTCTGTACAAATTGAAACATAAAGAAAATTCCATTGATGATTAAAATTTTATTTTTTCTTTTTCATTTGATTATAATTATTTTTTTTTCTCTGCTGGGGATACGCAATTTGTTTAAGTATAAAAGCCACGTTGAATGACGTATTTTATCATGTGTATATTGTAAAAACATTGCGAGGGAAAAATCGGAAAACATTTATCTTGAGTAATACATTTTATCAAGAATGAAAAAAAAAAAAAAAAAAAAAATATTTATAAAATAAAATAAAAAATTGCAATATCACCCGAGTTTATTATAAAACGATGTAAAGACCCCCAGCAGAACTTGCATCATGTAACATTGAATGACCCCATCATGGAAAATATTTTGCAATTGAAAAAAAAAAAATATTTTTATAAAATAATATCAAAGTTGGTCAATCGTATTTATCAATCGTATCAATAAATGAACAAAAATATTATATTAACTTGTATAAAACTGTGCAATACTGTTTTGTGCCATTAAAAAAATAAAATATTTATTAATCATACACATTAAATTATAATATGATAATTTTATTTTATTTTATTCATCAAATATAATTTCATTATTTTTTAAATAAAATCATTTTTATAAATTTAAACTTTCAGTGTATCAAATATTTATCATGACTGATTGATTTGTTTATTTGTTTAAACAAATGACTGATTGATTTATATTTTTTTTTCATATTATTTTAATGCGTATACCGTGAAAACTCTTTTAATTACCACCCTCTCAATAGCGGTCACCCTCCGAAACGGCCAATTTTTACATACTCTGACCTTTTTTTAATTAATTCATTACTCTTTGGTAATAAGTCAATTTATATGGCACACCTCCCAATAGCGGTCACCTCCGAAAAATGGTCAATTTTTAAAAGCTCAGAATTTTTTTATTCATTCATTGACTTCTGTTGACAACTCCGTTTTTATTATGCACCTCCCTTTAGCGGACACCCTCTCAATAACGGCCACCTCCGAAAAGTGGTCAATTTTTAAATGCACAGAATTTTTTTTATTCATTCATTGACTCTCTGTTGAAAACACCAAATTTTTATGATACACCTCCCATTAGCGGTCACCCTCTCAATAGCGGGCACCTCCGAAAAGTGGTCAATTTTTAAATGCACAGAATTTTTTTTATTCATTCATTGACTTTCTTTTGACAACACCCAATTTTTATGATAAACCTCCCAATAGCGGTCACTCCCGAAAAGCGGCCAATTTTTTAATGCTTCGCAATTACTTTACCCATACGTTACTTGTTTATAACAGCTAGTTTATATCACGACCCCTCTCAATAGCGGTCACTCCGAATAGCGGTCGGTTTTCAAATGCTCCGAATTTTTTCTTCGTTCATTATTTTTTGTTAATAACAGACCCTCTATATAGCGGCCACTTTGGAGTGAAGTTTCATGACCGCAATTCGGAGTTATTTTTTTTTTTTTAATATATTATATGATTGTATAAATATATTTTAATAAATTCTTTTTTTTTCATTTGTATAAAATGTTTTATTTATTTATTTATACAAAATTTAAAAATAAAATTATTAATAATATTGTTTATTTAATTGATTAAATATCTGTATAATTATCAAAATGCCCTAGAGAGTGTCAAATTTGATTAATAAATACAGCGGACAACATCAATGACACGATTGTATTGTTTTCTCATAATTAATATTATTTGTTTGATGAAGAAAAAAAAAATAATTAAAAATTATAAAAATTAAGAAAAAAAAAATATTGACATACACGCCACGACAACATGAACAGATATGTCATAAATAAGTCTGTACAGTCGACAGAGAGTGGGAGACATCTGGAATCATATAAGAAATGGAATCCACTGAAAAACTGATCAGTAACGCGAGAGACCTCGACGTATTTACAAATAAATTTTATCATTATTTATATAATTAAAATAATTCCACATCGTGAATTAAGACGAAGAACAATAAAATAAACTATTAAGAAAAAAGGTGTGTAAATAAATAAAATTTTTACTCATATAACAAATTTTATTTAAATAATTTTACATATTTTTTTGTATAGTAAAATCCTATCGGAAAAAATTTTAACTAAATAAATTATACATTCAATATTCTCCCACTGCAGTTCACCTTGAAACTCAAACACAGATAAAATATATTTTTCAAGAGTTGTAAAAGTTTATCATATTATTTAAACTTATTTTTCTTTTTCTTCTTTATCAAAGATTAAAATTCAACTTTTGTCTTTTTTATCCTGTAGATAAAATATTATATATAATATCTATTACATAATTCACATTGTTTATGCACATTAGACAATAAATTTTAATATCAATAAATTTATAAAGAAGAAATAAAAATTTATTTTAATGTAAATTATAAATAAATTTCATTAAAGAAATATTTTATTTTATCTCTTTTTTATTTTATTAATATTCAATAATTATAATTGATTTTCAATTTCTTGTAAATGTTAAATATTTATTGAAGAATTAATTTCTAATTTGAATAAAGAATTCTGTGAAATTAATAAATTTATAAAGATTTTAAGAGAACTAATTTAAATTTTTCTTCCTTGCAAATTTGTCACAAATATCTTTTGTGATTTTATTCATAATCTTTTAATAGTTTACAAGAATTTTCAGTCTTAACTCACTTGCTCTAAACTTATTGTACAAAACTTTAGACAACTCGTAGTAATATTCATTGTTTCACATGTCACACTGAAGCTAACATTTCATCTTTGTAATGCAAGAAGTAATAATGTTTTATAAAAATTTTCTCAGTTTTTATCATCATGTCAAAAAATACACACTTTAATATAAACACATGAAAAAAACATGTTGAATTTCACAGTGGAAACAAAAGAAAATAAAATAAAACTAACTAAACAGTAACAAATTACAACATAACCTCAAAAAAAATAAAACACAAAAATTAATTTAAAAAATGTCCATTAAATAAAATTATGCATAATTAATTACACTCATAAATAAAACAAAAAAGCTTTAAACAATAATTAAAACATAAAAATTTACAATTTTCATTCCATAAACAAATAATATATTTGAATAATTAAAATTTATTTTTTCAGAACAATTAAAAATGTCGATCAATTTACGAAGTGTTCTCATTAGTGATCCTGTTGATACTTTATGTGCTGATTTATTAATTAGCCATGGCGTTCCTGTAACAACAAAATATAAATTATCTAAAGATGAATTAATACAAGAAATTCAGGTAAACAATTTTAATACATACCATAATATTTTTAAAACAAAAAATAATACTAACTCAATTTAATTTTTCTTCTCGAAATAATTCCTGTTAATTGTCACACAATTCTTCATCATTTTAACCTTTAAATAATTTAATAATCATTTATAATGTTCAATCCAACAGTATAAAATTACTCAACAATATTAAAGTGACAATGAAATAATCAAAAGAAAAAATACGAGTAATATTTCATACTGAATAATATCATTTATATTTCTCATGTCTAACATAAAGTTTACATCATATTGTATATTCTCGTCATGGACCACCGTGCACACTTACTATAGCACATATTTCAAGCACAGACATTCAATTTTTCTTTTCCTTTATTCATCATTTCACAGTTAAGTCTGTTGCATCGAGTCCATCCGGTTTTAACCAGTTTAAATATCTACACTCTCATGTGTTCTTATAAATATATACATGGGTCGTTGTACCAGTTTCACTATCTATCTCACTGTCATAATTACTAACTCGTTTAACCTCAATGTCCCTTCCGCAATTGATTGCCTTTGCATACTGTTTTATTTCAATAATATACTCATATATATAATTATTTCAATGCTTTCTCTTATATTATATAATATCAAATAATATTTTTCTTATTTATTTCATAACACCATTCATTAATTATCCATCAAATGAATTTTAATCTGGGTTATATAATGCATAACCTCCAAATATCAGCTGTAGAAATTTTACAAAATGGCCATTGTGGAAAATGATTTCAAATGTTCTCAATATTTGAAAAATAACCGTCATAAAAGATGGCTGACAATTGAGGTTTTATTGTAATTGTAAATAGTAAAATTAATTGCAAAGTATATGAATAACCTCTAATGAAACATTGTTGTAATGAATTTCTATCTGTGTTTGATACATAACCTCCAAATTTCAGTTATAGAAATTTGATAAAATGACTGTTATTCAATGAAAAGTCAAGAATAAATAGCACAAATAATTTGAGTATTTGAAAAATGACCGTTTTTAATATGGCTGACTATTGAAATTTCAATGTAATTGTAAAATTAATTACAAAGTACATGAATAACCTTTAATGTTGCATTGTTGTAATAAATTTCTATCTGTGTTTGTCACATAACCTCCAAATGTCAGCTATAGAAATTTGACAAAAGTGACTGTTATTTAATAAAAATTCAAGAATAAATAACACAAATAATCTGAAAATTCGATAAATAACCGTTTTTAATATGGCTGACTATTGAAATTTCATTGTAACTGTAAAATTATTCACAAACTACATGAATACACTTTCAAGTCAACTTTGTTTTGTGATGCTATTGTTGAAATCCACCAAGTTTGATATTTCAATTAAGAATCCCGTTCAATATCCATGAAATTACTCTTCATTATTCAATCCACAACTTATCTATACACACAAAGTTATAATTCATCTAACTTACAATGACAATAATATATAACTTTTAATTATTTAGAAACATGATGGATTAATTGTTCGTTCAGAGACAAAAGTGACCGCAGAAATACTTGGAGCGGCATCAAATCTTCGTGTTGTAGGACGTGCTGGTACTGGAGTTGATAATATTGACCTTCAAGCAGCAACACGCAAGGGAATTGTCGTTCTCAAGTATGAATTTAATTTTCCTCCATTATATACAATAATAAATTATTATTATCCATTTACTGTCTAACAATTTATTATATATTTAATTTTATTATTTTTAGTACACCAGGCGGAAATAGTATCAGTGCTTGTGAATTAACTTGTGCATTAATATCAGCACTAGCTAGAAATGTCAGTCAAGCAGCACAATCAATGAAAGAAGGTAGATGGGATCGAAAATTATTTTCTGGATATGAATTGTCTGGTAAAACACTTGCTGTGCTTGGATTTGGACGAATTGGTCGTGAAGTATCACACAGAATGCAATCATATGGAATGAAAATAATATGTTTTGATCCAATGTTGTCTGCAGAGGATACAAAAAAAATTGGTGCAACAAAAATGAGTCTCAATGACATTTGGCCAATTGCTGATTATATTACTGTTCATACTCCACTTATTCCACAAACTCGAAGTGAATATTTTGATTGAATTCTATCACGTGAAAGTATTTATTGTTGATTTATAGAATGGTAAAATATTTATTGTGAATTGTTTGCGGATTTTAGATCTTATTAATGCTACGACTTTGTCGAGTTGTAAAAAGGGTGTGAAAATAATTAATGTTGCACGAGGAGGAATTGTTGATGAAGAAGCATTGCTTCAATCATTGAAATCAGGTCATTGTGGTGGTGCAGCGTTGGATGTATTTCTCGAGGAACCACCAAAAAATCCTATTACATTAGAACTTATTCAACATCCTAAAGTTATTGCAACGCCTCATCTTGGTAAGTGCTTTTTTTTTTTTTTTTTTTTTTT
>JAQQBS010000001.1:8429453-8445373 GCA_030347275.1 Microctonus aethiopoides
TTTTCATCACACTGCAGCCCGGCTCTTTCAAAACATATTCTCCCAAGAAACATAACCCCAAAAATTAGTATGAAATTACAGATTTGCCTGCAAAATATATATGGTATTAGAAGGCCTAAAATATCTATAAAATTATTGTATAATCATATTACTATTAGTTTTGTCCGTATAGACGTCAAAAAACAAATAAAATGAACTCAAAAACTTACTTTTCGACGACGAAATCTTCAATACGTCGTATATCGACGCCGTTTATTTTTGATAAACTGTCAAATGTTTGTGGACGGCATTTGGCTAGTGTTACTATCTTAAAATAATAATACATCCACGATAAACAAAATGATAATGGCTCTTTCATGCCACTCTTCCCCTATACAAAAAATATTATTATAGAATTTAATTGAAATTGACTTGATATATTTAATAATTCTATACTTGTCTATTTATATATAAATTGAATTTTATTATTGATTTTGTTTTCTTCAGGCGCAAGCACAGCGGAAGCACAAGAACGTGTTGCTGTAGAAATTGCTGAACAATTTCTCGCAATTTCTGGTATATCAAATAAATACAATGTCACTGGAATTGTAAATGCACCAGTACTTTTTGCTGCTATGTCAGATGAAAATGGGCCATGGATTGAATTATCAAAGAAATTAGGACAATTAGCCACGCGATTTATCAAGAAAAATGTCAGTGCACCAATTGAAAGTCAAACAATTGGTAAAGCTATGGCCAATAAAAAATTTGTTCACACTGCAGTATTAGTTGGTGTTTTAACTGGTCAAACGAAAAATGGCTTAAATTTAATCAATGCACCAACATTAGCTAAAGATATTGGAATTGATATTAAAGAAAGTCATATTGATGGTGAAATTAATGGCGTTATTGTTAAAGTAGGACAACACAATATTAAAGGTAAATTAAAATTCTTTGTTTGTATTTTTAATATTTGATTTTAAAGTGGAAAAAAGAAAATGATAAAGTTTATTATTTGTTTATTGTTTTAATTAGGAACTGTACGTAATAACGAAGTTTTACTGTTGTCTATTGATGATGCTGTATTTAATAATGGTATTCAATTGAGAGACTACATTTCTCTTTACCATGCAAATGGCCCTCAAGATCTTGCCACAATCGTTAATGCATTCACCTCAAAAGGTGTGAATATCAATAGCTTAAATGCAAATGGAAATTGGCTGGTAATTGAAACGAATCAGGAAGTTATTATTCCGATAACGGGCATCGAAAACTTTTGAAATGAATAATTAATAATGTATTGGA
Source organism: Microctonus aethiopoides (assembly GCA_030347275.1). Taxonomy (NCBI): domain Eukaryota; kingdom Metazoa; phylum Arthropoda; class Insecta; order Hymenoptera; family Braconidae; genus Microctonus; species Microctonus aethiopoides. The sequence continues at coordinate 8,430,738 of JAQQBS010000001.1, forward strand.
GTTTGAAAACTAACCAATACGATATTTATATGTTTTCAGTTATTTCAGTATTGTCGGAATAAAAATTTTACTTTTTTTTTCATTTTTGTATTGCAAATTTAAACGTGAAAAATTTTTGAGGTTATGTATTTTTGCAATGGATAGTGAATTTTAACATTTTTTTTGGTGTGTTGATAGTTTCATTTGATGCAATGTTTAAATTTATGTACTGAAAAATGGGTTAAAATTAATCACCTATTGAATCAATGTATAACCTCAAAAAACACACTAAGAAATGTGTTGAAATCAACTATCAGTTTAATCGATGTATAACCTCAAAAAAAAAAAACACACTGGAAAATGTGTTGCAAATAATTTTCTATATTGAATCAATATATAACCTCAAAAAATATGTTGAAATAAACTATCTATTGAATCAATGTATAACCTCAAAAAATGTTTAGTATGCTTGGAATTGCATTGTATTGTCATTTAAATCGATTAAACTTTTAAACTTATGTCGCAATTATGCTTCATTTAATGTGAATTCAATGAAATTAACAATTGCTGACTGCAGATAACTTTATATATTTATATTATTAATAAATTTCTTCAACTTTCGAAATATAAATTGAAACTGAAGAGATTATTGAAAAATTGAATTTATATATTTTATTTCATTTTATATTCATATAAGAAGATAAAATACAAACTTATGTCATCATGATTCTCATTTTGCTTTTTTTTTTAATATATATACCTTTTGGATATTTTTTAAATAATAATTTCTTGCTTAATAAAATAATTGTAGATCTTAGAAATAGATTTTTATTCACTGGATAAATCATGAATAAATTATGTACGTTCTTTTATATCATATGAAAAAGCCTTAAAGAGACTGCATATAAAAATATATTTGTTGTATGTTAAACATATTTTCATGATAAAATACTTTGAAGACATCAATATATTTTTTCATATTCCCCTTCAATCAACAACGAAACATCAGAAATTGAATAAGACACAAAACGAATTTAAAATGAGTGAAAGAAACGTACGTTATTTTATGATTGGATAAAAAAAAATATTGAAACTTTCCCACCATCTTTAAAAATTCGTTTAACAGTAAAAACCCCTCGACTATTATTTTTGACTAGGTCTTTTTTTTTTCATTCTTTTCTCAATTTCATTGTGAGAAATTACACAAAATTATTGATCTGATGAACAAATATGAAGTTAAATTCTTTCGTAACTTACAATTGAACAGCCACTGAATGTAAAAGCAACGCCATCCTGTAGAAAAAAATAAATAAATCAGGTTAATATAATATTTTTATTCATCAAGGGAATAAATTTGAATATTTAACTAATACTAACTCTAACAAGTCCAGGTAAATCAGACCAAAAATCATAATTTGGAATTAATTCTAATCCAACTGCTCCTCTAAACACCTTCAGAGCAACTGCACCGCCAATGAAATAAAGTGAACTGAATACACATAATAAAATAACTAAAACAGAACCCGTTGATAGTCCTAGAGATTTCAATCTAATCAAACAAGTCTTCGATGATAAAAGTGTAAGATTCTGCAAACAAAAAACTATTATTAGATTTATAAATAAATTTTTTAAGCGCTGTCTCAAAACATGTTTCGGGAACTCAATAGAGTCTATGAAATGGCACTTTTTTGGCCGCATTTACTTATAAAACAAAATTTAGGCTAGTGACATTGCAAAAGTAGTTTAAAATCTTTTGGATTTTTCTAGAAAAAATGCTAGAAATATTTTTTGTTTCAAATTTTTAACATTATGTATGTTGCATCATTTTATAAAACTCTCACACTGTTTTATATAAATTTCTCGAGATTTTTCTGGTAGTAAATTTAACGTCGCTGCATTGGCGGCTTCATAAATTTCGGTAGGATTTGTCACTATCACTGTCACTCATTTTGCTTTTTTAATTTTATACTTGATCGTTTATATTTCCGCTTTATTTTAAATGTTACAATACTGACAGAAACAAAGTTTGTTAATAAATTGTGTAGCAACGCAACCTTTTCTTTTATTTACCCATAAAACAAAATAAAAAGTTGCATTGCTACACATTTCATGAGTTACTACACAATTTATGCATTGCTAGCTTATTTACAAAATTTGTTTCTGTCATTTCAGGGACTATTGATCCCTGAAACATCATATTTTGAGACACTCGCCTAAAAAATTATGTGTGCACCATGGCCGTGTGATTTTTTTTAGCCTCACCCGAAATTTGCTTTGCCTCAGCTGCAAATTTCTGATTCAGATAAAAATGATCAACTTCACGGCCTTGGCACACAAATAACTACTTCTTCTTCATAAATCTAATTATTAATAAATATATGAAAATATAATGTAATAATCTTACATATTTGGTTCCTATAATTGAATCAATATTAAGAATTGATTTTACACAATTTGGACAGCAAATTAAATTAATCTTTGTTTCATAAATAATGCTTTTGTTTGCAGAGTTATGACGAAATACTAAGTTTACATTTTTTGAATCATTTGGTGATTCCCAAACACCTTCTTCAAATTTCCCAAGGTCAATTGATTGATTTTTGGCATTCAACCAACATATCTGAAAAAAAAAAACAAAATTTTATATCAAGAACAAATATTTACGATCGTTTCAAATATTTATTCAAATTATTTTATCTTACCGATGTTGAATTACATTCAGTTTCATTAAATCTCGATAAATTAAATGTTAAATTTGAATTTTTACACGGTGAAAATGTTATATTTTTCTCAGCAACAACATATCTGTGAACAAAATAGATAAATTTTATTTGTTATTTCATATTCCAAATTTTCTAAAGATAATTTTTATTAATGTATTTATGACATTAATATATACTGACTTTTTATTATTTAGAGAGGTTATGTCATAACCCATTCCATCTTCACGTATACAGGTGCATGGTGTAGATTTTATGCATTGTGCTGATGAATTACATGGAAAAATGACAAATATTGCCAAAATTAATAACCTAAGATAGCACAAATCCATTTTTATATTCATTTAGTATACATAAAATGTTTAATTATCGCATATATGGAATAACGTATCTGTTATTTGTGTAAATCTACAATATTGAATATTTTAACATTGTATTACATGAAGTCACCGTTGAAAATAGCGTCGTAGTTTTTTTCAATGATTTCATTTAGCCACACAAGTGAATCAAGAGACATAACCTCAAATTATATATTTGTAATGCGCGCGAATTTGAATATATCTGTTGCCCACCAATCAGAAAATAATTTTATTAAACAAGAAAGTTGATAGGCCGAAAAATAATCGTGCAAAATAATAAGTTGTTATTAATTATTAATTGAATAAATAATATTTTTTTTTCGTATTAATTATACCCATTTGATTAGTAATCAATAAATTTCAATATTATTTCTTATATTAATACATTATATCGTCATTCTTTGATTTTTCCATGTTAAATTTTTATCTGTAATATTTTTAAAGGTTATGAATTCAAAAGGCGCGCTCTGTATACAACGACTATGATTGGCCGACTGAATGTTGAAAATACACCCTAACTCTTGAACAATTTTTAATTAATATTGTTTTTTATTTTCTATTTATCCCATAGATAGTTATAAAAAAAGCCAAATTTGTTATTAAATAAACAGAAAATATAAATTTCTATTAAAAATAAACGTATAATGATCAAATTAATTTTTTCTTTTATTCTCGTTTTCCCGTTCGATATCTCGCATCTTTCGAGATAGGAAATTATATGTTTTTTTTTTTGTTATTAGAGAGTGTGGTGACACTACTACTGACAGAGAATATAGCTGCATCATTCATCCAGGATTTTTGATCAGTCATTCCAATCTACATTTTCTAACAAATAATAAACATCAAACAAATAATTTATTATATCGATTAAAAAATCGAGATATCTCTATTATTTCCCCTCAAAATCAATAACCAATTTCGAAAATGGTAAGTTTTCTAATTAATAACAAAACATATTAATATTCTCATAATTTTAAGCTGAAAATATTTTGTATCATTTTGAGGTTAAGTATAAAAAAGTTTTCATTAATCAAACAAATATTTCAAACTATCATTTAATAATATGAAATTTAATTTAGAATTCCAGGATGTTGTCCAATGATGAAAAGACATTTCAATCAACTCCATCTGATTTTTGCACTGAATCCTATGGCATAACAAATCCAATGATTCATGGGTGGGTTTTATATAATATATTAAATGAATAAATAAATCAAAAGATAAAAAATTGATTACATTAACCTATTAATCATCTTAACCTATTTAAAATTTTAATTTCAGACCGATTTCATACCAAAATCATCAATTTTCTCATCCTCTTGAGTCTTCAGAATCTGCTGTAAGTTATAATTTATCAATAGCAATTGTTTATACATTTTTTTTTTCATCCTAATTGTCCAATATTTCTTTTTTAGTTTCATCAGAACAAATTACAACAAGAAATGAAAGTATTGAGAAATGTTCAGGGTCTGCATGCTCCAATGCGATTAGCAATGGAACTCAAAGCCACGAATTCTATTGGTCGACATCCATTTTTGCCATCATCATCTCTCATGAAAGATGTTTTATTAGGACGAGATGAAGAAATTGGGTAAATTAAATTGAAATTATATCATAAATATTCCATGTAAAATATAAATAATTTTCTTTTTTTTTTTTAATTTAATGTATTAAATTTTTCAGGTTTGCGGATATTTTGAATACACTTGATCATACAGAGCAAATGGGACAACCTCATGCGATTGTTGAGAAAAAAATGCAATTATTGTAATTGTTGTAAACAATTAACTTTATATTTTCAATAAGTTTCTTCATTTAAATATATCAAAATGAGTGCATTATTTTTGTGTGTAAATAATTATTAATTCAATTCTAATTATAATAGATTGATTTATCATTTTCATTTTTTGTTTGTTTAATTTTATTTTAGCACATGAAATTTTACAAAACAAGATCGTTTAATCGTAAACTACAAATTTTTTTCACCTCGTCAATAGCATTATTTAATTCAATCGTTCGATTATTCATTAAACGTCGCTGAATTTCTTTTATAATAGTTGTAATTGTATTTTCACGTACACAAATAACAAATGGAAATGCAAATTTCATTTCATATCTGTTAAAATCAAAACTTTATAATATAACAATTATTTTTACTTCATTTTTATCGATTTAAATACGTACTCTTTATTCAAATTTTTGAGGTTATGTTTATACTCTTCGTTCAATGAATTAATTCCCGCAGATTTTTGTTCATTTTGAGATTCTTCACTGATTTTATCTTCAGATATTTTACCAGTCAACTGTGGATGCTTTTTCAGAAGAATTTCTTTAGCTAAATCAAAAATAAAATAATAAATTAAATTCTACAACATTTATTCTGGCATAACTGCTGAATAAATCACCTGCAATGTCGTCAAGATTGTCAATATAATTATGAAATGATTTTTCAAATTCAACAATAGTGTTGAATGGTCGTTTTAATCCAATCTCTTGAGCTGCCTCTGGACAACATTCTATAATATTCCTGAACAATAATTCAAAGTCTTCAACTTTCAACGCATTTACTTCTTCAATTGTTAAAAGCTGTCTCGATGCCATTCTATTAATCAATAAATCAAATCATTTTATCGATTTGTACTTTGAAATATATTGTGCTTTGAACTATTATGAATTTAATTACAATATACTTACGTATAATGTGAATTAATTAACTAATGAACTTTCATTAGCAAAAATTGGTACATCAAAGTAAAATAAAATTTAAAAAGTTAAATTGCAATCTTTAAATTGATGTTTATAAATGTTTTAGACTGGTGAGCAGGATTCCGTGTACAGAATAACGAAGAATAGTTGCTGAAATAGCATAAAAACTTGTGGGTTTGAGGTTATGTACGCGTGATGATGATGATAAGAATTTGATATTTTGTTGAACTCAAGAGGTCTAAGGTCTTGGATGAAAGATACTGCATCAAGTTCATGTATAATTACATTTAAAATACATTACGATTAATATTAAGTTGAATTTTAGAATATATATGATTATAATAATTGAATTAATCAAAAGTACCTATAATATGAATCAATTGAATTTAATATTCAGTTGATATTCCAATTTATTGAATCTTAATTCAATAAAATTTTCAATACTTTTCAATTTCAATAAAACAATTTTCTTGAATTTCAACCAATATTTTTCTTAATGTAATTTCAATTCAATTGAATCTTTTTTCCTGCGATTAATCATATGAAATAAAATCCATCTTTTATATTATGCTATCATTATTGATGTTAATCAATATAAGATAAGATAAAATAGCAATAGTACATAAGTGAATGAATTTTTATTTATTTATCTAATCATTTTGTTGTAAAAATATCCATTTTATAAAAATCAATTTGATAATTATATTATTTATCATATATATTAATTACAATATCTAAAATGAATATACAGAATGAAAATTTGGATCAAATAAAATTTTATATAAAACAGTAACAACAAAGAAAAGAGAATTGATAAAATGTTTCAAGAAAAAAAAAAACCCCCGAAACTAGAACTTAACCTCAAAATAACAATTCAAATAACCAAAATAAGTTTCATTAAACATAACCTAGTAATAAATTTTTCTTTTCTGCATTTCTGACAGTAAAAATACATTTGATATTAAATTAAAGTGGTTTAATATTTAACCAAATTCCACCTTTAGGAATATTCATAATTCCCACAGGATCAAAAGCAAAAGGAACTTTAGTCTTTGATGACAATGTAACTGAATAATTATTAATAAGAGTTGAAATAGCATATTTCATTTGAATCATTGCCATTCTCATTCCAACGCAAATTCTTGGTCCACCACCAAATGGTAAATATACAAATTTATGAAAATCATTTTTGTGCTCATCATCAAAACGTTCTGGTTGAAACTCCTCAGGATTATCCCAATACTTTGAATCCAAATGCAATGCAGATGGACACATAATTACTTTTGATCCTGGTTTAATTACATACTCAATACCATCATAACCAACTAATTTAAATTCAGCTGAACAAATTTTTTGAAGAGATGACAGCACTGGTGACATTCTCATAGATTCTTTTATCACTAAATCCATATATTTCATATCCTGAATGGCGTCATAAGTCAATGTACCTTTATGTTTTTCAAGAATTTCTTTTACTTCATCACGCAATTTATTCTGTACATCCGGATAAATAGATAAATGATATGCAACACGACTCAATGTATAACTAGAAGTTAAATATCCATCAAGAAAAAATGATGTAGCGTGACAAGTAACAAAATCTTCATCAATTTCGCCATTTTCTGTTTTATACAAATCACAAATTTGCTGAATAAAATCATTTCCACGTAATCCAGTTTGTTTTCTTGCTTTCAGAACATCGCTGACAACACAACGACAATAAGTATCAAATTCTTTGGGTAAAAGACCAGTGCCCAAAATTTTAGCAAGAGATGGTAGAAAAAGTGTAATAAATTGTTTGAGTGCAGTTAATTTTGTTGGTTCAAATATTTTACTACCCATATCAACAAATGTTCCAGTATCTTTAATAAAACATTGACCATCAAGTCCAAAGCCAACACCAGCAACAACTTCACCAGTAAATTTTGCAAATAAAGTTTGTACTTCAGCTTCCCATACATTATTATTTTGTTTAATATTTTTATTTAAATATTTTAAAAATTTTTCACTAACTTCTTTTATAATTACAGTCATATTTCTTAGTTTTGAAGTTGACATTGTGTTTGTCAATACAGCACGTTCATTCTTCCATTTTTCACCAACATTTACGAAAGGATTTCGTTTCAAAAGTGGATCTAATTCCAGATTAAATTGAAGTCCATTTATTTGAAAGTTCGAGAAATTCGTTTGCATAACTGATTTAATTAGGTCTGGATCTCTCAAAAATAGTTCTGGTTCACCACAATTATACATTCCAACCATACTACAATTTGGCATTGATTCATGTATTTCATGATAAATTTCACCTGAACTTTTACGTTGCATTAAAATAGGCCAAACATAACCAAAATATGGCACTGAATTACGAACAGTTGGAATACCAAATTTATCCCAATGATCCTGTTTTCGTGTCAGGAAACGATAAATAATGTATAATAATATACACAAAATTGTTGATAGAAGTAGATAAAATACATCCATTATGCTCAATTTATTTTACAATTATGAAATAAGACGTTGGTTTGTATAATTATCAAAAATAATATTACGAATTATTTTTGCTAGTTGCTTTGGACACTTTTTAGTAGGACTTGATAAAGTCCAATCACGATGCTGAATGAATCGTATCTAAAACAGTAGTGAACAGTCGCTGATTTATTTTATCAATTGATATTCGTGAAATATTATAGCGAAATAACATGAGTGTCTGAGTGTCTGCTAAGGGTAATTGATAATAATTTCAGTTATGACACTGAATTGATGATAATAGATGGTATCTATTGACCTTGTGACTACAGATCATTTTCATTTATGCCTGTACATGCTGATAGTGCATGTATATTTACAAATATCACAGGATAAATATTCAAATATATATTTATAAAAAAGCATTATTTATTTGTGCTATAAATGTACAATTAATTACAGGATTTTTAATGCAATAATACATTTATTTAAACATTTGTGTATATTGTATGATTTTGTTTAGGTTGAAAAATTAATCATTGAATTATTTATTAGAATATTTATTTATATTGTACCTATTTTTAATTAATCAGAAGATTTTTTTTATTTTTGTTTTCAATTCTTATAACCTAAAATTATCGATTGATTTGCATGAAATTCGTTTGAAATATAATGCAAAGAATTAATATATTTTTTTGTAGTTTTTGGACAATTATTGTAATAATATAAATTGCTATGTGATTATAATCTATCGAGATTTGATATTTTTAATTAGTTTTAGGTTATAAATGTGATTTTTCAGCTTATTTGAAATCGACATTTTGAGGTTAGGTTTATGTCAATCTACTGCACCCCATAATGAAAAAGTAATGGAAATTAATTTGTACAATTTCTATAATTATATAATATAAAGGATAAAATAAATAATCAATCATATGAATCATATAATAATTAGTAAGCAATAATTATCATTGTAATTAAAATTTTCAAATCTGTTTCGAAATGTTGAAAAAAAATTCCATCATTTTATTCATGCACTGGTATTTACATTATATTTTATTATAATATATATCATTGACTTTATTGGTTATTATTCGCGGTAAAGAATAAGAAATAGGATTCGAATTTTTATATACAAGAAAATAATTCAAGATGGCGTCAAGAGTAAATTTCAGTTTTTTAGCCATTTTTTAAAAACGGTTATTTTTCAAATATGCTCAAAATTTTCTAATCATTTATTCTTCTTAGCTTTCTGTCAATTACGGTCATTTTCTATCACCACCATTTTGTCAAACGACTTTCTGTAATATTGCATTGTACACAATTTTATTATCAAGTAAAATTCAGTTAAAAAAAAAAACCGTTAAACATTTTAAATAAATATCAAAATGAGTGCTAATGATATTCCAGAAGATTGTATCAACGATCCACGATTTGTCCAAATTTTGACGGTTACATTGAGCTCAGAATGTGCATCAAATGAAAAAATATTGAAAGGTAATATTAATAATTGAATTAAATAAAAAAATATTAATTTTATTCTTCAAATAAAAGAATGAAATTTCTTAATTTATTTTTTTTTTCTTTTTCATTTCACATCAACTGATTAATTATTTTTATTATCAATATCGACAGGTTTGGCAGAGGGTATTAAAGCATTAAAAGCAACAGTGACTAAAGAACTCGAACAAAGAAAAAATATCAAACGACAAATCAAAGAAAATAAAGATCGAAAAATAATTATGGAACCTTTGCTCGATCAGTAATAATATACATAAATTAATTAATTATTAATAATTCAATAATATTAATGACTAAGTATTATTTTTCATTTATTTATTGTTTTTATTTATCCACAGATTGTTACGCGATGGATGTGAACGAAGAACAAAATTAATTTTATTAAAAAATCGATTGGATGAAGTGTCATTGAGAAAACAAATTGATCAAAATAAATATAAAAAAATTCTAAATGAATATAAAGAAACTTGGAATAAATATCAGGTATAACTAAAGAGTATAATTTAAATATTAAATAATAAAATAGAATTATTTAAATGTTATATATTTTATGTTTAATATTTTCAAATTTCTCCAGGCAGAGTATGAAGAATTTGAGCTTGCTATTACGAGAAAAGAATGTAAAATTGAATGGGAAAAATTGAAAATTAAATTTATGATTAAACAACAAGATAAAATTGAATATCATAATATGTTAAAGCAACGTGAATTAATTAATCAAAAGCGAATTCAATCTGTTGTTGTGAAATTATCAAAAATGATATTGGACAGATGGGAAAAACAAAAATATTTAAATGTATTGAATGATAATATTAAACGTGGCCAGGATGAATTTCAAATTATTGTAGGAAAGGTAATATTTGTGTTATTGATTGATTAATTAATTAATTTTTATTTTCGTTTAATGAATTATGATAATTTTATGTTGTTACAGTACAATGAATTACAAAAACAGTTGGAAATTGAAGCAGAAACAGAAGCTATAGCAAGACAACAAATGCCTGTACCAAAGTTGAATATTTCGCTTGTTCAGTCTTTGTATATTGATAAAAATTCAAGTTCTCAACGTTCACGAGAGCATAAATATCAAAGAAAACGTTTAATTGAATCAGGTACAACAATTTAAATACTTAAAATGAAAATTAATTTTTTTTCACATTATTATTCTTTTTTTTTATATTGAAATTATGTGAATAATATAATATTGTTTATATTTAGATTGATATAAAATTATTACAATGAGAATATTTATTTAATTCAAACTTTTGTGTCAACTGAAAGTTCAAAAAAATATTTTCATAATTAATAGTTGAAAATATCCACAACATAACCTCAAAAATCATTCTTTGTTCTTGGTCATATTTCAGGGAAAAATTTGTTTGAAAAAACAAAATTAAATGAAAGACACCCACACAATAATTAATTAAACATCCAATTGAATTAATTATTTGTTTATTTAATTAATTAATTAATAATTTTATGTTTTATGATAACTAAAAAAAAATTGTTTTTTTTTTTCAGACACTGTATCAGTAAATACTGTAATGTTTGAGGAAATGTGTAATAATGAAAATATTGAAGTTGATGAGATTTATGAGACTTGCGAACACGACAATGAAGGAAACAATAAATTACTTTCATCATCTCTAAATTTAAATGTCGATACTTTAAATAATACAACAAATTTAGAGCCAGAATCAAACGTTATTACACTGGGTAATATTTGTAGTCAACTAAGTATTAATGAAAAAGAACAGTGTAACAATGAAAATCATGAAACCGAAGTAATTGACAACCAGAAAATGTCACAATCGTTGCAGATATTATCTCAGAAACAACTATCTGATAAAATAATTAATAACACATCATTGAAACACAAATCTTCAACCTCTGAATGTTCATTGAATGCTAAAAACGATGGAGAACAGCAACAAAAAAAATTGAAAGTTCTTGAACCAATTCTGCATTCTTCATTGCCATCATCATCATCATCATCGTTTATTATTCATCAGAATAATTCACGTGATGAAACAAAATTTTTAGCAGGCAACAATTGTCAATCGTCAGTTGCAGCGATTGATTCGTTGCCACAAATTAAAAAAATTGAAACAATTACACGTCCAATTACAATGCAAACAAAACCACCAACAGCTGAAGTGCCACCGACACCGTCAAGTTTATTTTCACCACGACATTATGCACCTAGTTATGCAAGTAGTGGAAATTTTGACCATTATTGTGATGTTAATTACAATGATCCTGCACAAGGTATTTGTGGAATTAATTTTTTACAAAAAGTTTCATTTTTTTTCTCTTTTATTCTACTAATATTAAATGTTTATAGTTATTTGTGTGCCAAGACTGTGAAGTTGATCTTTTTTAGAAGAATCAGAAATTTGCAGCTGAGGCAAAGCAAATTTCGGGTGAGGCTAAAAAAGATCAGACGGCCATGGTGGACACATAATTTTTATAGGCGAGTGTCTCAAAATATGATGTTTCAGGGATTAATAGTCCCTGAAATGACAGAAACAAATCTTGTAAATAAGCCAGCAATGCATAAATTGTGTAGTAACTCATGGAATGTGTAGCAATGCAACTTTTTATTTTGTTTTATGGGTAAATAAAAGAAAAGGTTGCGTTGTTACACAATTTATTAACAAACTTTGTTTCTGTCAGTATTGTAACATTTAAAATAAAGCGGAAATATAAACGATCAAGTATAAAATTAAAAAAGCAAAATGAGTGACAGTGATAGTGACAAATCCTACCGAAATTTATGAAGCCGCCAATGCAGCGACGTTAAATTTACTACCAGAAAAATCTCGAGAAATTTATATAAAACAGTGTGAGAGTTTTATAAAATGATGCAACATAGATAATGTTAAAAATTTGAAACAAAAAATATTTCTAGCATTTTTTCTAGAAAAATCCAAAAGATTTGAAACTACTTTTGCAATGTCACTAGCCTAAATTTTGTTTTATAAGTAAATGCGGCCAAAAAAGTGCCATTTCAGGGACTCTTTTGAGTACGTAAAACATCATGTTTTGAGACAATCGCCTAAAAATTAATTTTTACATTTCAGATGCTTGTAGTTTAGATAATTACTCTGAAAATTGGCAAAATTTATCACCTCCTCAAGCAGGATCTGAAATATCTTTTAGTTCTACCATTGCTGGAGTTAAAAATGTTGAATCAATAAATAATCCACCGGATTTCATCAGCCAATCACAAAAACCAGGTAAAATCAAATACAAAACATTCATTTTTTAATTTAATTTAATTTAAATATAAAATATTATAATCACTGAATTTTAATTCATTATTATTTTTTTCTTCTTCAGCAACATCAAATTTTTTAAGTTTCTTCAACTGCGGAGCAAAAAATCCCAAATCTCTATTCTAAAAACATCAAAATAATCCCACAAATTATCATCATATTAATCAACTTTCTTTAATCATAAACAAATAATTCATCAATAAAAGTAAAACAATTCTCATAATTTTTTCATTCCATATCTCTTTATTTTACTCTTGTATTTTCTTCACTTTGAGGTTAAGTCTTAAAAATTACATTGTAAAATATTATTAATCATTCATTTCATTCAATATAAGTTATAAAATTCACTTAAATTTCGAATAAAATAAATTGTAATTTTTATTTTCTAGTATAATATCGACCGTATCCACTAACTCGCGATTTAATTGCATTGCAACCGACAATTGCATCACCGCGAGTACCATCTAGACATGAACAAACAGCAATATGACGACGTGCTTCACATTTAGCAGTGGCTGCACATTCTTTACCAGTACAGGGATTCTGACAATAAAAATCGATACACGCACGATTATCTGGACATTCATTGTCTGTCTGACATTCTCCTCTTCGACAATGTATCAATGCATTTCCCGTGAATCCAGCGGGACAAGTACACACTGGCCTTTCTTTTCCAGTATTATCATGACCAGGAGTGCACACAGCATTTTCTCCACACGGATTTGGTTTGCATTGATCCTCTACAAATAACAAAAATGAATGAATAAATAAATGGAGGAAAATAACCTCAAATTGTCACGTGATGAAAGTGTAAATGCGATTATTAATAATTAAAATACTTTCATACCAGGTTCAAATGGTCGACAACTGATGAATGGATTACCAGTCATGTCTCGTGGACAACTACAGACTGGTGTTATACCACGTAGCTCACAATTAGCATTGACTCCACACGCGCCCTCGCATGGATTTGCACATTTGTTATAAAGACATGCTGGTTTACTTCGTGGACATTCAGAATTTGTTGTACATTCGGGATAACATTTTGTGAGAGGATTTCCTTGGTAATTCTGTGAAATTTAATTTTGTAATAGTTGTGAGAAATTTATGAAAATTGATTTTGATATTTGTGTAATTTTAGATTGGACCAGGAGAGAAAAGTTATTTTTTGGAATGAAAGATATTTTATTGATTGATTTTTATTGAGCAATGCAGAGTAGAAAAGTGAAATGTAATTGTACGAATTATGGAATTTTAGTAAATGATTTAAAGGGGGAGATATATATAAAATTTTCAAAGTCAATTTTTTTTTTTTTAGGGAATGTTTGTGTAATACTTTAGAAATATGTTACGAAATTTTTAAAATTTAATTCAAAGTATTTTTTATGTTAAAATTTGTTTAATCTTCAAACGCATTTTTATCGAAATTATATTTTTCAAATTGGCGTGACTGATAACTCAAAAAGTTATTTATCAATCGCGCTGAAATTTTACACACATCTTTTTAATGATATCATTTTCTAGATGAGCCTATTTGTTTTTGAAAATTTATTGAAAAAATAATTTTTTCGAGACAAAAACAGTTGCAAAATTTGGTTGAAAGTTCA
>JAQQBS010000001.1:8445597-8481460 GCA_030347275.1 Microctonus aethiopoides
CACGCCAATTAACAACTCTTGTTGCGACCTTCCCGAAAGACTGGACTGTATATCGGCCATTTTAAAATTAAAAAAAAACAAATAAATATCATTAATAATAGCTCAAGATGTAAAGAAAACGATATGCCAAACTTCATACACATTCAACAAATTATTTAAAAATCAAATTTAAAATTTTTTAATAACTTAAAAATTCAATGAAAAGAATTTAATTTTCTCTATTTTCTCTCTTAAATCAAACTATTCATTCCTCTCTTTAATCATTCAACTTACTGTTGGACATGAACACTGGGCTTGGTGATTAATAACATCACAATTAGCACCATCTCCACAACTACGACATGGACTTTCGCATTTAAAATGAGCCGAACATGACAAATGACTAGAGCAATCAGAATCACTTTCACATTCACGACGACATCCAACTAATGGTGATCCACGATAACCTGGCAAGCACGAACATATTGGCGTTTCTCTAATTACCTCACATTTTGTATTTACACCACAAGGACTTGGTTTACAAGCAGCCTCTGTAATTAAATCAAGTATAATTATTATATTATGTTGAACCTAAAAAAAAAAAGAGAATGAAAAATATCTTCAGCCCATCAAGAATTTCATCAATTATACAACAAAAAAATACTTCTACTGATTTTCATATAATAAATTCAATTGTATTGCTAATATTGATGATACAAATAATTGATATTTATAATTTTTTTTATATTGAACAAACGATTTTTCCATAACAATATAATTTAATTGATATAACTGTAAAAACTATTGATAAAATAACAATATAAACATTTTTCTAAAATTCACATTGTCATAATATTTGATACTCACTTATCTATTAATTAAAATTGAATGTTTGAAGCTGTGATATAAATAACTCTTTTGTATATGCTATTGCAATTAATAATTGCATACAATGCTATACAGGGTGTAAAATAAACATGAAGAACAATTGAAATAGTATATTGATTTATTAATAAAGAATAAGAAAATTTTTGTCATATGAATTGATTAATTTTTCTGAACTTTTCGTTTAAAATATACAAAATGTTGGAATTTTTCAACAATACTTAATGATTTTTCATATCTAACTAATTATTTCAGTTTAGAATATTAAATAATAAATTAAAATTATATATAACTGATAAATAAATATAATCTTTATTTATTTGTCAATATTTTTGTTTATATTCCATCAATTATTTGTTTCATTTATTCCAAATCTTAATATCACGCCCTGTATAACCTCAAAAGCGTGAGACATTTTAACATTATGATATATCGTTAATTATAATCGCTTGTAACGAATAAAATTATTAACAATAATTGAAATGTTTCATGACTATACTAGAAATTTTATTGGATTGTTAAACAATAAAGCAAACTCTATTAATTTTTTTTTTTTACTATAACCTCACTTTTGCTTTAAGAGAATTACTAAAAGATTCTTCTACAACGTGTTTGATGCTATAGCAAAATTTCATTTCACATTGTAAAAAGGGTCAAGGTTTTATTATGGAAAATGAACAAACCATATATGTAAATAAAATATTATAATATATTCACTTACGTGGATCAGCAATGTGGCAAGATTTAAATGGATCTCCACTGTAACCCGGTGGACAAGAGCATGTTGGTACATGATTTTTAGCATCACAATTGGCATTGATACCACAAACACCATCGCAAGCATTTACACAATGATTATTTGAGCATATTTGACTACTTGGACAATCTTCAGGAACTATATTGAAAAAATAATACAATTAATAATAAAATTTGATGCGAAATTACATTGGAAATTTATTAAAATTATTTTATTTTTACTTTGACATTCGACACGATGACAATGAATTAATGGATCACCAATATGAAGATTTAAACATGAACATACAGCACGTCCATCAGTCATTGAACACTTTGCATTGATTCCACATGTGTTTGCAGAACATCCACCTGATTTAATTTAATTAAATAAAACAAAGTTATATTAATTCATAAATTATAGAAAAAAAAAAAAAAAACGAAATTTAAACAGCAAATCTTCAATTAATACACAATAATTATGCTATTTAATGATTAAACTCGATGAATTTTGTTACTAAAAATATGAAAAAATAATTATTGAATTAATTTAAAGAATTAAATCAATTTAATATTTTAAAAATAAAAATTCGATTCTAATAAAATAATTGAAACAGAATATTAATTTAAATAATAAATAATTTTGTGTGATATGATAAATATATTAAATATTATTAGCATTATTAAAACTATCATGAAACAAATATTGGATTAAATTTGAGAAAATTATTAAATTAATTTAAAGTATCAAATAATTAATTATTTTAGAAACAAAAATTCGACTCTAATAAAATAATTAAAATAGAATATTAATTTAAATAATAAATAATTTTGTGTGATATGATAAAATATAATAAACATTATCAAATAATAAATCTCAATCATTGCATTAAAATAATACAATCATCATAAAATATCAAATAAAAAATTAAATCAATATTTCCAATTTTAAATAATTACAAATTTCAAATTTATCTTAATATCATATTTAATTATTTATCATTACCTGATGCTATTCGTGGATGATAATATGATCCTGATGCATTTGCCAATGCAAAAATAGCAATAAAAACCAACAAATTTGATATCTCCATCATCCTCAAATTGTTTTTCTATTAAATATCTATAAAATAAAATTAGTTAAATATTAAATTTTTAATTTTCAATCTTGATATACATAATTATTTATTAATAAATATAAATAATAAACTTACGTAGCTGTTATTACACGCTTTTATGTGTACGATTGGACGTCGACTGATGAATTATTCTTGCTGTGTAAATATCGAATGAGATTTTAATAAAATAACATCAGTTCTTTTATCGACCCCACCACACAAAATACAATTGTGTGGATTTGCTATGAGAACTGACCCACGCATGACCCTGACAAATTCTTTCTCTATATGAATACATTATAAAATGATATAAAATAAAAGAAGAAAAAAGAAGTGATACATCGCGATATCACCCACGTATTTTTAATCCATATTTATGAAAATAAACAAAATATTATGCATCAATGCTGTCCACCTTTGTCATATATAATAATCTTTAGGTTTATTTACCATCATAATGGATAATTGGATCCTACTTCCAATCAATTTCAACCTCCAGATTATGGATATAGAATTATTAATTAATATTTACCACGCAAAAATCAAATGTTTTCACACACAGCTATAAGGGAATATATTTATAAAGATACGTCATTCTTACGCAATTGTTTATACCTTATTAGTAATGTAGACCTTGAGTTTACATACGTGACCTCGAAACAATTCAGATTCAAGTGATTTTTCGATACTTGAGAGTAATACTTGAATTTATAAACAGTGTCCCAAAATTAACGCAACAAATAACACATTGATTGTATTTAAAATCTTGCGTTTATTTTGGGACAACCTTTAATTTAATTTTACAAAAGTGTCACACATTAATTATTCATATTGTATATAACTATTCGAAATAAAACTTGTATTTTTAATCATACAATGGCATATTATTAATAGTTTAAAATTCCTAAATATAATTTTAATTAATTCTTTGTTTATAAAAATAAATTATTTTAAATCTATGAAGAAATGAACTAACCTAAAATTTCATAGGTTTTTTTAGTGTTTATTGGAATAATTATAAATGTAAATGATTAAAAATTATAAAAATGAACTGATATTTGTATTTTATAGATATATATGTATATATATTCAAAAATTTGTATTTAATATATATATCTATATGTCCAAATAATCTTAATTATTCAAAGACTCATTAACAATATGTATTTAATGTGAATATTTGATAAAAATCAGTAAACTTGCTAAAATTCTTTAAGCATTATTGTAAATTCGTATGAAAAAAAATACGTGGGCGACAATAATATGCCCTTCATGTTTATAACAATGTTTAAATTATTGCTGGTGACAAATAAAAATTAATAATTATATACATATGAACATTGAATATGGTTTGACGAATGAATCTATGACGATATTAATTTTGTCGTTATCCTTCTGTAGCGAATTAATTTTCTTTGATTTGAAGGTTATGTTTGTTAATTTATTTTTCTTTTTTTTTATTTATCGAGTAGGTTTCAATAATATTTTATAACAGGGCCAAAATATTACAACTATGACACAATTCTATTATTATACGTATATATCTTTGTTATTTATTTCATCATTATAACCCAATATTTATGTTATGCTAATTTTTTTGTAATTAAACAAACATACAGTACAAAACGCATATTTTTTTTTCATCTGCTTCTAAAATTCAATTAATTTATTATTTCTCGGTATTATCGATAGTACATATAAAACAAAATGTTTACTGTATTAAGTGCATAAAATTGATCTTGATTCTTTCTTTCAGTACGTATTTTTTTTTTTTTTTTTATAATATGGTCGACTAGGTGCAATAGAGTATCGACCGTAATTGGCCTATAAATATATAGTTAACTTTTACATACATATTTATAATTGATAAAAAGACGGTCTTAAATATTCTACATTGTTTTACATAATTGATTTGAGTCGAAGAATTGAAAACAATTATCAGCAATTTGATTAAGAGGAAAAAAAAAGTCGACAAAATCGTAGCAATGATTTCTTTCATAATTTTTTTCTTTTTGAATTATTTTTTTAAATCGTTTCTCAACTACATTTATCCTAACCTGACATTATTATGCATTCACTGCTGAAGTAAAAAAAAATTTTACGTCGCGATTTTGGATGGCGTTTTATTTTTTCAATTGAAATTCATGATTGGATTTATTTTATTATCCACGCTTAACCCCACTAGTGTTATTCGGCGGGAGTTTTAAAAATTCTTCATAAGCAGCGGCAATAATATCGTCTTCATCTTCTTCCAATTCACCGGCTGTTGAACCAGATTGCCTATGTCAAAGAATAAAATAGAATTTGTAGATCATTTAAGAAAAAAAAATATACTTATAAAGAGTGTCCCAAAATTCACGCAAGAAATAACACAATAATAACATTTGAAATCTTGCGTGAATTTTGGGACAACCTATAAAAATAAATACAAAAGTTTCAAATAATTCTTTTTTCTTCGCGTGATTCATTGGAAAAATATTTATATTTCATCTTGTGCTATTAAAATCATTCTATTTTTGAAAACAATAATTCAATATAATGAATTTATGTAAAAAAAAAAAAAAAAAAAAAAAAAAAAAAAAAAAAAAAAAAAAAACAAAAGTTTTTAATTTTCAATATGAAAAATATAAATATAAAAATATATAAAATATCATTCTTTATATATTTTTTTAATATATCCAGACTCCATAGACAAAATAAAATGTAAAATTATTCACGTATAATAAACAATATTTATAAATAAAAAAAAAACTAATTTTCTAATATCAAAAAAATAGTTTTGGACATTTTATAAATTTTTATTATTTAATAAATGAAATAAATAAATATTAAAAAAAATTAACATACCAAGGTTCATCAGGTCCTTCATCTAAATTCGCAAGATCCTGACAAAAACGACGTTCCTCAGCAGACAAAATCGTTCCATCAGGTCCATACAAAACTGGCTCATCAAATTGTTGTGCTTGTTGCTGTTGTTGTTGTTGTTGCTGTTGTATATTCACCGTTTGATTAATATCAGCAGGTGTTGGACCATGAGACGATACCACACGACCCCAATTACCATTTCGCAATTCTTTAACACTATTTACCATACGACCCACGTGTGCATCAACTCTACCATCAATCACAAGTTCAGTGAGTTCACGCATTACACGCTCAATATCTTGACGATTTGTACTATCTCGCTCTAAATATTGACCAGCTAACTGTAAAGTAAAAGATAATATTAAATATTATTATAAAAAAATATAAAAATAAATTTAGATTAATTTTATTAATTATTATTGGATATTTTACCTTTAATGATTGGCAGATATACTTGGCTGAATTAGGCCCAGGATTTTTTAATGCAATTGAGATTACCTCAACTAAAAGTTTACCTAAAATTGATGCGGGACGAGTGTCCATTTGAGCTGATAATTCTGCTAATGATAGCATAAGTCCATGACACTTTCTTTCATCCTCAGGTGAATGATTGGTTATATCTTTCCAGGCTGTTGCTTGATTATCCGTTTCCTCACGACAACTGTTTTTATATTAAATCAAAACTTGTATTTGGTATGTATAATCGATGTCATTAAAAATTCATGCCATTAAAAGATTTCAAGTGTTGTTAACGTTTTATTTCTTGCGTGAATTTTGGGACACTCTTTATATATTATTAAATAAATATTTTAAATAATTTAATAATATATTGTGCAACGAGGAAGAGATGTGCAATGCTTTTTGTGTTATACACAATATTTTTTTCAATATTTGAACGAAAATGGGAATTTTTTGAGTTAATTTGCGGTAATATGGCAGAAAATTTGAGGTTATGTCTTCCCAATGATTGAAAAAAATAAAATACACGGATAAAGAAGCCAATAATATGAAAAATTTTGCCGTTTTTGGGCAAATATTGAGGGGATTATATTTATTTTGAGATTATTACTGACCGTTCATACAAAGCAGTTCGGAAAATCGACGGAGTATCATCTAATGGCGTATCTACAGAATCTAGATGAGAACATAATCTAGCGCCACTGTATCGGAAATTGGCCTCACTTACACACTGCAAATACATTAATTCAATATTAATTTAATATAAATTAAACAAATTAAGAAGTTTAAATAAAAAATAAATTAACAATTTTTAACAAAACCTACTCATCGAACTTTGCGACATAAAATTAATTTACAAATCAATTTTATGCATTTTATTAATTTGTTGAATAAAAAGAGATTATTATTTGATTTAATGAATAATTGTATAATTTTGAAATCATAATATTTTAAGAAGACAAAAAATTAATGTGTCCTTTTGAGGTTAAGGTGATTTTTATTTATTAATATTAATTACGAATACTGTACCTTTAAAATAATGGCTGACACGATTGCCTGGGTATTAATTTTCGTTTTAAGATGAGGAGTTATGTTACAAACAAGAGGCACGACTAGATTTTCAAATTGATCTGGATTTCTTGATAACGTTTGCATTGCCGTATTTAATTGACCCAAAACATCGGGTAAACTCGGTTCACCTCGACTATTTTCAATATTGCGGTTGTCCTGTTATGAATAAAGCATAAATAATTATTTTTAATTACATTTGTATATTTGTTTGTACAGAGAGAATTAGTTAACTGAATCATAACCTCGAAATTGAGTAAAACTTCAAACATTATGGCATTTAAGAATATTATTGTTTATAAATCCCAAATTTATTAGGATATTGTTGAAAAAAATGTTGAATATAATATTTATTATAGTTTTGTCAAGATGTTGAATTTAATTTTGTAATTATGAATAAATATTTGAGATATATTTTCTCTATTTTTTTGATAATAAAGAAATAATGCAATTGATATAAAAAATAACATAAAATAAGTAAAAATTTATGATTTAAACAAATGCTCTAATGTTTAATAGTCATATAATAAACAATGTTATGTAAAAGTCCACTGACAATTCGTGTTGACTGTTTTTAATGCAAATTGAGTATCAAATTTCAATACAAGAAAATGTATTAAAGTGAGAAAATAATTCTACTTGAAAATTAATAATTTTTTATGACAAATTTAACAATTTTTCTGTTTGTTAACTTGCAAGAAATTTATATTTAATCAGTTAATGAGTAAATCAACACATTTTTTATTTTTTTGCAAGTGTTCAACATAATAATTGTGTTACATCGATACCACATAAATATTCTGTTAATCTAACCTAACTTTCGAGTAATAATCATATAAAACAAATTCCAACGCGAATTTTCAGTAGACTTTTACACAAAATTTCCTACTATATAACAATTTCATTCAAATTTATCTGTAAATATATTTGTCCACTAGAAATTCGTATTAAAATATTTTCCACACAACTCCAACTCAAAAGTTAGGTTAAATCAGCACAAAATTGATATTTAATTTCTCTTAAACACAAAACTACATCAAACCCTCACAGAGATTAAAAAAAATATCTCAACACAAAACTTATTCAATCCAACAAACAGAAATTCAGTGTTAAATTCAAAATAAAACATTAATAATCCATTTCAAAAAATTTTTTCTACTTCCACACAAATTCTCAAAAAACAATCAACATAAATCCCAACTAAACTTCCAAACAAAATTCTCAACTATACAAACACAAAAAAAAACTCCCTTTCTTCATCCATCAACATCATTTACCTGATTCCTATCAAAGCTATTATATCCATCATATCGCGGATAAACTTGTGGTTCAGAGTCAACATATTGCTGATACTGCATTTGCTGAAATTGCTGCGAATATTGATGTTGATTACCATAAGGATAATGTTGCTGTGCATGTTGTTGATGCACGCCATGTGGCTGATTTCTTGCTGCAGCTAAACGATCTTGAACAGATGATGTTCGTTGCCATCCCTGATTTTGCTGCTATTAAAATCCAATCCAAAACAATAACCAAAACTTATGACATTAAATCCAATAAATTATCACCAAAACTCCAATTATCATAATCATAAATAAATTAAATAAATTAAATAAATAAAATAAATTCAACTTACATTTCCTTGAGCAGGCATTAAATTCCTCGGTACAAATTCTTTAGCATTCGCATTCAAACCCGAATTTTTCCCCACATCAGTGATAGACACATTGTTCATCCCTTCATTGACTTGATTTACAGACGCTTTTGTACATGTATTGAATATATATATACATAAATGGGTGTGAATATGACAAAAATGAAAAAAAAAAAGAGAGGTTAAGTCAACAGTAGTAAAAAAAAATGGCGGTTGATAATACAAATGAAATGAATTTATATACCTGATTGTTGATTGACTTGACCATGAGGTCGACGTAAAGATGGATAAGCACCACATGGGTTTCCCCAATTTTCGCGTCCTCTTCCACGGCTGTTACTCCGACGATCGCCACCGCCGTCACCGTCGCCAACATGTTCCATTTTGTTGCCTCTTTACAACTCTCTCGCGCCCTTTTAACCCCTGATAATTTTCACCGCCGATTAATTTTTTTAATGGTTATAATTATTGTTTTATTTATTTCACACTTATGCACGATGATTATTTATTCTTTTATGATTAGCGCAGTGGTAATTTTTATTGTTTTTTATGTGAAATATTGATATTATTACGGCACTACGACACGATGCCGACATAGATTCGCGGTCCGTTATGTCTGTTCAATGGCGGCGCATTAAATCTTGGTGCCCTGGGGATAAATTTATTTTATGAGAAAAGAATTTTTTTTTTGTTTGTTTCTTTATTTGCATATAATATATATATTTATTATTGTTGTATTGTTTTTCTTGGTGTTTTTGTGTATATATTTCATTGAGGGTTTATTGTGATTTTTTAAATTTTTGTTTCAGTGAATTGAACTTTTTTTTTTTTTAATTTGTAATTAAATTATTTATGCCATATATCGTGACATTGTTTATTTATTTCTTGATATGATAATAGTTGAAGATTAATTTTTACAGCCTAATTTTATATGCCTTGTTATGTGATATTTTTGTTTATATTTTTTCTATTCAAATTATACCGGCATTACATTTCAAAATGGCGGTTTGACGTCATTGCGATAAAATAGATAAAAAAAAATTGATTATTTGATTATAAGCCCAGAAATTTATGTTGCGGAAAATATTTATCTTTAACATTCTTCTTTATTATATTCAAGGGCAAATTAGAATTATTGTGCATTAATTAACATCATTTCAGTCGGAATTCGGAATATAGGTTATGTACCAGTTGTCAGAATTTTAGGGCACTTTTAATTATAAAAAAACTCAACGTAAATAAACATAGAAATGTATTTATATCATAGTAAAAACATTCTAACAAATAAAAAATCATAAATATTATCATTACACAACTAATACTTCATGTTATTAATCTTCAAATCCTCCATAAAAAAACATACGCCAACCTAACCTATATTTATCGACCTTCATATACTTAATATGTACATATAATTATTATCAAATGACATCATTGAACTTTTTATCCAAAGTTTTTTGCTCCATATAAGTCCACAACTGTGTTCATGTAAAAACTAACAAATCTTTTCAATAATTTATTTATCTCATCCATTACAAATAAAAAGTCCCAATAAAATATTCTAATTACATCAACGTCAATTATTGAATTCTTGATAAATATTAGCAACAAATGAGAAATATTCATCCAAATTATTCATATCTGCTGTTGGTATTAAATTTTATTTACATATATATTAAATATATATGTATATATACATAAGTAGAAGAAGAAGAAATGAATGAATCACAAGAGGACGCTGGTTCATCATTCCAATAATTCCATCATTGTGTGTGTGTAGGGGATACGTTCATTTTTTTTTCTCTCTGGAACAAATTCCCAAGTTTCGGAGCAACAATAAAATCTCCAATGACAATGTCATACACTATTTGTTAATTAACATCCACTGTGAATAATTGTTGATTTATTTTTAACCTCAACAATTTGTGACAATCAACAATAATAAATTAAAAATCATCTACAAATGTTCTATTGTCATAATGTTGATAATATGACTGGAAAAAATTGATAGATCAAGCTGTTTTTTCCTCTGTTCTCAATCCATGTAGGTATATACGTATATTTGTATTATAATTATTCATTAATATCATAAAAATATATAATTAATTGTGTTTATTATATCAATTAATATTATAAAACATTGGAATGAATTAAAATACAGATTTTATATGTATTTATATATTTATACAAATATTTATGCAAATAATTTAATGCATGAGTAAATATTCAGAAAGTTTTATTGAATACATACGAAATATATTTATATTTATTATTAATATGTATATAAAATAATTATTAATTGTATTTTGTAGATGAAAAAAAAATTCATTTGTTATTAATCTATTTAATAGCTTTTAAATTGTTGAATACTTTGTTATATTATATAAAATAATATTTAGATGAGTTTGAATTTTATAATTTGTGTTTATTTAATTATTTATTTGCAGTTGGATATAATTTATATGATGAATTTTTGTTAATAGAAAATTATTTGTTTGATGATTTTAGAACGTGAATTAGGTTAGGGTTCCGAAGGAAAATGTTAGAAGTGGGTTTGAGAGTTGTTCGAGGACGTGATTGGAAATGGAAAAATCAGGATGGTGGTGAAGGTCATGCTGGGACAATTGTTGAAATAGGCAAACCACCAATTCCACCAATAAATGGAGCAACAGTTTCAAATACGACTGATAAAACGCCAGATAAAACGGTTATTGTCCAATGGGATCATGGATCCAGGAGCAATTATCGAATTGGTTATCAGGGTTATTATGATTTATTAGTATTTGATAATGCTGCAGCAGGTGTTCAACATGCAAATATTGTTTGTGATGGATGTAAAAGATATGAAATTGTTGGTATTAGATGGAAATGTGTACAATGTCATGATTATGATTTATGTACGCAGTGTTATATGGGCGATGTTCATGATTTATCTCATACATTTCAACGATTCCAAACATCAAAAGCAATTGGGTATGTCAATGTGTAATTAATGATCCATTTTTTATTTATTATTCAGTATATTTATTGTGATAAAAGCATAAGAGTGTTGGAATATTCATTGAAATATTAATGTGAAAATTTATAATGAGTTTTTACGTTTTTTATTGATATTAATTTATAAACAGGTGATGGAAAAAAGAGGAATCTTTTGCTGATAAAGAGAAAAAAAATTATTTGCTTGCTTTTATGCAAAGTTTATGAGCTTTTTATTGTTATTATTTATAATTGACATTAATCTGTATTTATAATTTTGTTTTTAGGCGATTGTCTCAAAACATGATGTTTTGCGGACTCAATAGAATCCCTGAAGTGGCACTTTTTTGGTCGTATTTACTCATGAAACAAAATTTAGGCTAATGACATTGCAAAAGTAGTTTCAAATCTTTTGGATTTTTCTAGAAAAAATACTAGAAATACTTTTTGTTTCAAATTTTTAACATTATGTATGTTGCATCATTTTATAAAACTCTCTCACTGTTTTATATAAATTTCTCGAGATTTTTCTGGTAGTAAATTTAACGTCGCTGCATTGGCGGCTTCATAAATTTCGGTAGGATTTGTCACTATCACTGTCACTCATTTTGCTTTTTTAATTTTATACTTGATCGTTTATATTTCCGCTTTATTTTAAATGTTACAATACTGACAGAAACAAAGTTTGTTAATAAATTGTGTAACAACGCAACATTTTCTTTTATTTACCCATAAAACAAAATAAAAAGTTGCATTGCTACACATTTCATGAGTTACTACACAATTTATGCATTGCTAGCTTATTTACAAGATTTGTTTCTGTCATTTCAGGAACTATTGATCCCTGAAACATCATATTTTGAGACACTCGCCTAAAAAATGGCCGTGTGATCTTTTTTAGCCTCACCCGAAATTCGCTTTGCCTCCGCGGCAAATTTCTGATTCGGCTAAAAAAGATCAACTTTACGGTCTTGGCACACAAATAACTTTTTAAGACAGTTGTTGATTCATTTAATCATTCTTAATGTTAATTATGTGATTTTAAAAGTAATCAGTCGCTGAATTATATAATTTGAATATTTATATACAAAATAATAATTGACTGAACGATTAATTTCAATTTAATAATTAATTTAGATTTCTGTAAAGAAATATTTAGTTGATTTCTTTATTTTCCATCATTTTATCATCATTATAAATTACAAATGAAATTCAACTTGCAATTTTTTTCTTTTTTTGTTTATCTAATTAATGTATTTTAATGTTTGTTTATTAAATAATTCATGTCTTTTACAGAGTTCAATTGACGCCTAGAGATGGATGCACAAAAGTACCATTAAAAGGTATTTTCATAGGTGCCAAAGTTGTACGTGGACCTGATTGGGAATGGGGAAATCAAGATGGTGGACCTGGTGAATTAATTTTCATTTTTACATTCAATCACTGCTTAATTCACATATATTATTCATAATATAATAATATATTATGTAATAAAGAAGAAATGACATTGTTCTTCGTGTTCAGCAAAATATCTGTACGAAAATGGCAACAATTGCATTTATAACAATCCAGAAAAATTGAGGTTATGTCTTTCCTCCAATTAAAAAACAAAACAAACAAAATGCGCGAATAAAAATGAAAAATTCGTATTAACTAACTAATTAATTCTACATCTGATATATTATTATTTTTTACCAAAAGTAAAATTCAACTTCAGTTTTCCTGCTGGTAGAATAACGGTCAAATGACCACCGCAATCAAAACAAAAAAATCCGCCATTTTCGTGCACATATTAAAAATAAATAAAATCCTTCCTAATTCTTTCAAAAACAATATTGAATAATATTTAAATATAAATAATATCACTTAAATTAAATACATTTAACAATAAATAATATTAATTAAATTAAATATATTTAATAATGAATAATATTAATATAATATTCAGGTAAAACTGGAAGAGTAATTGACATTCGCGGCTGGGACAATGAAAGCAGTCGTTCAGTAGCAACTGTTACATGGGGATCAGGTAGCACAAATGTCTATCGTCTTGGTTACAAAGGCTGTGTTGATCTATGTTGCGTTGAAGAATCAACATACGGCACTTATTACAAAGAACATTTGCCAGTTGTTGGTCAGCCAGTGATAACAGTGCCAGATACTGACAATAATTCAACTGTACAATGCGGCAATGTATCATCAAGTACATCTAGTCCATGTAATTTAACATTTAATGTCGGTGATAAAGTCAAAGTATTACGTGACGTTGGTGCATTGAAAGAAATGCAAGCTGGTCATGGCGGATGGAATCCACGTATGGCAGAATACATTGGTAAAGTTGGTACAGTTCATCGTATCACTGATAAAGGTGATATTCGTGTACAATATGAAGGATGTAATAATCGTTGGACATTTCATCCGCGTGCATTAACAAAAGTTATGAGCAAAGACACATTTGCATTGGGGGATATCGTTCAAATAAAATGTGATGCAGCAGCGGTTAAAAATTATCAACAAGGACATGGCGAATGGATTGACGTGATGAAAAGTGCATTGGGTAAAACGGGAAAGGTCATTAAAATTTATCCCGATGGCGATTTACGTGTGACATTAGATGGTCATACATGGACGTATAATCCATTGAGTGTAACTAAAATATTTGGTGCACAAGAAGGCGGTGGTTTAAATCCTGGTAAAGGACATTTACGTGTACCGCCAATTGTTTCACCAACACCTGCGGACGGTGCGTCAATAGAAGTTGAAAAGCTTTTACGTGATGCAGCACGCGGTGAAGCCGGTTTATCTTCAGTACGTGAATTTTTACGTAAATATTCTGGTAGCGTTGATGCAAGACCCAGTGGACTTTGTGGTGGTAAAAAAACATGTTTACAAGTCGCGGCACATCAGGGAAATCGGGAATTATGTATTTTATTACTTGACGCTGGTGCATCATTACGTGCAATTGATGAAGATGGCGATCCGCCATTACATTATGCTGCATTTGGTAATCAAGCTGGTGTTATGGAATTATTATTGAATAGAGGTGCGCCAATTGATGCAATTAATAATAGCGGATGTACAGCACTTCATGTTTCAGTTAATAAAGAAAATTTTGCTTGTGTACAAGTATTATTGCGTCATGGATGTAATGTTAATCTTCAAGATTCTTATGGTGATACAGCGTTGCATGACGCTATTAGTAAAGATGCTATTAATATTATGGATGCATTAATTAATTGTGAGACAGTTGATTTTACGGTTAGGAATAAACGTGGATTTAATGTGTTACATCATGCTGCGCTAAAAGGCAATGCGCATGCTACGCAAAAGCTCATGACACGAATTCAACATTTAGTTGATGTTAAAAAAGATGATGGATTTGCTGCATTACATCTTGCTTCATTAAATGGACATCGTGATGTTGCGGAATTATTATTGGCAGATAGTGGCGGACGTGCCACTGTTGATTTACGAAATAATCGCGAACAAACGCCACTTCATCTTGCTGTCTCGCAGGGTCATTGGACTTTAGTTGAATTATTGTTGAAGTTTAATGCTGATATTTTAGCGACTGATGAAGATGGTGATACGGTGTTGCATATAGCAGTGGCTAAGAGTCAACATCAATCGAGAATGTTGAGCTCGACTGTTGAAAATAATCGAGACGCACATATGATTCATGCTGTGAGTAAATAATTTATGTATTATGCATTTATGAAGAAGTTTGTGGTGTTTTTTGTGTTTGATGCAATTTTTTTTTTTTTATATTTCTATGAGAATTTTAACTTTTTTTAGTGTTATTCGCGGTGATATGGAAGAAAAATTGAGGTTATGTCTTGTCGGTAATATAAAAAAGAACAAAATGCAGAGAAATTTGAGTTATCTTATTGGTTGATTTTATATTTCTTCTTTGACGTTGTGTTAGTTTTCACTGGAATTGATTTATATACAATTTTATAATTCTATGGTAGTAATTTCATATTTCATATGGTAAAATGACAATTTTTTAGGTTATAAAAAATTAATTTCATCTTTTTTCATTGTAAAGTGATAATTTTTGAGGTTATGAAAGACTAAATTCATCTTTTATATTGCAAGATGATGATTTTTGAGGTTATAAAAGACTAATTTCATATTTCATATGGTAAAATGACAATTTTTGAGGTTATGCAAGACTAGTTTCATTTGTTATATTCTAAAATGATAATTTTTGAGGTTATAAATGAACAATTTCATATAATGTTTGGAAAAATGACAATTTTTGAGGTTTTGAAAGACTAATTTCATCTTTTATATTGCAAGATGATGATTTTTGAGGTTATAAAAGACTAATTTCATATTTCATATGGTAAAATGACAATTTTTGAGGTTATGCAAGATTAGTTTCATGTTTTATATTCTAAAATGATAATTTTTGAGGTTATAAAAGAAAAGTCATAAACAAAAGATTGAGACATAACGTTAGTATTTACACTGGTAGAATAACGGTCATATTACCATCACCAATGACACGAAAAAAATCGCCATTTCCGTGTGCATATTGAGAATAATTAAAATTTGATTACATTATATGAAATTTTTGTTTGTTTATTGATGTATTTATTTATTTTTTCAGGTTCTGCAAGACTTGGTCAACTTAAATGGTCCAACGGAATTAGCCCTAGCCTGTTTTCTCGTTAGTGTCGAAAATAATGGTGCATTATTGTTGCAAGCACAAAATTCGAAGGGGAAAACTCCAACAGAACTTTTTACTCCTGAACAATCCGAACGAGGTTTTTCTGATTTAATGCAGTGTTATATTCATTTTCGTAGCAATCAAACTCCGGAAATTGAGTAAGAATTTATTGAATTAATTATTTATTTTAAATTACTGAATTAAAGAGTGAAAACGAAAATATTCAAGTAAATTATACATAAAATTGAATACTAAATTTATAGTGATCAATTTTTTTTTTAATGCATTCAAAGTTTGTGAAGATATTATTAATTACAATTTTTAATTTTGTTTATTTAATAGGGCTGAAAGTAATGAACCACTGCCAAGTAATCCAGACCAACAAAATTATACAATTGATGAAATTACCGAAGTTAGGGATAAAGAATGCAAAAATGCTCCACAAAAATCGACAGGTAACGAAAAATAAAATATTATTCAATAATTTTTTGAAGATAAATTATTATTTAAACCATCAGATAGATTTTTGTTTGAGAAAGTTCACTAAAACAATTAAATTGTAAATTTTTTTTCCATTAGTTGTTCCAATTTCTTTGTACAAAAATATTTCCGTTATTTATTTGAATATCAATGATCTGTAAATTCACCAAAGTAATTTTTAATTTATTGTTTAGTCATGCAATTAATAAAGCAAATAATATTTAACTTGTTAGCATGAATTATAAATGGTGTCCCAGAATTCACGCAAGAAGTAACACGTTGGTAGCATCTAAAATCTTGCGTGAATTTTAGGTCACGCAAAAAGTGAGGTTAACAGTGAAATTTTTTATTTCTGACTGAAAATTTGAAATTTTAAAAGTAATTACCAATTTCTTATGCTTGATTTTGGATTATATTTTAGTACTTTAAAAGAAGGGCAAAATAAATGTCGTTAATTCACTTTAAAAAGCATTTTTTTCACTAATTTAAAAAAAAAAAATACATTTTTTCAGAGATCAAAATGAATTTTATAAAAAAAAAAAACACATTTTCTCATAGATCAAAATGAATTTAATTAAAGAATAATAACTGAATGAATATTAAATATCAAATTCATTATCTTTGGAAACTTATTTCCGGTTAAATTTGGAATAATTCTTTCATTTAATTATTTTGAGGTTAAAATAATTGGAAATAATAAAATTTTTCTTACATTCCAGGCCATGGATCAGCACAAGATGACAATGCAATAATACAAGATGAAATTTTGCCAAATGAGGATGTATCAATAAAAGATGAACAATCGGAGAGGGAAAAGGACAAAGACTTGGAACGATTACGTTATTTAGAAACTCGAGTTGCTGACCTTGAAGAAGCAAATATGTGCAGTATTTGCATGGAAAGACGACGAAATGTTGCATTTTTATGTGGTCATGGCGCCTGTGAACATTGTTCAGCACCATTAAAAACATGTCACATGTGTCGAAAATCCATTACCAAAAAAATTAATCTTTATTAGATTAAATAATTAATTCATTCTTTTTTTATAATATATTTATATTATTGTAAAATTCAAACTGCCAAATTCAGATAAAATGATAGTAATTCCTGCCTTTAATCATCTAATCGCTCATGTCCTCCAGTGAAATCATTAATTTGTACAGCAACGTGCCATATAATTAACAAATTATTAAGCGACAAAAAAAAAAAAAGAAATTTTTTTTTTTATTTTATTGTCGCAATTTTCTATTTACTCATTTTTTAAAATTTAATCTTTAATATTATATAAACATATTCATATTATATACATATATATACATGCATACATACATATACATATATATAAATATTATTTTTATTGAAATACGATTTTACACCTTTAGCATTGTTTTTAAATATTTTTAATGCAAAACTGTTGGAGTTGCCAATTTGTAAATTTAAATGTAAACTCAGATGTGTGCTCTCTTCAGTTTTTCTTTTTTTTCAATGTATCGATATCAATTTTGTTGTTATAATGACTTGATCTTTTATTTCTATCAATAATTGATATGAAAAAATAATTATTAAATATGAAAATTTTTTTTTCTTAATAAATGAGATGAAACAAAATTATTTTATAATCAATTAATTTCATGTAATGTCAGAGAAATTGATGGAGCTAATCAAATAATAATATAATCGTGTATTATTTTATTTAAAAAATTATATATGGGATATTTAAAACAAAATTTTACTATATCGATGTACTGAATCAACAATACCGTACGAATATTTATAATTACAATTAATGTAGTAGAAGAATTATTGAATTGATGGTGGAATATTCATGTATTTAATAAAAATTTTAGTGATAATTTAAATAAACAACAATTTTTAATTAAATATCTTGAAAATTTCTACTCATTTTATGTTTACGGTGTAAAATAATAATTTTTGAGGTTATGAAAGACAAATTTCATCTTTTATATGGTAAAATGATAATTTTTGAGGTTATAAAAAATTAATTTCATCTTTATTCATTGTGAAATGATAATTTTTGATGTTATAAATGAATAATTTCATATATTGTATGGAAAAATGATAATTTTTGAAGTTATGAAAGACTGATTTCATCTTTTACATTGCAAAATGATAATTTTGAGGTTATAAAAACCAATTTCATATTTTATATGATAAAATGACAATTTTTGAAGTTATGAAAAATTAATTTCATGTTAAAACATGATAAATAAAATATAAAATATTCTAAAATGATAATTTTTGAGGTTATAAAAAAAAGTCATAAATTGGACTTAGCAAGCAATCTTATTTATTTTGGTACTCCATAGGTTCGGTATTTGTATGATACAATATTGAGCCAGTTTTGAAAAAAAAAAAAAAAAAAACTGTAATAATAGTTTCATAATAATGACAGTATTAATAATTCTTCCTAAAGTAACCTAAGGCAGTAATGCTATAAGGGTGATACAATGTTTTTGATAATAATACCTAGTAATCATCAACGAATCTGGCCCAAGAAGCCCAATTGGGGTCTCTCACTAGTTCTATCCAACGCACGACCCCAAGTATCTTTTTATTTCTCTCATCGCATCATACATTCACAATTTTTTTACTTCATCTGTCACACTTAACCTCAAATAACATTACGACAAATGGTAAATTGTAAAATTAATCAATCGTGCGAACGACAAAATTGTACCTAACCTAATTTCAATATCTTATATCAATCGAAAAAATTCCTAATGTTGACTTGTATCTCCTATTAATTCACTACACTCATAATATTTATGTGTGGAACACAAAAAAAAAATAAATCAATTACATTACATATGTAAGAAATATAAATTTAATTATTTCACGTTGTGAAATCCGAAGAAAAAAAAACTGGTGTTTCTTTCATTGAATTTTCAGTTTTTCTTTTATGCACATTTCACAACACTCCACACACACACAGACACACACTCACTCATCATTATTGCCAATTAATCATTAAAGACTAAAGAGTCATCGAAGAAAAAAAAAATTCTTTCACTTAAACATCAATCTGCAAAATTGATTCATAACCTCAAAGTTTTATTTTATAAACTACATATACAATCCGTGCACGACAATAGCAAAATGTCCGATGTAAAACGTAATCATTTCATTGAGCGTTTACTTCATCAAAACATTTGATATTTATTATATAAAATAGTCGTGAATATTTCTTGATGTTATAATCTAACCATTTTCATAAATCTCGCAATTAAATTCTCCCATATCCATTTAAAACTTATTCGCACACTTTATTTTATCTTGTAGATATCTCGTATTATTATTGGCCAAAACATTAATTGCCAACATCATTGCACTGTTTAAATAATAATTATCAAAAATTCGAGTACTTAAATATCGATTGAAGTACGTCAATCATGATAATTATTTTATTAATTATCATCATTCATATTTTATCTTTCTCTCCATTCGTTTCTTTAATTCTTGACCTGCATATTCTCATCAATTTCTTCCTATCATTTTATTTATCCCTCCATCGCTTTCCATTAATTAATTAATATTCTTTATTTTCTTCAATATCTTTTATCATTTTGACATTGTTTAATTCAATCCTCGTCTTTGCTCTTCACATTCACAATGAATTTACGCATTTAATATGTCGCAAGTGAGCTAAATCGTACACACAAATAATTAATCGTCGAGTTCTGTTTTATTTATTTTTTTTTTCATGTAATTTATTGTCAGCTGAATCGGGTGAAATGCGGGATAAGAATTAAATAGACGTAGGAGAGTAGCCCACGCTATAAAGCAATTGGACAGCAATAAACGAACGATGAAACAATGTTCATTTTATTAAATGATTTAATATATATTTCATGTGATATTGCGTCCAATTTTCAAGCGACAACTGGCTCAGGACTGCACGGCTGTAATTCAGGCTCATTTTGCGACTCAGCTGCATTTGTTCCTGACGCTGCGCCACTTGATGCTGATGTATTTGGATCATGATTTGCCGTTGGATCTGGAGTAAGTGCGGCCCATTGTGTGGTGTAAGGTGCAGCACGTGCCTGTCGTCTTGCTTTTCGTTTTGCTCTACGTTGCTCCATTCGAAGACGTAATCGTTGCATTTTTCCTTTAGTTGCTTCATTTTCTCTCGATAATTCTTCTGTTGGAAAAAAATAAACATGTTAATCCAACAGTTTATCAGTGGTTTTGAGGGAGGAGATACATATAGACCCGTGAATTTTAACTGATTTTGATTATTTTTTTTCTTATTGAATAACTTGTTCGATGTTTGTGAAGTTTGGCATATCGTTTTCTTTACATCTTGAGGTATTATTGACAATTTTTATTTTTTTTTTAATTTTAAAATGGCCGATATACAGTCCAGTCTTTCGGGAAGGTCGCAACAAGAGTTGTTAATTGGCGTGACTTGTAGCTTCTGTTGTATTTGTTTGAAATGAAAAAACCAAAATTCTGAGTGTTTGTTAATGTTGTAGTTTCTAGATGAACCTTAAAAAAAATGAAAAAAAGAAAAATTCACGCTTCCAAATATTTTATAAGAAAAATTTGAACTTTCAACCAAATTTTGCAACTGTTTTTGTCTCGAAAAAATTATTTTTTCAATAAATTTTCAAAAACAAATAGGTTCATCTAGAAAGTGATATCATTAAAAAGATGTGTGTAAAATTTCAGCGCGATTGATAAATAACTTTTTGAGTTATCAGTCACGCCAATTTGAAAAATATAATTTCGAGAAAAATGCGTTTGAAGATTAGACAAGTTTTAACATGAGAAATACTTTGAATTAAACTTGGTGAAAATTTGGTGACATATCTTTAAGGTGTTATAATAATATTTCATTTGTTTAAAAAAAAAAAAAAAAACTTTTTTGAAAATTTTACATGTATCTCCCTCCTTAATATTACTAATAATCAATATCTCATTGATGTACCCATGGAATATCCAGGCGTTGGGTCTTGATAGCTGCTGCCACCGTTAGATAATGTTGATGTTGCATTAGTTGATCCTGGATTCGATGATGAAGATGATTGTTGACGTCCACTATTGTGTCTATGATGTCTGTAATGATTAGCAGTGGCAGCAGGTGTTGCGCACAATAAATCATTTAGAATATGGATAATTGTGCTGATATCACGTTTAGGTCGTCCATGACGATCTTGCAATGCAGGATTTAATGTGCCACTAAATGTGCCTGAATAAACACCTTTTCCATGATGATGCATACTCTCTATTATTGCGCCTTGTCTACGTCTTGCATGTTCCTAATTTAACAAAAAAACAAACAAACAAATCAATAAATAAATTAATAAATCGATTGATAATTAAATATTTGATGCGAATAAATTACGAAATTTTAACGTTTGTTCGAGGTAGTTCGATGGATAAATGTAAAGTATTGCGTTTTTAAGTAGTTAATAGATTGATAAATAAATATTTATCATTCAAATATAATCGTTAACATTAATATTTGATGTATTTATGCATTGAATGAAGAATAATGATCAAAAATAGTGGAAAATATCTTTATTATCAAACCTAACCCCTTCTTTAAATTGTAGATAAATAAATATTTAATTTATTTTTGATTATTATAGTAAAATTTGTTTGTTAAAAATATAATCCATTGTATAAAATTCAATTTTGATTATAAAAAGTACAAAAAATCATATTTAAATTAGTGAAAAAAGAATTTTTAGTTTAACATTAAATTCAAATCTCGCGGTACAAAGCCGCCATGTTTTGTTTTCTTCTTCTAAACCAATGAACTACCTTGAATAAATAAACAACAAAAATACACTTAACCTTCCAAGAATGAAACAAAAAAAAATACAATAAACTATGATAATAAAATAAAATAAACAACACAGGGGAACTGGCTTCGGTAAATAATACCTCGGCTAGGTCGACCCGCGAGGTGAGTACCTCAGAGGAAAGTTGTTTCAATTTCTGCGTAAGATTACGCGACGCCTCAGCCAATGCTCGAGTATCAAGCGTCGCTGTAGTTCCTTTGTTGGTACTACTGCTATTACTCGTCGTTGACAAACCAATCAATGAATTAGTCGGACTTTGTGAATTCAAATCACATTCAGAACTCCTTGACGAAACATTATCAATAATTTCCGAATGATGATGACCCATTGTGCATAATTTTTTCTTTGGCGGTGTGCACGGCGACGTTGGCGATGAAACAATGATATCATCATTATTGATAATTGCCGATGATGATTGTGAATTTGTTGATTGTTCTGTAAGGCTTGCGATGGTGGTGGGAGGTGTTGATGATGAGGTAGTTGATGATGTAGGTATATATGAGAGCCATGGTGGTCTTATTCGATTTTTCTGATGATGATGATGATGATGGTGGTGATGATGATGATGATGGTGATGATGATGATGACTGTGATGATGACGTTGATGTAATAATTGTCGACGTTGCCAAAATGGAGTTGATGGCAATAATGACGATGGTAATAATGCAGCAGGTGATGATGATGATGATGATGATGATGATGATGAGGTTACAGTACGTTCACTTGCACATGGATTTGTTGTTGTTGTAGCAGTTGTGATGCTAGTGCTGCAGCTGGCTGCAGCACGAAGTGCTGAAGCAAAACTGCTTATCAATGACGAAGCTCCGGTGGGTGTTGTATTATTATTATTACTGCTAGTTATGCTACTGCTATTTGTCGTGGTTGTAGTGGCAGTTGTTGTTGTGCTATTGTTGGTAATGGTATTGATAATGTTGGTTTCATTCTGCTTGGCGATGCGCATCGATCGTGTTAGGTGGTCGTTTGATCTCCTGTGCACTGGTATCGACAATGAATCCAAACTTGTAATTGCTACTGATGTTGGTGATGAAGATAAAGGTGAAGATGAAGATAATGTTGTTGTTGATGTTGATGCCATTGGCGTTATATTATTGGCAATTGTTGTTGATGAATTTTCACACGGCGATGATGATGTTGACGACGACGATGATGATGATGATGATGATGAGGAGGAGGAGGATGATGTATTAACACTAGTGGGACCAACTGAACTTCCAGAAGGTGATGCTGGTGTTACAGTTGATAATTGCAATTGTATCAACATCATTTGATCACCAAGACGCATTGTTAAATTTAATGGCGCTTTGCCGGACAAAAAGTCATTCACCTGTGAGTCATTTAAACTCTCAAGTGCTTGCATTACACTTTGCTCTGGGCGTTGTCCCTGAAACATAAAAAATAAATATGTATTAAAAAAAATATATGTATATGTATTATAGTTGATAATTTATTGTTGGCCATTTTTTTTTATAGCGGTCGATTCTGAAAATAGTTGGAAATTTTTTTTTTTATTGTTCATTTATTTACTTTCTTATGATAACTGCTATTTTTCCAGACCTAATTTCTATGACCGCTATTCGGAGGTTTTACTGGATATACGAATATTTTTTTAATATTATTAAATTCATACTCATCAAATTTTTTTTCGTGAATTAATACAAATATTTAATATAACTTTGTTGAAAAAATATCATTTGTTAAATTTACAAAGATTTTTTTTTCCCTTTTTTTTTATGTAAATAAACAAAATATATATTATATAAAATATGTAAACTCATTTTTAAAATGTTCAAACTGCTCAATAAATTTTTTTTTTCATTTATCCATTACTTTCTTTCAATAACGGCCATCTTATTCAATGCACCTCTATATAGCGGTCACCCTCAAAATCGGCCATTTTCAAATTCTCTGAAGTTATTATTATTCATCCATTACTTTCTGTCGATAACGATCAGGATATTCAAAATACCTCCCAATAACGGCCACCTCTAAAAAGCGGTCATTTTTCAAATTCTCAAAACTTCTCTTCTATTTATTCACAACTTTCGTTTAATAACGGTCATTTTTCCAAGCAAATTTCAATGACCGCTATTCGGAGGTTTTATTATATACATACATAGAAATATATATAAATAATGAAAATTATATTTCGAATTTTGTACATTTGAAAAAATACATTTTATATGTAAATTAATTTTTTTTTTATTTTTCCTCTTTTATTGTAGTACATATATTCCGCAAGAATTTTTTATATTATTCTAATATATTAGTACGTATATATAATACATGTGTATATATATAATTCTATGTTCTCATGCACAAGTTGACACTATAATGGACAAGCACAGCAGCAGATTCCAACTGCACATTTGAAATATAATGCTCTTTGGAGCCGCAGTCGAGGATGACGCCAATCGATGCAGCCATATGTATATATATGTGTATATTTGCCTATGTTCTAACTGTATGAAAGATCGAATCCCAAGAAGATCCGACATATATAGAGAGGAAACCTCGCGGGCATACATTGAAGCACCAATATTTCTCCCTAGGGTATCATCGGGCATCCCTACATTTATTTATGTACATAACGCACATATGTACGAGTATGTGTACATGCATATGTATATGTATGGAAAAAGAAAAAAAAACACCTAACGGACTTCCTTTTGCACAATGTCCATGTATCCGAGTGTGTAATAATTGAATTCATTCATATGGAGGTAAAAAACTCTGAATAGCGGTCAATGAAATTTGCTTGGAAAAATGACCGTTATTAATGGAAAGTTGTGAGTAAATAAAGAAAAGTTTTGAGGATTTGAAAAATGGCCGCTTTTTAGAGGTGCCCGTTATTGGGAGGTGTATTGACTAACGTGATCATTATTGACAGCAAGTAATGGATGAATAATAGACATGCCAGAGAATTTGAAAATGGCCGGTTTGGAGGTGACCGCTATTGGGAGGTGTTGGTGAATAACGTGATCGTTATCGACAGAAAGTAATGGATGAATAATGAAAAAAATTAAGAGAATTTGAAAACGGCTGATTTTGAGGGTGGCCGCTATTGGGAGGTGTTTAATAAAATTGCCGTTCTTTAAAGAAAGTAATGGATAAATGAAAAAAAAAGTTATGAGAAGCTTGAAAGAAAAAAAAAATTATCTTTCATGACACAATACAAAGTTCGATTTTGGAAACAATAAACAATAAAAATAACCGGGGCGTTGTCGTCATCATCATCATCAAACGCTCGGATCGAAAAACCTAAAACGCAACCTGCCATCCCACACGTCTGTGCGACACAATATAAACCCGTTCAAACGTGTCGAAACTCGTATCCCCAGGGGCATTACTAATACATCGTTAGGGCAAATAACTGGTGGGGATAAATACGGCACACTATTGATAACAACATAAAGAAGATGGAAAATACTATACGTGACAGATAAAAAGAAGTAAACTGATGACGATACAAGTAGCAGCATAGCAGAGAATTCCATGCTGTGACGCACGAAACTACGCCTTCATTTCCACCCACATTATCTCATTTTACTTATTTACACACACATACATATATTCACTAAAACCTCTATCACCGGCCACCTCCCAATAACGGCCATTATCCAAATGTTCCCAAATTCTTTAAAGTCAATTTTTATTCTCTTCATAACACACACCTGCTCCCTAACGGGTATATCCCAGAGTAAATTTCAGTGACCGCTATTTAGAGGGTCCACTATAAAATTTCTTCACGCTTATAACACCAAATTTTCCAATAGTGTTCACTTTGGATATTATATGTACCAAAAACTTCATTATTGAGTACACCTCTCAATAGCGGTCACCCTCCAAATGTTCTCAAATTCTTTAAAATCAATTTTTACTCTCTTCATAACACACACCTGCTCCCTAACGGATATTTTCTAGAGTAAATTTCAGTGGCCGCTATTCAGAGGGTCCACTATAAAATTCCTTCACACCTATAATGACACTAAATTTACTAATAGTGGACATTTTGAATATTATATATATCAAAAACTGTATTATCGATTACACCTCTCAATAGCGGTCACTCTTAATAACGGTCAATTTTTCAATGCTCTAAACTTTATTTCTACTCATTTATTATTATCTCTCAATATCAGCCATTTCTCCGGGACAAAATTCTATGACCGCTATTCGGAGGTTTTTAACTGTATCTGCAATTTTGCTTTCGTTTTCTCTATTTAAATGTACATATACACTATACAGTGAATATACATCGCAATGTTTTGGATCGACGAGAGGCCCTCGGACCCCTGGTGTGTCATGTATAAAATACGCCTTTGTGACTGAATATATATGTACATATGTATAGTATATATGTATTTATTTGCGTTAACACAACTCTGCGAAACACCATGCGCAGTTATATACCTATTTGACAGCAGTAAATATGTATGTAAATAAGAGATGCAACATGAAATGTGCGCGGGTTTTCGACCCTGGTTTGGATATATAGGGTGTCGTGAAAATAAAATTTAAAATGAAATGAACAAATATATACATAAAAAATATTTGTTGTGCATGAAAAAACGTTTGAACTTGAATGTGAAACAGGAAAAATTAAACGAATTTTTTTTGATTTTATATTTGTTATTGAATTTAAAATTTTGAGTTCTGAATATAAATTTGATGATTTTTAAATTAATTGAAGACGAAGATTGTGTAATTTTTTTCACAAAGTTAATTATTTGTTTAAATAAAATGAATAATAATTAATTAATATATTCATTATATCAATTTTATTACTTACATTTTAGTTAATTTAGTTTTTTTATATTTTATTAATACTTCAATAGTAAAATTAATTAATCCGAATTTAAATTGTAAATTTAGTTGCAAATGAAATTTTGATATTTCTTGGATGAACAATAAAAAAAATTTGTCATAAAATAGGAACAAAAAATTTTTTTTCTGACACACTAAAATTATAAATTAAATTAAAAGTGAGAAATATAAAAGTATTAATCAATTACAAATGATTAATTAAATAAAAAATGTCAAGGTCTCCGTGATAAATTTAAATTCATGTAAATTAAAAAGCACTTGTTAACTTAATTTTTATCATTAATTATTATCATCAACATTTGTAATTGAATTTTTTTTTTTAATGAATTGATATTTGTTATCAATATTTAATTCAGTTATTTTCATTTTATCTTTGCTGTTATATCTATTAATATATTATACATTAAATATATTTATTATAATTAATCATTCAATTTGAAGTTCAATAATTTTTATTTTTAATTTTATTTACACAGTATAAAAATTGTAAAGAAAATTGAATGAACTTATTATTTTTATTTAAAAATTCGAGAAATAAATTTGAATAATTTGTTTATAAATTTAAAAGTTAACATACATTTTCACATTGAAAAAAATAAATAAATTATTATGAATACATTAATAATAAATATTATTTATTAATTAAAAAAAATAATAACTATTTTTTTCTATCAACGCATGACATTAAATAAATAACTCGCCACATTTATTTAATATTTAACAATAATTATTAAAGAACAATCTTGATAAAATATTATAAAAATTTTTTCCTCAATAATTATTTAGTTATAAACATTGTTTATATGAAAAGGACAATTAATATTACGAATTCAGCAATTTGTTGATAAAATTAATTTACAACCAATGAATAATTAAATATTTAAATAATTTATATATACAAAAATAAATAAAAAATATTGAGGAATTAATTTTTTAAATAAAACTTTAAATATATCTTAATAATTTCACAGATTTAATTTCAATCTTATCACTTTTGTTATCATAAAATAAATCTGACAACTGAGTTTTGTTTATAATTAATAATTATTTATTTAATGTTATTCATTTTACCAATTTTGTTTCTTTACATTTGAATTATTTTTATATTATTTATAAATTAAGCTTCACAGATACGCATTAAAATTCGAGAGACTAATAATAAATAAATAAGGAAAATTTGATTAAAAGGACAAAGAGAATTTGCAAATGATTCGAAAAAAAAAATGAAGAAAATGAAAGAAATAAAATAAAATAATAAAATAAAAAATATTTTTCTGTAGTATTATGTGTTTTAAATCTGTTTGTGAATATAAATTCGCTTACAAAGTCGTTACAATTGTTGATGTAAATTTTTAAAATCTATAATAGTTGCACAATCAGCTAATAAAGAGTGTCCCAAAATTCGCGCAAGAAATAGC
The DNA here is from genome assembly GCA_030347275.1 of Microctonus aethiopoides. Classification (NCBI taxonomy): domain Eukaryota; kingdom Metazoa; phylum Arthropoda; class Insecta; order Hymenoptera; family Braconidae; genus Microctonus; species Microctonus aethiopoides. The sequence goes on from JAQQBS010000001.1 coordinate 8,474,583, forward strand.
TTATTGACAACGCTTGAAATCTTGCGTAAATTTTGGGACACTCTTTATATATTTTTTTTTTTTTATTGTTTATACCGTAACAAATGCGATAAGCGAGTACGTTATACGTAATCTGTTATGATACGACATATTTTTTAAGCTACATATGATTTTTAATATGTGCGTTGAAAAGTTTATAAAAAAATATTTCAATTTTTTATACACTCATAAAAAAAAGGAAAAAAAAATGAACAATCGTAAATAATAAATGATTTATGGATATATATTCATTAAAATACGTCCATGAATGTTAATGATATTATTTTGAAGCTTAATTTTGAAAATTTAATTTTGAAAAAAAAAAATTTTGAAAATGAATATTTATAAATTTTTAAAATTTTGTAAATTTTTATTTATACACAGGACCGAAATTTGGGAAATAATTATATCCACAACATAGTTGAATAATATTCTCAAAAAAAAAAAAAAAAAAAAAAAAAAAAAAAAAAAAAAAAAAAAAAAATATTTTGAATATAATATTTAAAAATATAAATATAAAATTTTGGTTTTTCCGCTCGTTCAAACAATTTTATTTATTCCTATTAAATAATTTTCACTTCTACCAATTGAAATATAAATTCCACAAATAAATCCCGAAAATGCGCAAATAAAAATAAATTTAATTCAACCACATTTTTGCATAAAAAATTAGGTAAAACCAAAATTTTTAATCCGCACCTCAATTTCACCAAATTTGTACTATCAAACAAATAAAACATTCAAATATTCTATCGAAATTTTTTTCAACTTCAGAATTAAACAAAATAAAATATCAATTCAAACTCTAAAATTTTGAATTTAAATCCAAAAAGTGTCCCAAAATTCACTCAAAAAATAACACTTGATCCAATCCTTAAAATCTTGCGTGAATTTTGGGACACCTAATATTATACTTTCGATCTATTTTTTTCTTCTTTTTGCTTCACTTGCTTCATTCAACCCCCGCTGATATTTTTCTTTCATAGACTTTTTTCGATTCTTCTTTTCTTTTCAATTTTTTTTTTTATATTTATTCCCACGCGTAACAGTTGTACACATACATACATAGAATATATACATATACAAACGATGAAGATATTTACTTGAGACATTTTTTTTTTTTCATTGTCCGAATTGGGAATTTCAGCTTGCACCTTATACATTTTTATTGTTGAAGGGAAATGGAATACACCACACACACACACACACACACACACACACACACACACACACAGATATATAAATATATATTAAGGTGTTTCGTATATGAGGGGACTATTTTTTTTTTGGGGCATTGACGAAATATTACTCTAAACATTAAAAAAAAAAAATCCCAGCAAAAGATGAGCTCTTAATTTTAAGATTAAATACTTCCTGAATCAATTTGTTTAAACAAATTTTCCCTTTTAATCAACACGTAAATCTCAAAATTTTTTTTCATTTATGTATAGCTTCGCGGCATTTTATGCTATATAATTGGTTTTCAGTACAAATTGTACAGAAATATATAATCTTTAAAAGTGCGTATTACTAAATCATTTTCTGTGAACTGTCCCACCGGTAAAAAATGTTGAAGACGATTTACACTCGAATTTCATGGATTTTCCGATTTTTTTCGAAAACTATCAACTTTACAGCAAAAGTTAAAGACACCTTTTTTGTAGGAAATTAATTTTTCTACAAAATAGTATTCTTAACAAAAATTGTAGAATTAATAGTTTTCGAGAAAAATCCAATTAAACGTATGGAAATTTAAACTATTTTACCTTGAATTGAATTTTTCTTAAAAACTATTAGTTCTACGGTTTTTAGTTATAAAAATTATTCTGTAGAAAATTTAATTCCCTACAAAAAAGGTCTCTTCAACATTTGCTGTAAAGTTAATAGTTTTCGAGAAAAATCGAAAAAACTATGAAACTTCAAATTGATATAGGAAGTATTTAATATTAAAATTAAGAGCTCATCTTTGGTTGATATTTTTCTTTGAATGTTTAAAGTAATATTATGGCAATGCCACGAAAAAAAATAGTTCCTTCAAACGAAGAACCCTAATATATATATACTGCATGATCAAATGTATTTAATAAATTGAAAGTTTGAAAAAATTGTTTATTGATGTTGACAATTTTGTTGCGAGGTCATATTGAAACCACAAATATTCATTCCGCATTAGGTCTTCCGTTTGTGATATCACGTAATATAATAATAAACTTGTATTATAAAAAATAAAATTATAACAGAAAAAGAAAAATAACTAAAATAAAAAAGAAAACATTAAAATGAATTTACTTAAACACAAAAATATAAACAAATGTGTAATGATTGTTATGTTATTAACGATGTTGATGACAGAAAAAAAAAAGGAAAATTTTTAAATAATTAATAACTCAATATTATACTAATTACAAAAAAAAAAAACGAAAATTGTCAACATAGAAAAAAACCAAACTTAACAAAAAAAAAAAAAAAAAAAAAAAAAAGGAAAAAAAAAGGAAAATTATTAAATATAACTAAAACTAATTCCGAATAAGTTGACAAATATTCAATCTACCTCTACAAATGTTTAAATTAATATAAAAAAAAAAAGTAAAAAATATGCAATAGAGAAAGTACCTTCCATTCAATTGCCACTTCGAATAATAAAAAATAAAAAAAAATATTCATCCATCCTCAAAACAAACATAAAATATAAATTAATTCAATAAATTCTCAATAATAAATATAAGATTATATCTATCTCTTATACCCCCATCATAATAACATATAAAAATTTTTATCCCATCGATAAAGTTTATTATCGATTCAATATCAATTAAATAAAATAAACCACTCACATACATGTACACATATATATATATATAAATAAATATAAAACCAACTGTACTTTTATAATTTTAAAAGTCTGCCACGCACAAGGTTTTTCTAACCAACAATCTTTTCATCAACTATGTCGCAATAAATACATTATTATATTGTACACAAAACAATAAACACACACACACACATTAAATATATATATATTTAAATAATCACAAATAAACTCTGAACAAATGTAATATATTATGTGCTGCATCAACACAATAATATAAAATACTTTTATATAATACTATATACAGTATACACACATAATAATAAATAAAGTTTCTCACATCCCAATGATTAAATAAAAATTATACATATATATGTATATGGGAAGAGTGATATGAAAGAGCCAAGTTTTGAAAGAGCCATTATCATTTGTTTATCATGGATGTATTATTATTTTAAGATAGTAACACTATAGCCAAATGTACCGCCCACAAACATTTGACAATTTATCAAAAATAAATGGCGTCGATACGACGTATTGAAGATTTCGTCGTCAAAAAAGTAAGTTTTTGAGTTCATTTTATTTGATTTTTGACGTCTATATGGACAAAACTAATAGTAATATGATTATATAATAATTTTATAGATATATTAGGCCTTCTAATACCATATATATTTTGCAGGCAAATCTTTAATTTCATACTAATTTTCGGGGTTATGTTTCTTGGGAGAATATGTTTTGAAAGAGCCGGGCCTGCAGTGTGATGAAAAAGCTAGCTTTATATGGTCCCTCAAAAAAGCTCTTACTAAGAAATCTAAAATAAATAATGATACAGACTCAGATACATCAAATAAAATTATATGAGTTCTTAAAAAGATCGTACCTAGTCAGATTGCAATGATTGATCTCAAACGGCTAATTTCATGACAATTTCTTAGATTTAAGTGAATATTTTATCCAGAGTTTGCGTTATATAAAACGTTTTATAATTATATAAAATATAAAATTATATCTTAACATTATTAGTAAATAATATCTTTGTTAATCTAAAATTTAAGTCCTGTAATAAGAACTTGGCTCTTTCAAAACATTGGGTGGCTTTTTCAATGCTTATGTGTTATGAAAGAGCCGAATTTCATTATTTTTATAAATGGTTAGAAGTCCAAAAATACCGATAATTTTGAAAAATGTTTTATGACATCACGCACACAAATAAATAAACAATGACATATTATACAAATTTTTTAAATTATTTATTTACTTTTATATTATTTGTTTATGTAATGACAAAAATAATACGAATTCGTTTGAGAAATTTATGTATAAAAAATTTTATATATAAAGTTGTGGCTATGGTGCAAGACTGCAAGTTGATGTTTTGCTACTGCAATTATGTTGTGTATATATATAAAATAAAGTGCGATATGATGACCGAGAAACCAAGTGACCCGACCGATTCACGTGCACTGAAGTTATAACGGGGTTTATTCAGAGCATCAGTGTAAGAATCGCTCAGTTTACTATATATGATGTAAGTTTGCTCTTTTTCGATGTATACTTTGTTGTATTCATGTTTCTCTTTCTGTTTGGATGTTGAGTTGAGTTGAGTTGTGTTGTTGTTGGTGCGTGTGTGTATATGTTGTTGGTTGTGTTATGAGAGTTTAAGATAGTACAGTAATCTTATAAGATTGCAGTGTTATGGAGACTGTGGTCCGTTATTGGGGAAATATTAGTAACAATTAGCAGGTGTGTATTTAATTGAAATGGAGAAATAGAATGGATAAATTGGGAATTTGTGTTGAAGTGGGAAAACAATTTTGGGCTGAATTGATAGTATTTTATTTTGAATTTGAGGCTGGATTGTTTGTTGAAAGGAATAAATTTTGTGTTGATATATTTTTTAAATCTTTAGAGTGTTTGATATGATATATTTATGTTGAATCAAAATTGCTTAAATATTGTGTTGATTATTAACATAACTTTTGAGTAAAAATTGTCTAAAAAATTTTTTTAGACAAATTTTTAGCGGACTTTTTAGTGTAACAATTTTAATTGCTTAGTTTATAATTTGTTTAAATAATAACAATTATTATTTATTTTGACTCCAAAAATAAATTCATGTGGTCGATGTATTACTTCTAAAACAATTTTTTTTTAACGCAATTTAAATAATTATAAATTAATTCAACTAATCAGCTTGTTCAAACTATATTATTTATTTATATGAAATCATTTTTGCTTTATTAATTTATATATAAATCTCTAAAATGGATTAACAAAATGAGTGAAAATATTTATTAAAAGCCAAATATATATAGTCTTGATTCAACCTAATTTTTGAATAAAAATTCTGTTGAAAAAAATCTCAACCCAAATTTTTAGTGAACTTCTACACAAAATTTTTTACTACTGTCCAACAATTTTAATTGCTTCATCTAAATTTATTTGATTAATAACAATTATTATTTGTTTTGACACCAAAAATAAATTCATGTCGTCGTAAAAATAATATAAAAAAAATTTTAACACAAATTTTTACATGACTTTTACACGAAATTAGCAGCCACATGGGGTAACTCCTTACCCCACGCTGAAAAATCTAGTTGTACAAGACATATAGGTATTTTAAGACTTCTAACCGATTGTTTTATGTTTGTTGAAGATATTTTCAACATTTCTAATAATTTTTATCGGTCAATTTATAGACGGCGTTCTAAAAACTGGTTATATATGTAAAAAATTCAGCAAGAATAGATTTTTTCAAAAAAAAAAATTCATTATACTCCGCCATTTTTCAATATTAAGGGCTAAAATTTTAGGATTGTACGCACAACATATACAAAAATATTCATTCAAACCAAAAATTGTCGTGATTCAACCTAAGTTTCTATCAAAAAATTACCAAAAAAAAAAAAAAATTCAAACATCTAAATAATTAATCAACAACAACACGTCATTCTTCACATTTCCCTATTATATATTCATATGCAAAAGTGCATATTTACTACGTGACAATTGCTTTTAAATTATCCCAAGTTGTTTCTTCATAAATCACACAAACACACATACATTGTATATTCATCCGTACACATATACATACATATATGTATATAAATATAAATATATGTATACCTTCTCATTCTTATTCACGTTATCACTTTAACGAGCAAACATTAAACTTGCTGTGTATGACAGAAACTTTGCTTGTGTCACGAATGGGTTGTTGACAATATTCCCCATTGTCTTGTTTCAAAACTTAACTATACACACATATAAATAAACAAATATACAAACACATAAATATATGTACAATTGATATATCTACTATTAGTTTATATATATTTAAATATTTATATATCCTTGTATTTAATTATATTTCTTCTTTCTTTTATATTTATACACGACAAGTAATCAAATATTTTCAGGATTTAAAATTTTTTTATATTTAAGATATGGAATTTTGTGTTTGTGTTTGATACAAAATATTTTGTATTTTAATAAACACACATATAGATACGTATTTATATGTATATAAAGTTGTATAATGTTGAAAAAGACTTACCATAAGACCAGTTTCCACACTGGGAAGTAACGTCAGCCGGCTGCCATCTTGTAGACGATTTTCCTTGAGTGTACCTTCGCGCAGCTGTCTAGAAAAAAAAATGAAAGAAAAAAAAATATCAGACAAAGAATGCCAGTTTTCTCTTGGTTGGGGTTTTATATGGAGGGTTTATGGCTTTCTTGTATAAGTTGGGTTTAAAAGGCAATGACGATGATGATAATGATGATGATGATGTATATAAGATTGTAGGTGGAGGAGAATTGAAAAAAGAAATATGTATTATTGAAGATTATTGAGGGTAGAGGAAAAAAAAAAAAAGGTTGAGTGTCCCGGAATTAATGCGAGTTGTATGTTGAGGTTAGTTGGAATCTTGCGTGGATTTTGGGACACTTTTGGTTTATGACACGTGGTATTTAATGTTTTGATTATGAGATTTATAAAGCATTGAATTATTCAATTGTTTTTGGAATTTATTTTGGAATAATTTAA